>JAUMHM010000005.1:10820235-10833857 GCA_032362435.1 Melikaiella ostensackeni | reverse complement strand
CAGAAAAAGAATTGAAAAATAAGAGAAAGACTGAGATTCTCACATGTGATTTTCTAAGTGCGTATCCGCTCGTCATATTTGAAAAAAAATTATCTAAAAACTACGGCATAATAAACATGAAAAATGAAAACTCAAAGCCCGACAACGCCGAATAAGCCTTTTACTGTATGCTATGGTAAAAGGTTCCAGGCCGCCATAAAGATACAAATAATGCTTTCTTTGGCTTAAAAATTGTTTCTAAACGTACTTTTTTCAAGAAAAATTCTAAATAATTTTGCAATAAATTTTCCATACAAAATTTCATTTCAAAATGTTTGAAACATTTTAGAATATACATAGACAACTTTTGAACACTTTTAAAACTTATTGTGAACCATTTTGACTCGTTAAGCCTGCCCATATTTATCTTAAATCTTTATAATAATACACTTCATGTAAAAGAATAATTTAGACACAAATAAGTTTTGAAAAAAGTCGAAAAGCTATCTCGCTTCATAAAGTACATCCTAGGGCATATATCTATTGGAACTGATCACAATTATTAAATTTATTAGAACTTAAATTCACTTCAATTTCAGAAACTATAATCAAGTAAAAGTCTTACTATCACGGGAAAAGTAAATTTAGTTGAGTGATTGATTCAGATTTTTTAAAATTATTTGTTGTAAGTAAATGATTAACTTCCTTCTAATAATAAATTGCACATATAGCTCTTCTATTCATGTTAGTATAAGAAAAGATACTCATTTGAGACCTTACGAAATTCAGCTAATTTTATGTCTTAGAAGTATATTATGTAGATTGAAATCTCCTAAAATTATTTACCCTAATTTTATTTTAGTTACACAATCCTAACAAATGATTTCTCCCAGACAAGAGGCAATAAAAAATTCCCAGGCAATAAAAATGTGTCCAAGGTGACACGTTCATTAAGGCCTTCTTCACAAGAATTCATATGTGTTCGTCATACCTAATTAATTGTATATCATAGGTCTGGATTTGCCGCACTAAAATCGCAATAATACTCCAGATTTATTACATTATTATGTAATTTTTGGAGGAAAAAAATTACGCAATAGAAAGGCCAGGCTGTAAGCGATAACATTTTTTGTTTCGAGAAAAAAAGCAGAAACAATATACCTGGCTCACACATGTACAATGTACATAGTATACCATTTACTTAATAGTATAAGAAAGAATAGAGAAGTTGAAAAATCATCCAAATTTCTTAGTTCAGCTTCACATACTTAAGATGTAAAAGAAATGGTGAAAAATTTTTTTCCGGTATTCGCCGATATCTTTTTTTAATGTATGACGCAATTTGAAATGCAATATTAACATATCATCAATTATAGGCACTGTTTGCAAGAACGATGATTATATGTGTGTTCCTCGATTTGGCGTCAACTCCGAAGTCTCTATAATTGTACCGAATTTCATGTGATAAATGTTATCATAATCGATTATTGTAATAAAAATAAGTAGTTTCTATCAAAATTAAAAAATACATGAAGATTCCTGAATCTAGAAATTGATTCATAGGTCCTGTAAAAAACACGGACAAAGCTATGCGTAGCCAGGAGCAAGGATTCAAAGGTGTGACATGGATTTTGAAAACTAGAGAAATATTTTTCGCATATTTTTTTCGCAGTATTTTTTATTTTTCTCCATAAAGCTTCATCGAAATATAATATAAACCATAATAAATTGGGTTCCTTTGAACATTTTTTTAATATTCTGTGCGATCACGTGAATAATAAACAATACAGATAAAAACAAAAGATGATAAAACCAAAGTTCCTTGGTACCGTTTATAATGTGATATTTCTCGCTGACAATGCTGAACGGCAGAATAATTCAAGAAACAAAAATTATGAAAACAAACATAAATTGTGAAATTGTGGATAAATGATATGTGTTAAAATTTTATTTTCTGATTCTCTAAAAAGTCAAATTGGATAAGCCAGGGTTGGTCCAGGATTGGACTAATGTTGGGTCAGAGATGGGGCAGACCTGTGCCAGGTTTAGTTTCTTCTTGCATAAAGTATATTTCTATAACGAATTGCACCCAAAAAGCGTGCATGCGTTGAGATTCGACGATATTTTTTTATTTATTTTCAAAATGGGTCATCCTACAGCCAGTATATACATGTGTATACTTTTAAGTTGTATTATTCATGTATCTCATCTACCTGCGCTACACGAATGTTTTTAACCCCAAATGGCTTACGGAATCGACTATTCAGAGGATCATTTTTCAATATTGGTACAATCTCGTTGGCGGAGTCGCCATTTATGAGTACTTTAACTTCCCCATAGTTATCATGAAGATCCGCTCTAGGAGCCATTAATGGACACAAATCTCCATGTATGATTACTCCAATGATGTACTGGCGACCGTTTTCCTTATCGATCCCTACATTCCAAAAACCTGCGGGTAGAGGGTAAGTTGTACCTCGATTATAATAACTTTCGTAATGATGAGCATTGAGTTGAATGGGAAGAGGATGAACTGCGGCAGGTTTATGTCGCAAAGCTAATTCTGCAAAAAGAAAGTATATCTAATAAATCAGTTTTTACTCTGCAAAAAGAATAAAGTTGATACACCAAAAAAGTTAATAAATGAAGGTCCAAGGAGAGATCGGCAAGTGCCCTCAAGTTAGTCATATCATTTTCAGTATCCGTTTCCGTAAGCGATGGGAAGTTTAGTATTAAAATTGAAAGATTGAAGTTTCAGATTGGATTTTTCACCCAACGATCTTTATATAGAAAGTTTGATTTTATCAGGTATGCGTCACTTTCAGTATTTCGCGCAGTGGAGCCAAGTCGGATTTTCAGGGTCAAATTAAGCTACAGGGTTCAATTCTTAACCGACTCTTATATTTGTTTGCAGATCCAATCTGTATCTCGTTTGAATAATCAAATGTTATTAATCATCAAATTAGAATGTAACTAAGAACAGAGTTTTAGTGTCCTGGTTAAAATCCAATTAATACAATTGCTGGTAAAATTAAAGATAACTCGCAAGTCGAACATTGAGTAGGAGTTTGAAATGCGCGAACATAACAAGCTCGTACCGGTAATTTCTGACGAAGAACTAGAGCATTTGCGCCTCAGATCACGGTACGTAGGGCAAACCGTTAGTATATGGAACAAGTCTTCCTCAGCATACATATTGCAAATAGTACATAGATTTTCACTCATTTAAAGATACTTCCATTCTCCGCATACTATTCTTCTTCTCTTTGCTCCAACAAACCTTAATTACGCTACAAACCAGACAGGCAGAGTCTATGGTGGACATCGTATGAAGTTTCTCAATGCATACTCTCGACAGTCTACGCTCTGGCATAGCCGAAACCTTCTCCATCCATGTCAGGAATCCTAGAGGATATCATGAGCTAAATGGGTAGCCCGCGTCTCTAGTCGAATTGCATACACCGGAGTATGGGCTGGGAGTGACAGAATTCTTATCAGAAAGGTGGTCTAAACTGTTTCAGTAGACTCAACATACCTCAAGCCCCAGACCTGGACAGCGTGAAGTGACATGCTTAGCGCCAAACTCTGAAATTGCGTTGTTTTATCAGCCCAGACATCAGACCGAGCGGCATTCCCAGGCGGAAAAGTTATACATAGTTGAAAAAGTTATGTTTGATTTTCATTTGTTCTATACAAATAATTTATAAAACAAATGAAAATTATACATTATATTCCCCACTATGTATGAAGTATGTATAATTTTTGTGCCTGGGTCAGGAATCCCAATAGTAGCCCCAGGCGCCACAATGGCTGAACTGATCTTCTTGTTGGAAGTCCTCAAAAACTTACCCGAGGAGCTGATTCCCCTTGAAGGTGAAAATATATCCATTTGGTGGTCATTTAGAAAAATTTTCGGGGTCACTGAGAAACAAGGTAAAGAGTAACGGGCTGAAGAATTACCCTGAAGCACTCCCAACGTAATATCTAACGGCGATGTATAGCCTTCAAATGTACAAATTACTGACGTTGCGTTGTTATAGAGGCTAGCTTAGACCTTCAGAATTTTTATACTGACCCCCATTTTGAACAATTTTTACCAGAGGAGGTTATGTCTTATGGACGGAACAGCCACCTTAAAGTCGACAAAGTCGACGAAGAATGCGTAAACCTTTCCTCTAGGTCTCGATAAATGAATTTTTACAATTGAACTTAAGGTATAAATATGGTCTACACAACTTCTCCCAGCTCTAAAATCAGCCTGATTCTGAGTCTGATGTCTCTCCTTCTCAGCCTATTTTGAAAGCCTAGTCAGCAAAACTTTATTGAAGTTTTTGCAATCGCGTTGACGATAGCGATGCATCTATCGTTACCTGGGTCGGACTCAGTTCCCTCTTTGTGAACCATTATTGCATCAGTAGAAGTCCCGCTTTATGTACTCTTTCAGTTTTGAAAATAACAGTAAACAGAGTCTGTAACAACTACAGCCAGATGACAGCAAGGAATTTTTAAAATTTGCTACCAACACCATCGCGCCGTGGAGCTTTCTGATTCTTACAACTTCCCGTGTAAAAATATTTCGTCTCGAGTTTCATCTTGATGACAGGCAATTAAAATATTTTCAAGACTTGTTGAAGGCGTTTTGAAAGTCTGGCTTATGAGACGGAACCAGACTTAATTTGTGTCTTGTACCAGAAAAAAGGTTTCCTGTGCCTACCTGCCTTGGCGAAAAGGGTCATCCTTGCTATCATGAAACCTAATCCTTATGTATGTTTAAACAATGTTTTATTGTCCTTCAGCCAAGACATAAGACAAATCTTCATGTCTTGAGACAAGTTCCACTGGTCCTATTACTAAGAGCTATAACCATAAACATAAGACAACATTTTATGCCTATGAAGTCTGGCTTGTGAGACGAAGCTCAATTTTAACATCTTCAAGACAAAGTTAGATGTTTTGAAGACAAATCCAAGACGAAATATTCTTACACGGGTTAAAATGCTATCAGAAATATAGGGTATTAGCGAAGTCTTGCCATAGATTTTACTCTATACATCCCACCTGGCCTTTACGAGGTTTAAAAAAATGAACCGCTTTGAAAACCCTCGCAGAAATTTTCCATTCTGCGAAAGATGTAGTCATGGATTGCTTGTGTCCGAATTTCTTTTGTTTTATGAGCTTACAGCGTGCTGTCTCTAAATTTTTATACTTGTTAACCTCCAAGGGAGCGAAACGCTGTTTCTTCAACTTTCCAGACTTTTCTTTAATTTCTTTGAGTTCCTATTGTACTTTAAATCAAACGACAGCTTCTTACTTATGAAACTCGGACTCGGATACTGTACCAGGCCACACTTTTGTGCAGAAGAGCAATCCGCCGAATACAATATCATGTAAACTGTCCACGTGACGCTCTGGTACACACCTCTTAGAAATGATTCAAAAATGTTGAAAATCAGTCAAGAAACATTCTAGGATTAGTTAAATACGTTATTATGCGAATGGAAAAGATGGTTAATTTGTTATCAACAAACAAAAGAGCAAAAATTCTTTCCTGAGGATTAACAGGACTCACATATTCAATTTCATAAGAAGTTGATCACAATATACGTAATAACAATATTAAATTGGAAATTATTAAATATTCTTGAGAATTGTAAACTTATTCAACAAATTTGAATAACAAATTAACTTTTTAGCTATTGCTGAACAGATGAGGTTTTTTGCGTGGAATCGACTAAAAATAGTTTTTCATTAACAGTTATCGACAGTCTAGTGAGGACTTGCCATAAATAATACATTATTTTCTGAAACGCAGTACTGGGTGAAAATATTTGCGCATTGAATTTAAAAACGAAACATTAAAATCGATTAAAAAATGTACGCCCTAGGTTAATTTAAACGCGAAAACCCGATTTAGTTCCACTCACTTAATGTTAATTAGTGAAGATTTTACCAATTTCATCAGCAAATTAGATTAAGTGTGTTAATAATTCTTTTCCTCCGATTGTAAAGCCATGAATTGTAAACGCGTTATATTAATGGATGTTAATTAGCCTATTTAAGAAGGTTTCACAATCTTGATAAAACTGACTTCTTATTCTCTTAATAAAGTTGAAAATGTTGCACAATCGTGCTCTTTCATTAAACATACATAGGGTGGGTCAAAAGTAAAAGATTCTAGAATTCGAAATCGCCATAATGCGAAAAAGTAGCTTATTGTGTTCCTGAAGGAAAAATTAATTTAAAACCGATAGACATGCAGCTTGGTTTCCCACGCTCAAAAAAAATATTTAAAAAATTGCTTGTTTGCAGAGTTTTTAAATTTTCTTGAGTTTCTCTTTTTAGCATACCTGGAGGTCCAAAAAGTCTTTCAAATTTTTGCGGATTTTATTCAATCATTTTCTAAAAGATGATTCCTACTTAATTAACACATGTTTTCGGAAAAAAATCTGAACATCTGTGTAAGAAAGAGAAGAATTTTTTCGGGTACTTGAAAACTTTCCAGTGACAATAATGCACTAGGAAAAAAATCGTTAAGACCTAGGAATCAAAGTTGGAAACACAATGATTTTTTAAATTCTGATTTTGATATTTGATGAAATTATCTTTATAACTTGTAGTTTCAAATATTTCTGAGCACGTGTAGGATTTTTTAGCATAGAAAGACACTAACGAAAAAATCGACAAGACCCAGGAGTCGAAATTAGAATTATAGCAAATTTTCGTAATTCGGAATCTGGTATTTAATAGAATTATTTTTTGATCTTGTGATTCAAATTTTTTTTGAAGCATGTGTGGAATTTTTTAGCACAGAAATATACATAACAAATCGTAAATAATTGTATTGAATGCTTGATAGTAAATTTTGAAAATTTGCTATAATTTCAGTTCTGTACCTGGGTTTGTCGATTTTTTTATAGTGTACTTTCATGCTATAAAAGCTCACACATGCTCCAAAAGAAGTTTGAACCACAAATTATAAAGATAATTTCGAATGAAGTTCCGAGTTGCCCTCACCTCAAATTTTTTCAAAACTCCGTATACTCATATATTTTTACGCGCTGATTACAAAAATCATAGCGAAAATTGGCGCGAATTGTATTCTCATGATAAAAACCATAAAACCGCCATAAAAATCATGGTTTTCCACGTTTATCTCAGAAATTATTTAAAATTCTAAAAAATAATTACGACAAAAGTTGTAGACCTAGTTGAAATACATATTTTATGTTTCAGCCATTTTTTTCGTACGGGTGAAAATTTTCGAGATATTTGTGATAAAGATGAAAATTTCATACCTAGCCCCTGCTGAATACGTAAGTATTCCTGTGACCAATCACTGCAGTCATATATTTTTTCACTTAATTTTATTTACGTCTGTCCACGAGACTTTAGAAAGGGGTAGGGCTTTGACCAACATTATTCCTGTGGTTAGACAAAGGGGTGCCTTTCCGCCTCCCACGAGAAGTTGGAAAAGGGAAGGGGTTTGACCAGCACTATTTTTGCGGCCAGACAAAGGGGTGCCTTTCCGCACTGTAACTGATGTAACCGATGTAATGAAATACATCATAAGTAATATTTCCTTCATAAACGTCTGCAGTTAGCCTATCCAAATTATAGTTTTCAGAATTCGCCACGAGGAGGTTGCAGTACGACTTTAAACTGCTTTATCCAGAGATCTTTATTATCGTGAGTCCCCTCGCCTCTCTCAAACCGGGGTGCTTTATTACCGTGAGTCCCCTGGCCTCTCACAAATCGGGTTGCTTTATTATCGTGAGTCGCCTCGCCTCTCACAAATCGGGTGCTTTATTATCGTGAGTCCCCTCGTTTCCCATGAACCGGGGTTCTTTATTAGTGTGAGTCTCCTCGCCTCTCATTAACCGGGGTGCTTTATTATCGTGAGTCCCCTCGCCTCTCACAAATCGGGTTGCTTTATTATTGTGAGTCCCCTCGCCCCTCGCAAATCGGGTGCTTTATTATCGTGAGTCCCCTCGTCTCCCATAAACCGGGGTGCTTTATTAGTGTGAGTCTCCTCGCCTCTCATTAACCGGGGTGCTTTATTATCGTAAGTCCCCTCGCCTCTCACAAATCGGGTTGCTTTATTATCGTGAGTCCCCTCGCCTCTCACAAATCGGGTGCTTTATTATCGTGAGTCCCCTTGCCTCCTATAAACCGGGGTGCTCTATTAGTGTGAGTCTCCTCGCCTCTCATTGACCGAGGTGCTTTATGCCCTAAGAAACTGAAAAAGGGGCCAAATTGCCTCAAGAGGCGAAGAAAACGAAACAAAAACAAAAGAGCTAAACTCCCCATGAAAATATACTCGATTTTTGTGACCGGGATAGCAAATTTTAATGTCAGCAACTAATTGCGTGAAAGGATCCGCACTCAATTTCCTAATCCAGCATCGCCTCAAAAACTCGCAAAGTTGGTCTGCAAGGTTGCTCTTCCGCACTCCTCTTCGTGAGAGAAATCATCGCATCTATCTCCAGGAGGACTCAATGTTTTGGGTGTGAGCATGCATCTCACTATCCACAAATTCCTCGGAATGATTCACAGTCTTATAAACATAACTGTGTTCTGCCAAGTTAACGTAGCCTTTCCAGAAATCAGCGTGGATCTTTGTTCACTCAGCTACATTTTTTTATCAGAGCAATCAAAGTATTTTTGTCTCTTTTATTGTCGGAACATATCTCTAACAAATACTGGGAGGCATGTCCTCTGTGGATCATGCCAAGGATCCATGAACTCGTCAAGAGCAAGCATACACACCTCTCTGCAAAAAGAAAAGCGATCCGCAATAGTATTTCTAGAAACTTGCTGACCTCCCAAAAGGCTGCTCTCTCTGATCTTTCGCTCAAAACTGAAATTCACTGCGAAGCTGTATGTAATCAAAATACATGAGGCTGCAGGAATATGACAGTTTTCGAACCATGTATTATATAATCGCTTCAGTTCAGTCGACCTTAGAAAAATAAGAGCACGTAACCAACTGCTTCTGAAGTACCGTCAGCGCGGACGGTGAAGAAAGGCCTATCACTTACTGCACTCAAACCTGCTATACGTACTAAATTTCAATAGCTGTTTTCTCAGAAACTATTACTCCTGAAAGAAAATTATTTCGAATAAAAAATGTATGTGTTGAATGAATCTATGACTTCTGTTTGAAAACTTTTCCGAAATTTTCTGTATTTACCGGGATAAATTCGAAAAACCATGACTTTCATGGGTTTTCCATGATTTTCGCCATGAAAATCAAATTTGTGCCAATTTGCACTACCATTTTCGCAATCACCGCGTCAAAATATGTGCGTATGCGGAGCTTCGAAAAAATCGAAGTTAAAAAAAATACATACATTTTCGGCAGGGGCTTGGCATGAAATTTTCGTCTTTATCATCAAATATCTTGAAAAATTCCACTCGTAAGAAAATAGACGCCACATAAAATGTATATTTTGACAAAGTCTATAACTTTTTCTAACATTATTTTTTAAAATTTCCAATTGTTCTCGAGATAATCGTGAAAAATCATGATTTTTATGGAGTTTTTATGGTTTTCACCATGAAAATCAAGTTTGCGCCAATTTTCACTATGATTTTCGTAATCAGCGCGTCAAAATGCATAAACATACGGAGTTCCAAAAAAATTGGAGGTGAGGGCTATTTGGAACTACACCCATAATTTTATTAAAAACCAAAATAAAAAATTTCTAAATTCGCTGTGTTTCCAATTTCGATTTCTGGGCCTTAACGATTTTTTTAAATGCATTTTTGTCACTGGAAAGTATTCAAGTATCCGAAAAAATGCTTCTCGTATTTACAAAGGTGCTAAGGATATTTTGCGGAAACAGGGATGTATTGAGTAGAAATTATGTCTTAGAAGATGGTTGATTGAAATCCGCAAAAAAATAGCAAAACTTGTTGGACATCCAGGTATGCAAAAAAATTTAAACTCAAGAAAATTTAGAAACTCCGAAAACAAAAAAATTGTTTAACATTTTTTTTTAGCGCGGGTAAAAAAGTTGCATGTCTATCGATTTCAAATTAATGATACTTTTTTAGGATCCTAATATGCTACTTGTTCGCGTTGTAGCGATTTCGATTTACAGAATTTTTCATTTTCATCTCTTTATCTTTTTCAAATAAATTTCATAAATTAGTGCTCCAATTAAATTAGTTGAATTTCACTAGTAATTAGGGAAAATTCACTTAGAAAGCCTTAGACTTAGACTTGGAGAGCACTGTGCCTTGGGAGGAAAGGCGGTTTTTTAATTTTAACGATTTTGACTAGCGAACAAATATACTGCACTTCAAAATGTACTATAAATTGTAAATATTATCTATTATATTTACCAACAGAATTAGTGAAAACCACTAAGGTAAAATACAGAACACCAATCATGGTCCTCATTTCGATGAAATAAAGGAAACGCACTTAATGCGAATTTTGATAAGAGGAGTGTAACTAATGAATATTCTTCAGAATGTTTCACTTTATATCGCAGTAGTCGCTACCTCATTCGTAATTCGAAATCTCATCATCCTGCTACTCTCAAAATGATGTCGCAAATTTACATCAGATTTATAGCATTATTATGCACATTTTAGAGAAGCCAAAATGTCTTCTTAGGTACGTAATGGAATGATCAGTATTTGGTGGAAGATATGATAAGATTTTATTTTTTTTATGAAAAAGGTACTTTCATGTACGTAGTATGTCATTTATCATTAGGAAATCTGAAATCTCTGGAAATTTTGTGCAAAATGAAGTATGAAAATAGCCCGCCAATATGTATTCGTATTCGTATTTATTAAGAAATGTCCCTAGAGCCCTCTAAGGAGTAAGGGCATACATGTGATGTAACAAAAAAGTGCAAGACGTGATCAGTATAATTCAGTAATCATCATACGAAATATTATAAGTTTAATCAATGACAATGAAATCAATATTGAGAATTATGATAATAGTTGCTTCAGCTAGATTATCGTTACAAAGTGCGGAAAAAGAACAATTTAATTGAGAAAAGAAACCAAATGTCACGCAAATGTAACAAAAATGATTGAATAAAATAAGAAAAGCTAAAAACTGACTTATTCATTTCCAAGGTAGGGTCACAAGTGTCAAACAAATGGCTGAAGAAAGGTTGTTTAAAGTAAAAAGAACAGGATGTACATATAAGGCTAACAGATAACTCATTTCATAGGCGAGCGCTCCTCACAATAAAAGATCTTTGCATGCTTGGTGAATTTTGAGTTTGAGGTTTGGATTTTGGTTTCTAATTTGAACTTTGAGTCTAAATTCTGAAGATGAATTTAAATTTTACATTTTTTTATTTCTTGGAGTTTTGAATTTTTCACTTTAATTTTAAGTTTATTTCGAACTCAATTTATTATACAAACACTATGTATTCAAGTCATGTTACAATTGCACTTAAAATTGCACACACTAGTTGATACATTTCTATTCGTTTTAAATTCAAAAGATTTGAGCATCTCAATACTCTTTACGGCAACAGTTATTCACAAAAACAACAAAATCTATATAAGGGTAGTAAGAAATAATTAGTGACGTATTTCAAATAAAATAAGAATTTTAACAGTTTTCTCAGACCTCAAGATTCAGACGTCATCTTTTTCAGAAAATTTGAATAATTATACTCATATATTTTTGTTAATAGTGTATTAATTAAATTTCTTTCAAAATGTTTCAATTAGAATTATCTAAGAAATTTCAAGGATCGTAAATTAAAAATGCAAACAGTTTTAAACCATTAATTTTTTATTACAATTTTTTGTCATGATTCTTGGTAATTTAATTAAGCTCCAATACCAAAGAAATTTCAATTATGTAATGTAATGTTTCAAGCAAGTTATTATTATGAAATTTGATTGGACCCTAAAATCAAAAACTTACATCAAAATTCTTGAAGAAATTTATCATTAAGGGGCAATGTAATTACCCACTGATCATTAACAAATAATAATTTTTAAAATACAATTTTCTATGAAAAAAGGACCACCTTCAACACCGCTGGGACTTGAGTCTAAGAACTTGCGTTTGCCGGACGACTGCTAGAGACTGGTAGATCAGTAGTCCAACAAATCGATAGGTCCGGGGATCGAATCCCAGCGAAGTTGAAAGGCGTTCCTTTTTTTGTATAAAGTTTCATTTAATGTCTCATTCAAGAACTTTCATCTTGTCTTAGTGACGTAAAAATATTTTTAGGATTTGATTAGTCTATTGGGTTGGTACGATAAATTTTTGGTTTACTTCTTCTGTTTAGACCTTCTGTCAGAACTGATTAGAATGACTAGAAAGAGCATTTTAAATAAAAAATGATATAATTTTTTCCAGAAAAGAGTTGAGCGTAATAAAAATTTGTCCAAACTTCATACGTTTATTAAGTCATTCTTCATGAGCATTTAAAGATGTGACGTGGATTTCGAAAAATAAGGATACACTCTTTGCAAATTTTTTATTTTTCTCCATAATGTATCATCAAAATATAATATAACCCATAATAGCTTAAGCTCTTCTGAATATTCTGTTACACTTCACTCCACTCGCTCGTGTGAACAATAAACAATACGAGTGAAGATACAAGACTATAAAACTAAGGTGCCTTCCCAGGCGAAAAAGTTATGCATATTGGAAAAAACTATGTATAATTTTCATTTATTCTATCAAAATTATGTATAATACAAATGGAATTGATGCATAATTTTTTCCACTATGCATAACTTTTCCGCCTGAGTTAGTAGCGTTTACAATATAATGTCTCTCGCTCACAATGCTGATCTGTTGAGTAATTCAAGAAATTAAAATTGAAGGATTAAAAAAAATGTAGATACAAGATATGTATTAATTTCCTTCGTTCTTGTTACATAAAAAATCAAACTCAGGACAAAACTGTGACTGGATCAATTTCTTCTTTAATTTATCGGATGTACCTGAGCTACACGAATGTTTCTTCGTCCGAATTTTTTGCGAAACTGAAGATGTAGAGGATCCTGAAGCGGTATTGGTACAGTCTCGTTGACATTGTTGCCATTTATGCGTAGTTTAACTCTTTGATAGCTATATTGACTTTCCGGTTTAGGAGCCAATAATGGAAGCAAATTCCCATCTATGACTAGTCCAATGACGTACTCTTGATGCTTATCCGTTCCTACATAGTACATGCCTGCTGGTAAAATGTAAGCTATACCTACGTGTGCAAAGATTTCGAAATAATGAGCATCCAGTTGAAGGGGAGGAGGATGAATTGCGGCGTTTCCTGAAAACGGCCAAACTAATTCTGCAAAAAAAGAGAATAAGTGTAAAATTATTCACTAAATTACTTTAACAAATTGTAGTTTTTATTTTTTAAAAATTAATTGACGGATCAGAGAAAGGAAACAAAAATCAGTCCGGGTAGAATGTGGTAAGCACCCTTGAGTACATGATATGTACATCAACGAGTTTGCGTTAAATTTTGTGTTAAAAATGGATCTAACGGTGCGCAGACTTTGGAAATGTTGGAGAAGTGTTTCGGCAACGATATTCTAACGAGATCGAACGTTTTGCGCTGACACGAACGCTTCAGAAGTGGTCGTGAGTCGGTCGAGGATGACGAACGCAGTGGCAGGCCGTCGACGGTGATGCTTAC
>JAUMHM010000005.1:10791206-10813819 GCA_032362435.1 Melikaiella ostensackeni | reverse complement strand
TGCAAATTCTGACCAGGTTGCCGGGTGGCAACTTGTACTTTTATGATCTGTGTCACTTTCCGAACAAGATTATGAAAGAAAATCGCATGCGAAATTTTTTCCCGACGGCTGCGCCGAATTCGCCCGGACTACAAGCTGTCTCTAGAGACGAAATCATTCAAATCGAGCCTGCAAATAGCCTGAAACAGGCCTGACTTTTTCCCCAGAGAATATTTAGAGATTTTATTTCGGTAGGGATGATACACGAGGAAGTTTGCAGAAAGCATTTTTGTGGCAGTATTTAAAAAAAAAACTATGTTTACATATTTCAAGTAAAAGTTTCAAGTCTTTAATAGTCGTTTTCGAAATTTTTGTAAAGCAGGGGCTAAAAATAGTTTAGTGATGTATATTTATTCTAAGAAAGTGGTGCTCGTAATTAGTAAATTGATGGAAGAAAATTTTGCAATTCAAATTTCGCTCCTAAATGGCGAAGAATCGTGATGCCGCACTTAATCATAACCTATAATTTTCGGAGTGAGTGATCCAAATTTTAATGTAGAGAAGTTACAACTGAAATTTAAATCTCATCATTGCAATGAAAGGGAATTCTAAATAAATCTTCTGTTCACCTGGTCCTAAATTCAGGGTGGCCGCTGAACCGGGAAAACCGGGAAATGTCCGGGATATTTTTGAGACCGAGAAAAAGCGGGAAGTAACAGCGAGTTTATTCTTTGACTGGGAATTTTACAAATTTTTAGAAGAAGAATCTATCCAATCACTTGAAATATCACAAATTTCACGTCACATGATACAATGTAATTTAAAATAAGTTAAATTACACCTTTTGCTTCAAAAATTTTCTATTTTAGGTCGTCATTTTTAAGCGTACATTTTCAATTTAAAGAATAATAAAATTCAGTTCTGAAGACTTGAACAATTAAAAATTAAAAGCGTTTGAAATTGAAAATTTTGGCTAAAAAGCGTTTTTGACACAGTGTGCGTAAAATGCATTTTTACTCACCCATATTAGAGCGTAAAATAAAAGTAGATAAAAGTAGTTCAGCGCACTAATATGGGTCTGTAAAAACGCATTTTCATGCACTCTGTGTCGAAAAGTATCGTATGTAACATGTTCGTACGATTTATGCACTTGTGGTGATTACGTGCGTAAAACCGCATTTTACGCACATGTTGCATAATATACTAATTTTGAGTTGATTATCTGTAAATTGACGATTCTGAATCTGTTCAAAATTGAACAATTTACAGGTTTTGACGATAAAAATTGAACGGTTTCAATTCGGAAGCCTTAGTAGTTAAACAAATGTAAACGTCCGATTGAAATCTTGTAAACTATTTTCAAATAATTTAAAATTAATAGATTCATAATTAAACGCTTTTATTCAATTTTAAGTCCTATTGAAATATTATTTCAGTCTAAAATATGGTATTCCATTTCTAACCGATTTAATTTGAAATTTTTTGATTAAAAAAAAAACACAATTTTTAAAATATGTATCACTATTCGACTGTACATTGAAAATGAGCAATTATAAATCAAATATTTTAAACTAAAAAATTTTCAAAAAACAAATAACTTTTGAAATCTTGATGAAATCATTGAAATCTTTGTGAAATATTTAGAAACTTTGTTAAATCTTTTGATATCTTCGAAGTCTTTCTGAAATCTTCAAAGTCTAAAAGTCTTCATATTTTGAAATCTTTGGAATCCTTTGAAATCTTTGTGAAGTTTGTGAAATGTTTGTGAAATTTTTTGAAATCCTTTGAAATTTTTTAAAAGCTTTCTGAAATGTTTGAAATCTTCGCGAAATCTTTGAAATCTTGTGAAATATTTTGAAACTTTTAAAATCTTTTGGAATCATTGAAATCCGTGTGAAATATTTTAAAACCTACAATCTTGTGAAATCTATTGAAATCTTTGAAGTCTTTGTGAAATGTTTGAAATCATTGAAATCTTTGTGAAATATTTAAAAACTTGGTCAACTCGTTTGAAATCATTGAAATCTTTCTAGAGTCTTTAAAATCTTTGCGAAATCTTCCGAAATATTTCGAAATTTTTGAAATCTTTTAGAATCATTGCATTTTTTACGATATCTTTGAAATTTTCGGAAATATTTTGAAATCCTTGAAAGCTTTGTGAATTTTTAAAATCATTGAAATCTTCGTGAAATATTTTAAAAACTTTTTTAAATCTTTCGAAATTTTTGTGAAATATTGAAAAAAAATTGTTAACTTTTTTTAAGTCTTTGAAATCTTTCTAAAATCTTAAAAATCTTTAGAAATATTTTGAAATCTTCGTGAAAACTTATTGAGTGTTTTGAAATCTTTGACATGTTTTTCAAATCTTAGATTTCTTAGAATTATTGAAATCTTTGAAATAATCTGAAACATGTTGAAATCTTTGAAATCTTTGTGACATTTTTTAAATCGCTGTGAAATCTTTTGAAATTCTTTGAAATCTTTGAAGTCTTTGTGAAGTTTTTGAAGTATTATAATCCTTTGCGAAAATTTCAATTGTAAAACTTTATAATTCAAAAGAGTTCCCCTTTAAGTGCTTTAATTTGCAGTTCAGTTTTGATTACTTCAAATAAGAATATTTTCAACTCTAAGAGTTCGAATTGTTTAATTTCAATGACCGTAAAAAATTTTCGCTATCTGGGAAATGACCGGGAATTTTTTTCCTCGATTAAAACGGCCGCTCTGTAAATGTTTATTATTTCGAAAAATAATCCGAAAATTTCTTTGTTTGCAATTATAAGATAGGAGTCGGATAAGTGTTAAGTAACCTTCATTAAATTCTAAATCATATCCACAATTGAAAGAATTATGAAGAGAAAACTATAAAATTATTTTTAAAAATGATGAAAATGATCAAAGCTTATTTTTTTTCCTCCTTTTTAAAAAGCTTCCTCAACAATAAAGTTCCAGAATTGAATCAACTTATAATAGTATATTGTGCGACAAGTGCGCAAATTAGATGATTTAAGACGAGTGTGAAGTTTGCACCCATTTACACGAGTCGAGAATCACCTACGCGCATTTGTCACACATACTTTTTTTTAAACAACTGAGTGCGAAGTGTGCGAATAACTGGCCGATTTTTTTCGCACACGGATAGGTGTGCGCGAATAAATTTTTCCATAACATTTGAGATTAGGGCACTTGACGCACGTTACACTGCCCTGCAAAACAAGAAAACTGGTAACTACATTTTTCATGAAATTTGAGATATTGATATATTTACGATTGTACAAACTCACTCTTCCATACTTTATATGATTTATAATACAATAATGGTGATTAAGGCTTTAATAAACAATTTTATTTCGCCTGCATCTGCAAAATTTCTAGTCACACAAAAACCCGTAACTACATGAGATCGTGCAGTGACTCGTCATTTGTTTGAAGATACACTCTTTTCCTTCTTGGTTTACAAAAAAATACATTTACGCCTATATCTCAGTTTGACTCTGAATGTAGTTACAGGTTTTTTTCTCTTGCACGGCAGTACACAGGCACGAGAAACCGAATTTCGCACGCAGTTGTTTCAAAAAAAGAATTCCTATTCCTCCAGAGTTCTATATTCTCTAAAGGTCACCTGAATCAAGTATTTCCCAAAGTTCACATCCCCCAAAAAAATTGCAAAAAGTTTCAAGAAGGTTGATTGGCAGGAATAATTCAGAAAATAAGGGAGAAGAAACTTCCAGACTTGAGAGGACCCCTTTTTTTTACGTCTCCCTAAACTCGCGAAGACACTTCATATAGAGGGTGGGTGAGAATCGAAAAGTATAGAAAATCCATTCACGAAGTCTTTTTCTTTCATTTTTTTTCATGTCCTTCTGTTTTCTTTCCTTTTACATTTTCCTCGCTTCTTTTTCTTTGAAAATACTGTACAATATCAGAAGCAATATTGCCTTGGTTGAAGAACATCACTTTGTCGGAGAGAGGAAACAGAATTCTGTTTGATTTCGAGTAGTAATGCAATTTCTGAAATGCCAACAGCCTTTGTGTAACCGCTTCTGACAAAACTTCGAACCTCGATGCGAAACTCAATTATATCGCTGCACCCTCTCATCGTCGCCTCACGTTATCATTTTCGCCCCAGGAACATCCGATGGTATCAAGTCTAAGAAGCTATAAAATCGAGTCACAAATTCTATTTCCTACCAAAAATATGTCCGATGCAAAAAATCTGTCAAGTACAACTATATGAATTTGTCAAATAAAAGTTGGCCAAGTATTTTGAAAAACAAAATTTTGTGGGCTGATGTAGAACCAATATATTCAGATCATTCCATTTTTCAAAAAAGAAAAAGGTGATAATCTAAACCAATAACAAATTTCAAAAAAATTGCTAACTTTCTCAAATTTGTAAACTATATTTAAGTAAAATAGATATCTTTTGGTAAATTGAGTTATCCATTAACACCTCAATTGAAAGAAATCTTAAGTATTCATAGGCAACCCTGCAGATTGGAACAAACCATTGCTTAATGTCTCTCTTTTGAATTTTCTTAAAGGTCGAAATAAAGTCTATTTTATTATGAAAATTTTTTGTGTACTGAAAAAGGAACACCCAAAAAGTTCACAAATCAAAACTAGACTTCAAGACTATCGACTTTTCCGGCTCATTAGAGACAAATGTACACTAAATGTACAAAGAAAAAAGAGGGAGAAAAAGAAAAGAGTCAACCAAAACCAACCTCGCACTCTTTCATGGCAGCCTTTTTAAACCAAATTCAAACAGATTTTATAAATTTATTGATATTCTCCTTAAAAGTTTCTTTGTTAGCTTTTTTTGTTGAAGTCAAAACATATTTTCTTTTTAATGTGAAATATCTTTTTTGAAAAAAACTCATGAAACTTGCGTTATATCAATAATTCCTTCTGTAATGCATCCACTCTAAATTTTTACTAATTGAATACATTCCTCAATACCCCTATACCGGACATTCAGCAACATCTATCATAAAATCACCCTCTTTGTTAATATATTTTTCAGTGTAATTGATAAAAATTTGGTGGAATGTAATTTTATGATAGCTATTACTAAAAGTCCTGTATAGGGGTTATTAAACAATTTATTCAGTTAATTAAAACTTAGATTGCAGGCATTACGGAAGGAATTATTGATAGAACGCAAGTTTCATGGGTTTCTTCCAAAAAATATATTTCACATTAACAAGAAAATATGTTCTGACTTCAAGAAAAAAAAATAACAAAGGAGCTTTTAATGAGAATAGCAATAAATTCAATAAATCTATTTGAATTTGGTTAAAAAAGGCTGCCATGCACATACACAATTAATATATGTTTCATCATTTATAACTGTAGTTATCCTGTAAATTACCAGTGATGGGTAAGTTACTTTTTAAAAGGAACTAGTTATCGTTACCGATTCAGAATGTAACATTTTCTTAGTTGCATTTCCTGAAAAAAGTAACTATCTTTACTTTATTAGTCATTTTTGTATTTCAGAAATATATATCCAAATTTGATTTTTACAAAACTTTATTCATAACTTTTAAGTGATAGCTGTTACACTTTTTAATGAAAGTCGTAGGTTAGTCGTAACCCACATAATATTTCTAAAACAAGGAGTGTTTTAGAAAATTTTGAATTTCAGTCTGGAAAAAAAATTTCCGCTTTCCTATTTTGGGCTATAAATCTCTTTGGCGTTGAAAATTAATTATTTCTTTCTGAAAGTGTTTCTTTAGATTTACTTAGTGACGGCCTCCACTTCCAGAAGATTCATAGTATTCTAAGACCAACAAAAAATGTTTTAGAAGAAGTTAAATTTTCAAAAATTACATGAATTTTAAACAAAAAAGGATAAATTTTCTACCAAAACAGACATATTTTCTACAGAATACATGAACTTGCAAATAAAAAAGAGAAACATCCAAACAAATAGTTGAATCTTGGACTAACGATATAAATTCTAAACCAAAAACGAAATGGTTAAATTTTTATTTTGAAAAAATGAATGTTTAACCAAAGAAAAAATGGTCAAAAAATAGTTAATATTTTCCGATGAAAGAGATGAATTTTCAACTAAAATGATAAATCTTCAACCAAAAAGAAAACATTTTAAACTAAGTAGTTCCACTATCAACCAAAAAAGGTGAATTGTTAATTGAAAAAGTAGTGGTTGGAATTTCAACCAAGAACATAATTTTTTAACAAGAAAGACGAATTTTTAACAAAATACATGAATTTTTTAAATTGAGAACAATAATTTTAAACGTAAAAAGATGAACTCTCAACAAAAAATGTAATAGTTGATATTTCAACCAAAAAATATATTTTTTAGAATCAAAAACAGTTACATTCAACCAAATAACAATTTTTCAACAAAATAGTTGAATTTTCAGTCAAGACAGAAAAAAAACCAGATTGTTGAATTTACAAGCCAAAAAGACGAATCTTCAACAAAAAAGTTAATTTTCAACCAAATAATAAAATTTCTATCCAAAAAAGTTCAATTCTCAATGAAAAATGTAATATTTTATATTTCGACTAAAAAGGACGAATTTTTAACAAAATAGTTAAATTTGAAACCAAAAAGATAAATTTTCAATCGAGAACATAATTTCTTATCACAAGAAGGATTTTGAACAAAATACATGAATTTTCAACATTACATGGGATAGTTCAATTTTTATTTGAAAAATCATTTTTAACGGGAAAAGGTGAATCCACAACGAAAAATGTAATAGTTGATATTTCAATCAAAAAACAGTTTGATTTCAAATCAAAAACAGTTATATTCAACCAAAAAAAGAATTTTCATCAAAATAAATAGTTGAATTTTCAGTCAGGAGAGAAATAAAATCAAGCAGATTGTTAAGAAGGATGAATTTTTAGCTAAAAAGGATCAATTTTCAACAAAATAGTGCAATTTGAAACCAAAGAGATGAGTTTTGAACCAAGAAGATTAATTGTTTACCAAGAAAGACGAATTTTAAACAAAGTACATGAATTTTCAACTAAAAGATATCAATTTTCAACATAAAATGGGATTGTTAAATTTTTAATTGAAAAATTTAATTTTTAACGGAAAAAGATGAACTCTCAACAGAAAATGTAATAGTTGATATTTCAATCAAAAAACACTTAATTTTAAATCAAAAACAGTTGTATTCAACAAAAAAAAAGAATTTTCATTAAAATAAATAGTTGAATTTTCAGTCGAGAGAGAAATAAAATCAACCAGGTTGTTAAAATTTCAAGCCAAAAAGGCGTGTTTTCAACGAAAAGGTTCATTTTCAACCAAATAATAAATATTTTATTCAAGAAGATAAATTGTCAATGAAAAATAAAAGAGATGAAATTTCTACCAAAAAGACGAATTTTCAACAAGATTGATCAATTTGAAGCCAAAGAGATAAATCTCTAACAAAATACATCGATTTTCAGCTAAGAGGGATGAATTTTTAGCTAAAAAGGATCAATTTTCAACAAAATAGTGCAATTTGAAACCAAAGAGATAAATTTTCAACCAAGAAAATTAATGTTTCACCAAAAAAGACGAATTTCTAACAAAATACATGAATTTTCAACTAAAAGATATCAATTTTCATCATAAAAAGGGATAGTTAAATTTTTAACTGAAAAAATTAATTCCTAACGGAAAAATATGAATCCGCAACGGAAAATGTAATAGTCGATATTTCAATTCGTTCATAGAAGTTAAATTAATCTAAATTTGCATTCAAATTCTAGAGTACCGATTTGTAACTTGTCGAGAATTTTCACAAGGAAAAAAAAAAAATCGTAAGTCGAATCTCTAGAACAAATGGACTTTAAAGCTTAACTGATACGTGAGAAGTCCAGAGGATGGTTTACTGGAGCCGGAAAGGTGAATCCAGATAAGAAAGGTCAGCTCATTAGGGTTCATTTTCACAGTCCAATCAGGTTGTGAACGTTTTCCTTTTGTAGTTTTTGTTCCCACCTCTCTGACTCTCTTCGCTCTCAGATTAAATCCAGTATTTGGTCAAAGGTGCCCTGCGACGAATCCGGAATCGTCTTCATCTCTCAGTGAAATAGTCCAATAAGAAACCCAATTTAAAAAGTACAATAAGGAAAAAAAAACACTATCTCTATACTTTAAATAACTAGCTAAAAACACATAATAAGTATCGTTTTGAGTAGCTTATTATACTCATACCATATGCTCCTTTACCAATTTAAAGTCATACTTCTAAAGAAGCATATTTATATAATGAGCAATTGAGTATATCTGCTGCCATATGGCATCCTTCCTCCTTCATACAAAGTAGTTGAAAATTGCCTCATCAAACTCTTACGTACCCAATTTTAAATTCATCTTTGATACCAACTTAATTTGAATCATACTTTACATCAGCAATAGATTTGAATCATCATTAATTACAGTCAATCCATTTTCTTCCATAACTGTAATTTGAAGAATTTTAAAATGTCTTTATTATGTAAATTTCCTCCAGAATTAATTTATACTATAACCAGTGGATTGCAAATTATATATCGAATTTTATTTTGTTGCTCCACAAGACTAACTGGCAGCTGTAAAATTGATGTTTATCTCAGTCCCTCATTAAATATTATTATCTTCTCACATACAAAATTTATTTGATTAGGGTTTGAATATTAATCTTAGAAACAGATACACTGTTGCTATTCAGACATCAGATATCTGGGTGTGACTTTTAAGTGGTTATGCCATTCCATGATTACCACCTCGTTCCTCATCCCAGATTAGAGGTCCGTGTTTAGACACGAAATGAACCTGTTTTACGTTTAGAAAGACAATTTCACTAATCGATAAATAATATTTTGGTCCGAAATTTTTTCATAAAATTAGCCGGTAATTAGTGATAATAATCTTCATATTCATTCATTGACTTTGTATAGGTTACTTTGACATCTTATGAAATCCTGTTTCCACTTGCAGTTGTTACCATTAAATGGAGATTCTTTAGTTTTAATTGAAATATCAAATTATCATTATGTCAGATCGACATAATAATAATTTTCATCTGAGTTTAGGATTATTTGAAGTTGGATGCTGTGTTTTGGAAGTGCCTTAAAGAATATACTAATACCAGTTACAATTACTTCGTGATAATAGTAACTTTTTACAACTCTAGTCACTGATTAAAGTAACTTAGAGGTACTACGAAGTTTCTTTTTTCATCTACGGAAACATATGTTACATATGTGAAAAATTATAAGAATTTCCAAACAATGAATCAATGTTGTCATTTTTACTGCTCGAAATTGAAGCATTTACAATTGAAAATCTATCAAATTTGATAATTTTCGATGTTAAATCTTCAAAATTGATCTGTCGCAAAAAATCATTCAAAATTGCATAATGTTCTATTATACACATTAGATATTGAAGAGTCTACAATAGCAAGTATTCAAAACTGAAAAATTTTCCATTGTAAATCATAAAAATTGAACTACGTATGCCAAAAAAACGTTCAAGCTTACAACATTTTGAAATATAAGCATTCCAAATTATTGAATCTTCAATTGGTAATCCTAACAACTGAAGAATTTCCAATTGCAAATCTATCCAATTGAATAAATTCAAATTTTTAATCTTCAAAATTGAATAATTTTCAATATTAAATCTTTAAAATTGGACTATTCCATAGAAGTATTTTAAATTATATCATTTTAAATTATAAACATTCCAAATTAATGAATCTTTAATTGCAAATCGTAAAAATTGAAGAATTTTAAATTGCAAATCCATAAAATTTTGTAAATTTCAACTTTAAATCTTCAAAATTGAATTATTTTCAATTTAGAATTTTCAAAATTGAATAATATTCAATTATAAACCCTCAGAAGTGAACTGTAACAAAAAAAACATTCAAAAGTGCAACATTTTCTATTTTATACATTAAAAATCGAACAGACTTCAATCGCAAACATTCATAATAAATTGATAAATTGACCATTGTAAATCTTTAAAAGTGAACTACATATTCCAAAAAAAAAACGTACAAAATTGCATTATTTTCAACTATAAACATTCCGGATTAATGAATATTCAATTTAAAATAATGAAAATGGATGAATTATTAATTGCAAATCTATAAAATTGAATAAATTTCAATTTTGAATCTTCAAAATTGATTGAATGTCAACTTTACATCTTCAAAATTGAATAAGTTTCAACTTTAAATCTTCACAACTGAACTACCATAAGAAAATCATTTCAAATTACACCATTTCAAAATATAAGCATTCAAAATTGATGAATCTTCAATTGTGAATCTTCAAAATTAAACTACATATTCCGAAAAAGCGTTCAAAATTACATCATTTTCAAGTTTGAACATTCCAAATTAATGAATCTTCAACTGAAAATTATGAAAGTCGAACAATTTCAAATTCCAAATCTATAAAATTGTATGAATTTCAATTTTAAATCTTCAAAATTGAATAGTTTTCGATTTCAAGTCTTCAAAATTGAATAATATTCCATTTCAAATACTCAGAATTAAACTGTTACAAAAAAAAACATTCAAAAGTGTAACATTTTCTATTTTATACATTAAAAACCGAAGATTCTTCAATCGCAAACATTCATAATTGATGAATTGACCATTGTAAATCTTCAAAAGTGAACTACATATTCCAAAAAAATGTACAAAATTGCATCATTTTCAACTATAAACATCCCAGATTAATGAATATTCAATTTAAAATCATGAAAATAGATGAATTCTTAATTGCAAATCTATAAAATTGAATAAATTTCAATTTTGCATCTTGAAAATTGAATGAATGTCAACTTTACATCTTCAAAGTTGAATAAATTTCAAATTTGAATCTTCACAACTAAACTACTATAAGAAAATTATTTCAAACTACTCCATTTTGAAATATAAACATTCAAAATTGATGAACCTTCAATTGTAAATCTTCAAAATTGAAAAATTTTTAATTTTAAGTCTTTAAAATTAAACAATATTCGAATTGAAATCCTCAAAATTGAACTGTTCAAAAGAACATTCAAAACTGCAATATTTTCTATTTTACGCATTAAGTATCGAAATATCTTCAATTGCAAACACTTAGAATTGATGAATTTACCATTGTGAATCTTCAAAAGTGAACTGCATATTCCAAGAAAACGTTCAAGATTGCATAATTTTAAACTTTAAGCATTCAAAATTAATGGATATTTAATTAAAAATCATATAATTAGATAAATTTTAAATTACGAACCTAGAAAGTTGAATAAATTTCAATTTTGCTTCCTGAGATTTGAATAAATTTAAATTTTACATCTTCAAAATTGAATAACTTTCAACTTTAAATCTTCACAACTGAACTATTCTAAAAATATCATTTCAAATCACACCATTTTAAACTGTAAACATTCCAAATTAATGAACCTTCAATTGTAAATCTTGAAAATTGATCTATATATTCCAAAAAAGCGTTCAAAGTTACATCACTTCAAAGTGCTAAGATTCCAAATTAATGAAACTTTTATTGAAAATCATAAAAATTGATGAATTTTGAATTACAAATCTGTAAAATTAAATAAATTTCAGTTTCACATCTTTAAAGTTCGATAATTTTTAATTTTAGGTCTTCGAAATAAAATAATATTCCATTTCAAATCCTCAAAACGGAACTGTTGAAAAAAAACATTCAAAACTGCAACATTTTCTATTTTGCACATCAAATATCGAAGACTCTTCAGTCGCCAACATTCAGAATTGATGAATTAGCCATTGTAGATCTTCAAAAGTGAACTACATATTCCAAAAAAAAACGTTCAAAATGGCATCATTTTTAACTATAGACATTTCAAATTAATGAATATTCAATTTAAAATCATAAGAATGGATGAATTCTCAATTGTAAATATATAAAATTGAATGAATTTCAATTTTACATCTTTAAAATTGAATAACTTTCAACTTCACATCTTCACAATTAAACTATTCTAAGAAAAGCATTTCAAACTACACTATTTTAAGCTATAAACATTCCAAATTAATGAATCTTCAGTTTAGAATCATAAACATTAATGAATTTTGCATTGATAATCTATGAAATAGAATAAATTTCAGTTTCACGTCTTCAAAATTGAATAATCTTCAATTTTAAGTCTTCAAAATTAAATAATATTTAATTTCAAATCGTCAAAATTGAACTGTTAAAAAAAAACAATCAAAACTGCAAACTTCCTATTTGACACATTAAATATCAAAAAGTCTTCAATTGTAAACATTTAAAATTGATGATTTGAGCATTGTAAATCTATAAAATTGAATGATTTTCAAATTTTCCTCTTCAAAATTAAATAAATTTTAATTTTACAACTCCAAAATTGAATCACTTTCAACTTTGAATACTCATAATTGAACTATTCTGAGAAAAGCATTTCAAATTACACCACTCTAAACCATAAACACTTTAAATTAATAAATGTTCAATTGTAAATCTTTAAAATTCAATAATTTTCAATTTCAAATCTCAAAAATTGAGCTGTTCAAAAAAAAAAACATTCCAAATTGCATCATTTTCTGTTTGACACATTTAATACTGGAGAGTCTTCAATCGCAAATATTGAGAATTGAAGAAAATTTTACTGTAAATCTTCAAAATTGAATACATATTCGAGAAAAGCGTTCAAAATTACATCATTCTAAAGTGTGAACATTCCAAATTAATGAATCTCTAATTGAAAGTCATGAAAATTGATGAATTTCAAGTTGCATATCTATAAATTTGAATAAATTTCAATTTCACATCTTTGAAATTCAATAATTTTCAATTTTAAATCTTCAAGATTGAATAATTGTAAATCTTAAGATTCAGAAATTGAACTATTGAAAGAAAAATATTCAAAATCGCATCATTTTCTATTTTACACATTAAATATTGAAGAATCTTCAGTTGAAAATATTCAAATTTGAAAAATTTTTCCTTGTATATCTTCAAACAAACGTTCAAAATTACATATCTTCAAAATATAAATCCTGATAATTTAATAATTTGGAGTTTGAAATTTTCAAAATTCAAGAATTTTCAATTGTAACTCTTCAAAATTGTAGAACTTCTAATTGTAAGTCTTAAAAATTGGAGAGTTCTTCATTCTGAAAATTTGCAATCGAAAGTTATGCAAGTTTTAAGCTGTTCAATTAAAATTTATGTAATTTAGATGATTTACGTTCGTAATTTTTTCATTTGGAAGATTTAAAATTCAAAACTCTTGACTTTTGAACTTGAAAATCACCCAAATTAAAGACTTCATATTTATACATCTTTAACATTAAAGAATCTTCGATTGCAAATCTTCAAGATAGACCTATTTCAAAAAGATGATTAAAATTTCTTGACTTTAAACTGCAAACATTCAAAATTAAATAAGTTCCTGATTAAAATCAAAATTGTATGAAAGTCGATGTAGCTATTTTAATAGACATTTTAACTTATGACTATTATTAATTATGTTTTGTGGTACTTTTAATTTGAGCATGTATTTTAATTTGATAATTAGGCAATTAAGATAAGAAACATTTTATAAGTGTGCGTAACGCGCTATTTCTGCTAATTATATTATAATTTAAATTGGATGGCAAACAGTATTTCTTAAATTATATTCAACGAGAACTTGAGAATTTAAGGAATTTCCTGCATTTCAAAAGGAAGTGATATTTTCATCATATTTTTTCACTCCATTACGTAAAAAGTTATATCATTTACTACTAATTTCTCTGAATTAAGTATGACTCAAAACCAGTTCGATACCTCTGCATCATTAATAACCATGGCAGAGAAGACAGCTTTCATAATGGATTGAGTTAATACAAAATTTATCGAACTTGGCACGCTTCCATTTTTTTAAATCTAATAAATTCTAGCGCTAGTCTATGTACTAGTCAACGAAAGGTGGCAATAAGTATTCCGATTGATTCCCGTACAACGAGATGCAAAGTGGTAATCAAATTTAAATTATCTTTCCATCGACAAATAAATCACCTTCAAAGAATTTCGACTAGTTTCTCAATGAGTTGGAGGCATTCTTTCATAATTTTTTAATTTCCAATAAACCACTCGTTTCCAGTCAATCTTTCATCGCCTGTCAAATTGAGAAGTTTTTCTGGTGATGAAATTGGTGATGTGATTTATAAGTTAACCTTAACTTTCTCAATTATTAAACTCGGGAGAAGTGTTTTCATTGGGTGATTCTAGTATCTTTAGTAGGGAGGTCCAAAAATGCATTGCAATTTTTTGTTTTGAATTTTCTAGCTCCCCCCCCCCCCATAAATTTGTTCAGATCCAAAACAAGGTAATTGCGTTTATAAAAAAAAAATTGGTACTTAGAGGTTCCGCAAGCCCCATGAAGTTTAACACGTATTTCCCATAATAAAAAGAGACGTTTTTGTGAATTTTATGCCGAACCGACAATATAGGACTTATCAAGTTGACCCTTAACATTTCTCTTCACAAATAGCCATAGAATACGAATGAAAATAAAATTAAACTTGCATCAACTATTACCTTACTCTAAGTGAAAAGTGGCAGAAAGTTTAATTTCAGAAAAAACCGCAACTTTCTAGTATTATTCAAAGGGAATATTACTAGAAATAATAATACATTTGAAAAGAATTAGGTTTGTTAACCTGAGTCAATTATTACCTTACCTTAATTTAAAAGTGGACAAAAAGTGAAAATTTTAGAAAAAACCGCAACTTTCTAGGTAACTAACTTCCTTATCCTGAGAAAATATTGTTATGAATAATAAAAAATTTTTTCAATCATGATTTTTGTTAACTTCAATTGATAGGTGCCTTACTCTACGTGAAAAGTGGACAAAAAGCGAAAAATTTCAATGAAAACCACAACTTTCCAGCATTACTCTAAGAGAAGATAGTTATAAACAATAATAAAACATTTGTATTTCGCGGAAATGTTTCTCAATTCCTTATAATCCTTGAAAATCCGTTGAAACCCTTCGGTATCTCTTGAAATCATGTAAAATCTCTTGAAATTTGATTGAACTTCTTGATGTCCTTTAAAATCTTGTGAAACCCACAAAAAAATTGAAATTCTATTTAAAATTGTAGTAGATAATATCTTCAATGTCTTGTAATCTTTTTAAATCACTTAAAATCTGTGCAATCACTCGCAATCATTTAAAATAGTTTGAAATACCCTAATACTTTTGTCACACTTTGAAGTCTTTTGGAAGAATCCCTTGAAATCTCAAGAAATACCAAAAAAGCTTTAGAAATCTCGTTAAATTCCGTATAAATTTTTTAAGTCTCTGAAATACTTTGTAGTCTTTGAAATACCTTCAAATCCATAAAAATCGTTAAAAATCACTGTATATGTGAAAAGTGGACAAAAAGCTGAAAATTTCAATAAAAACCACAACTTCCTAGCATTACTCTGAGAGAAGATAATAATAAAAATAATAAATTGTTTAAACAATTATGTTTCTTAAACTTCATTCACTTAATCTCTTCTCTAAGTTAAAAGTGGACAAAAGGTTGAAATTTTTTAGAAAACACCGCAACTTTCTAACCCTGTTCTAAGAGGAAATCGCTATACATAATAATAAATTATTTAAATAATTTATTTGAACATCTAATTATCAGTGAAAAGTAATATGTTATGCATTAGGAACAATTTGTACTAAAAATATCGCAAAAAAATTATGATCACCACCAAAAATTAGCAAAATCCAATTTTTCACTTATGGAGTTTTTTTAGGACCCAATGAAACAGACTCATGGGAATGGAATTCTAAAAGTAATTTTTTATTCGTATTCTATGGCTAATTTTCGAGAGAAATTGTGAACGTCAACTCGGAAAAATCTAATATTGACGATTCAGCATAAAATTTACAAAAACATCATTTTTTCTTATGGGAAATACGTTTTAATTTTTATGGGGCTTGCGAAGCTTCTGAATATCATTTTTTTAACGGATTTATTTTTTTGTGGATTCGATCTAACTTTTTGGGGGAAGGGCGGGAGGAAACCTTGAAAATTCAACAAAAACAAAAAATTTGCAAAGCATTTTTGGGTCACCCTACTCTAGATATTAGAATCACTCAATAAAAATATCTCTCCTGAGTTTACTGATTGAGAAAGTTAAAGTTAAGCTACAAATCACATCACCAATTTCATCACCAAAAAACTTCTTAATTTGACAGGCGATGAAACATTTACTGGGATCGAGTGGTTTATTGGAATTCTAAGAATTATTAAAGAATTCCTTCAACTAAATTGGAATACATATTTTAAAAAAACTTTCAAAATTACATCATTTTAAGGTGTAATTATTCCAGATTAATAAATCTCCAATTGAGTATCATAAAAATTGCTGAATTTTAAATTGCGAATCTATAAAATTGAATAAACTTCAATTTTATATCTTTAAAATTGAATAATCGTGAATCTTAAATTTTGAAAATTAAACTATGAAAAAAAACTTTCAAAATTACATACCTGTAAAGTATAAATCTTGAAAATTTGTTAATTTGGAATTCTGAATATTCAGAGTTCAAGAATTTTCAATTGTAACTTTTCAAAATTGTAGAACTTTGAATTGTGAATCTTTGAAATTAAAGAGTTTTTAATTCTGAAAACAATTGATAAATGATGAATAAATAAATATCATAAAAAAACGAATTTTTTTGTGGATTCGAAATAATTGGGGGGGGGGGCCCAAAAAAAAATTGCAAAGCATTTTTGGACCACCCTACTCTAGATACGAGAATAACCCAATAAAAATATCTCTTTCGAGATTAATAATTGAGAAAGTTCGAATTAAGTAATAATTCACATCACCAATTTCATCACCAAAAAAACTTCTCAATTTGACAGGCACGGAAGATTTACTGGGATCGAGTAGTTGATTGGAACTTTGAATATTATTGATGAATTCCTTCAACTAAATTCAACTACATATTCCAAAAAAACGTTCAAAATTACATTATTTTAAGGTGTAAATATTCCAAATTAATAAATCTCCAATTGAATATCATAAAAATTGCTGAATTTTAAATTGTGAATCTATAAAATTGAATAAACTTCAATTTTATATCTTTAAAATTGAATAATTGTGAATCTTAAATTTTAAACATTAAACTATGAAAAAAACTTTCAAAATTACATACCTGTAAAGTATAGGTATGAAAATTTGTTAATTTGGAATTCTGAATATTCAGAATTCAAGAATTTTCAATTGTAACTTTTCAAAATAGTAGAACTTTGAATTGTGAATCTTTGAAATTGAAGAGTTTTTAATTCTGAAAACAATGGATAAATGATGAATAAATAAATATCATTAAAAAACGAATTTTTTTGTGGATTCGAACTAATTGAGGCAGATGGAGAGTATGAAAATAAAATAAAAAATTGGACCGCCCTAATCTTGAGCTATGAAATTCTGATTGGAAAATTTGAAGTTTAGGAATATTTCTACGAATTTGAAAGATAAATTCTATAAATTGCATTTTTTGACTAAAATAATCAATAGAAATTTCACAGATCTGATCTAGGCTGATTGCTGAGCTGATTCTAGTAAATTGAAATTGAACTAACATACATTTTAATTTCATTCTAGCGAGGTAAACCAAATTCCAAGTAAATTTAAAGGATTACACAAAATTCAGGGTAAAATTAAGTCGATTGAACAAAATTCGCCCGAATTCTAGAAAATTTAAATGAATTTGAGTAAGTTCTAGCGAATTTGAATAAATTAGAGGGAATGCCACTAAATTCTAATGAAGTCAAGAAACTTCTAGTGAGTTGAACTAGATTCTACTGACTTCAAATAATTCGAGTAAATTTCACTATATATTCAACTAATTTTCAGTGAATAATTCAAGAATCATCATGAGATTCAATTACAATTTTAGTTATTTGAAGTGGAATTTTCATAAATTGAAGTGACTTTTATCAAATATAATTAAATTCAGAGTGAGTTCAAATTGGATTCTTAATTAGAGGAATTGGATTCTACTAAATTAAATTTTTGTAAATTCACACCAAATTATAGAAAATTCAATGTTAACTCTGGTATATTCAGTTTCAATTCTAGTCAATTCAAGTGACTTCTACAGAAATCCACTAAATTCTAGAATTCACTTAATCCAAGTGACTCATACTAACCTGAAATTGAATTCAGAACTTAACTTAACTGAATTTAAGTTGATTTGCGAATTAATTTTGACTAATTTAAATAGTGAATTGAAGCTGAATCAAAAAAGCGGCAAGTTATTTACTGATTCAATTACTTTAATGTATATCAGACTCTCAAATTATAAAAAATTACTAATTCTCAAAGTTTGAAAATTTATTTGCTTACCAATTAAATTAGTTCAAAATCCGATTACTAAACTGATTAGAAAACTTTGAGTATGAATTAGCCATTTTTTACTAATGCAGCAGTTGATTCTATACTACATGAATTTGCAAATGACATAACACTTACTTGGATCAATGAAATTTTACTGTTCCCAATTTATAAAATTTAACAGAATTTAAGTGGATGCAGTTGGATTCAAATTTCTGAATTTTTAAAAAGTTTCAAGAACTTGGAAGAATTTAAATGGTGCAGAATTAATATCGAGATCCCTTCAATTTTGAGAATATAAAAATTTTGAGTACTGAATCAGCAGAAAACTTGGATGCTCCCAAATTTCAGTTTAGTAATCTAATTTGAGTGCCTCCAGAAAAAGTTTTCTGAATTTATAGAAAAGACATCAGGACAAAAATAATTGTATCATGTTTGATGAGGGAGTGTCCATTAATTACGTAAGGCTTTTGTGTGGGGAGGGGGTCTAGAACATCTTACGAATCCTTATTTGGTGGGGGGGGGGATTCCAAAGCATTTCTTACGTAAGTTTCATCTTTTCAATTATTTAAAAAAAATGGTAATTGAAACCAATTTTGGCTGTCAAAATTACTTTCTATACTATTCTTCACATTATATCATTATTTGAAATCCTTTGAGAACTGTGAAAATCCCTTGAAATTCTTTGAGATTCCGTACATCTTTTAAAATCTTACGAAATCTTCTAAATTTCTTAGGTGTAGTTTGAAATATTTTGAAATAACGTAAAATCCTTTAAAATCATCTAAACTACTTTAAATCTTCAAAAATCCATTAAAATGCCTTTAAATCCTTTGAAATCTTTGCAAATCTTTAGAAATCTTACGAAATTCCTTCAAATCTATGAAATCTAATTAAAATCCTCTGACATCCTTCAAAATTCGTAAAAATACTTTGGTATCTTTTTGGTTTCTTATAATTCTTGTGAAATACCGTCATTTCTTTCAAAAAAAATTTCGAAATCTTTTAAAATCCCTTGAAATCCCTTACAATCCCTTTTAATCCGCGGAAATCTTTCTTAATTCCTGAAAATCCCTAAAAATCTGTCGAAACCCTTCGGTATCTCTTGATATCCCGTAAAATCTCTTGAAATCTGATTAAACTTCTTGAAGTCCTTTAAAATCTTGTAAAACACCGCAAAAAATTGAAATTCTCTCTGAATTGTAGTAGATAATATCTTTAAATTCTTGTAATCTTTTCAAATCACTTAAAATCTGTGAAATCAATCGTAATCCTTCAGAATTGTTTTGAATACCTCAATACTTTTGTAATCCTTTGAAATATTTTGAAAGAATTTTTTGAAATCTCATGAAAGCCCTAAAAAGCTTTGGGAATCTCGTTAGATTCCTTATGAATTTTGTAATTCTCTGAAATACTTTGATGTGATTTAAGACCTTGGAGTCCTTCAAAATCTTGTTAAACACCCCAATAAATTGAAATTCTCTCTAAAATTGTAATAATAATATCTTGAAATTCTTGTAATCTATTTAAATCACTTGAAATCTGTAAAATCACTCGTAATCTCTTAGAATTGTCTGAAGTCCCCTAAAAAGTATTGTAATCCTTTGCTATTTTTCGAATAAATCCCCCAACATATCATAAAATCCTGAAAATTTTTTTGAAATATCGTTAAATAAAAAAAAAAATTGAATTCTTTGGGTGACTTTGTAGACCCTTGAAGCACCTCAAAATTCCTTGAAATATTTCGAATTCTCATTTACAATGAAAACAATTGATATATAATTGATATGTCACAAAAGTTTTACGAATCCTTACAATAGAGGTGAAGATGATCTAAAATTTCAAAAATCATCTTTACGTAATAAAGAATTTGCATGTGTCATGAATACGGAAAATAATCATTTCATCTTGTAGAGGATGTTAAACTGAGCTTATTTGTACAGAAAATTAATCAAAATTAGGTCTCAAACTTTTTAAATTTTAAAAGAAGAGAGAACTTGCGGATATGGGAGCTTTTATGATTGATATGACGTTAGATATATAGTAGAAACAATCCTTGCCAGTAATTGTTCATTCAGTATTTTTCAAAAAACTGCATGTCACATTCATTTTCTTTACCAATACTTAGTTTCAGCATTGATTGATATTTAAAATGTCAAACATTTGGAGTGCATGATGCAAGAAGATTATTCCTAAGCGGATTCGTAAAATCTTCAACCACTTGAAATCTTAAATAATTTTCCAGGTCTTTCGAAAGCTTGAGTAGAAATGTCTTTTCATAACATCAGAAAATAAGAACTCAGAGCCACATTAATATGAAAGTCACCCAATTCAAAATTGTAATAAATTTTTTTGCGCATGCTTCAGTTTTTTGTGCGCTCCCTCAAACCGACGTCATCATACCGGCTACTCATTCAAATGTGGTATTTAAAACCTGCATTTTAACCAACTGTAGATAGACTATAAGTACTTAAAATTGAAACATAAACGCTTTTCTCAAATTTTTAGATAATAAACTTATAAATAAAATGCTTAAAAAAATTATTGCAAATTCCCTGTCAATGGGAGTTTTCTAATACAGCTAATTAATATCGATTCATAATTAAATCATGATTATTTTAGCATTCATATTGATATTTTATCGGATAATATATGCTACAATAATTTTCCTGGGTGATAATTTTGTAGTAAAAGGGTTGCTTCAACCAACTTAATAGGTAATTACGTAACACGATGTAACGAACACATACTATACAGGATGTGAAAGACCTTAACTAAAATGCATGTGCAAATTTAATACCTACCTAATAACACCTGCCTGCACATTTTACTACGATAGGGTTTCCTTGCGTCTCGCTGGTATCTCATCGTGTTGGGGTGGTACCCAAAGCTTAAAGCACAAAGCTCAAAGCTGCTTCAGTAGTCGCGGTATAAAGATATTTTTCGCTTTGCAGGATTCTCCCTATTGTTTCTCGTCTGCTAGCTTCGATTAGTATACGAGGTGTGGCTATTAAATAACCGGACTAATGCTCTAACAATTTTTATTCACCAAATTATTCGATGAGGATGTTATCCCCTTCAATGTAGTTCCCTTTTCGACCCCTACACTCAACATAATCCCGGCGAAGCTCAGGTAGACGGTCAACTTCGAACAAAGGTTACTGTTGTACAGAGGGTCGTACAACCTTGAAATTCAAAGGGGGGAGGGGCAGATCAATATTAGACCCTGTTTGTTGTTGCTGAGGCCCCAAGCAAATGGCAAAAAAATCAGTCCGATTATTTAATAGCCACACCTCGAATCTTTACCGTTTCATGAGTCTGTGACATCGCAAGTGGTATTTTCGAACCTCAGACATATCTTCCTAATGCAGAAACAAATAGGCTTTATTTAATTATTCATATTAACTAGCAATGCATGCGATTGTCCTTTTTCTTATTTTCACACATTTTTTTAATAAAGATGTACGGAGAAAGTACCGTTTGTGACCACGTTTGTTCCATTAGTAGCGATTCATAAAATTTTTCAATATTTTGGCCACACACTCCATAAAAATGATACACAAATTATATTTTTTTATCCTAAAATACTTATGCGTTAGTATTAAAGAAGGGTTCGACGATTCTTGAATTCATTTGAAACCTTTTAAACCTTGCAAAATTTTTTAAAATACCTTAAAATCTTTTGTATTTGTATATAATTTTTATGATTGATCGGAAAATTTGATTTTTTTTTAAGTGCACACGCATCAGTATTATTCTCGCACAGTCTGATAGACTAAAGCACTTTGCACATCATTGAGAGGCATTGAAGTCCTTACTTTTAAAGTGAGTATTGCAAAAAAAAAAGATTTCCGACAAATAAATGAGCCTTCACTGCGGAAAGTATTTAATTAATGAACAGTTCGTGGGCGGGTGAAATTGACTCGGAATTAAGATATCTTATTACGAGTTAGATATGAAATTTAATTGTAAGTTATGTGACTTAATTCTTTAATTATATATTGCAATATCAACCAATAATATTGGTGCGTCAAATCGCCCGATGTGGTGGGTAACTTGACGCAAGTGCAGTTCTTCAGAAAAACTAATATTAACTTACTTTATGTATTTTTTTAAGACCCTCTTTCACTAACTATACCACCTTGATCAAAAAGTTTTAGGACTCGTCACCGTGTGGCGCTCTCGTTCGGCCGATTTCAATTTTTCTTTTTTTGTTGTGTTGGTAGAAGTGTCATTGACGTTCTGTCAGATTTTCAGCTTGATAGCTTGACATTTGTTGA
>JAUMHM010000005.1:10777258-10791106 GCA_032362435.1 Melikaiella ostensackeni | reverse complement strand
GCTTTACTACCGTGGTATATTGATTTGATTGCTTTCAGAAGCCAACCATTTACTTAATATTCTTCCAGGACTTGACAATGTTTAGATCTATTCACCTTATCGAAAGCTTTTTAAAGATCAACAAATGCACAGAAAATTCTTTTTTTTAGTCTCAAACTCTTTTCTATCATCTGTCTCAAGCTGAATATCTGATCCGCACATGATCTCCCTGGCACAAATCCACATTGAACATCCCAGATCCCTTTTAGCGTTATTTCCATGACCTTCTCAATCAGTATTTTGGTAAATATTCTGCCCACGGTAGTTAGTAGGCTAATCGGTCTATGATTAACACGGTCTTCCTTATCGCCCTTTATTTGCTACGTTCTCACTTCTATTAATGTATCGCATACAAATATAATAATATAATATACAAATATACAATATACAAACATAATAATATAATATACAAATATCATATACAAATAAATAGTTAAAAAGATGATCAAAAAATTTTTCTGATGATTTACAATTGGTCCTATAAAGAAATGTTCAACAGCAATTTCATTTGACCTTTTAGAAGCACAAATTCTACTTTTTTAACTACTTCTTTCTCATTTCGCGTTGTTTGGCTCAAAAATTAAAATGAAAATATTCCAATACTATTTTCTATAATTGTAAAACAAATTATGCCTCCTACCAAAAAATGCTTAGAAGCAAGTTTATAGGTCTTTGTAAAAACAACAATTTCCATATCTCAACTTTCTTTCGTATTTCGCGTTGTTTGGCTCAAAATTTGAATTTTCGATTTTTCGATAAAATTCAAAAAGTTGTTATGACAATCTTGTAAGGCTTTCGAAAAGAAACGTTTTTCTCCTCTTGACTTTTTTTCATATCGTTCATTGTTTGGCTTAAAATTTTCATTTTCGTTTCTTTGTTTAAATTTTGTAAATGCTGTTACTGTCACAATTTTTTTTTTATCGGAAAAAGTTATGGAGATAAGTGATTCGACTTTCTGTGTACTACGGAGATCCGCACATAGAATTTGTAAATTTGAAAAAAGTGGTTTTAAAATTTTCAAAAATGCTCTAACTTTTTGAATTATTGTCCAAAATGGCTGTCTAACGAACTTGACCTTCTTTTTAGGACACTAAAAGAGTATACTGAAGGCCAATCCAATCGATCAATTCTTTCGAAAGTTATCGTGCTCACAAACTAAAAATCTGCAGACCCACACACACACACAGGCAGACAGACAGGCAGACACATTCGTAAAAACATGTTTTTCGGACTCGGGGGTCGCAAAACGTGGACATTTGACGAACACGGGGGGGAGGGTCAAATTTTACACAAATCTAATACATTCTCTGATGAAAATGAGAAAAGAAAAAAAACGAGGGAACCCCAACTAATTATGACAATCTTGTAAGGCTTTCGAAAAGAAACGTTTTTTTCCTCCTGACTTTTTTTCATATCGTTCATTGTTTGGCTTAAAATTTTCATTTTCGTTTCTTTGTTCAAATTTTATAAATGCTGTTACTGTCACAATTTTCTTTTTATCGGAAAAAGTTATGGAGATAAATGATTCGACTTTCTGTGTACTACGGAGATCCGCACATAGAATTTGTAAATTTGAAAAAAAGTAGTCTCAAAAATTTTAAAAATGCTTCTTCTTTTTGAATTTTTGTCCAAAATGGCGGGCTAGCGAGCTTGGCCTTCAGTTCAGGACACTAAAAGAGTATACCAAAGGGCAATCCGATCGATCAATTCTTTCGAAAGTTATCGTGCTCACAAACTAAAAATCTACAGACATACAGGCAGACAGACATACAGACAGACACATTCGTAAAAACCTGTTTTTCGAGTTCAGGGGGTCTCAAAACTTGGACACTTGACAAAAACGGGGGGGAGGGTCAAATTTTACACGAATCTAATACCTTCTCTGATGAGAATGTAAGAAACACGAAATAATCATCTCGTTCTATTCTCTCTTCGTTTGAGGTAATATTGCATACTATTTTCTCACCTCTTCTGCACAAATGCAGTAATTTTTGTCTCATTCACGATAATCTCAAGACCTATGCTCTTCATGCTGGTATGTATGTCAGTCCAAGCAATGTCACTGTCTTGTGATTAACACTTTCTTCGTCGAAGAGAGTCATTCCTAGACGTTTGTCCATTTTTATATTTAACTTCTAGCAAAACATAATGCAACCTTGCCTAACGCCCTGCTTGTGATCAGAACGAATGTAATGATCATACATAGGTTATAATGTAATTCTTTGAAATATTCAATTAATTTGTAATTTCAATTCAAATTTTGGATCTCTGAATTTGAAAGCATTCATACATACACTGTGACGTGTTATAATTTTAGCCAGCGACTTTGCAATTTTATTTTATTTATTTAACGAAATCAACTCCCATTCATCACATAGCATGACCCTCCAAGGGCATATTTTTGTGTTAACTTTAGGAATTCCAGGGCTTAAGCGTTTGTTATGTATTTATGCTTATGACCTTGCCTTGGCTTCATCATCAACGAGGAACAGCGAGGGTCTTCGGAACTTAGGCACGCCTAGAGAACTGTAGCCCGTTTGCTGTCGTCTCTATCCTAGAACCGATGTTCAAATTTCAACCTGATTCCCGCCTGTCCGTCTGCAGTCTCCGATCACCCCAGAATCTGGCGTGAAATCCTTGGATGACTCCAACGCTAGGATAACGTCCGGAATCTGTCTTACACCCTGTGGTGTCCTCGGAACGACGGCCCTGGAAACGACACTCTAACCTACATGAAGACTTCCGAATGGAATGAGAATTAGGTCTGGTCGCCTTGGATTTGTGGCTGTCAGGCCAATGCGGACGCACTCGATCCAGAGAGAATGAGAGTTTCCTCATTACCGCCAATGCTATCGGATCTTCCTGCCGAAAGTTTTTTTTCAAATAATTACAGATACCGTACAGTCGCGATTTTCCTTTGAATTTTTAAATTAGGAATCCAGTTGAAATGAGTGAATTCAAATCTGTGAACAATAGTCTAAAGTTGAGGTAAGGTCGAATTTTCTGCAGTTGAGGAGGTATGAATTCTCGCAATTTTCTTGTGTTCTTAGTTTTGAGAATTACGTCTTTGATTAGTATTTAATTGAACACGTGGGGTCTCTCGAGTCTCCGGGGCTATTCACATATTAATTTAGTTGCGATTACGATGAACTACCATTTCAATCGCCGAATCACTATGAAGCATTCCTTGCTTGGTCAGTCCAACGCGAATGGTTCCATACGTGTGTTGAGGTCGGCGTTGGGACACTTGATGGAGCCTACAAGAGTACGCGAGGGCACGGACAGAATAGGTAAATATAGCCCTAATTTTATTGGCCGGGCTGAGAGAAATCTTGAAAATCATTCTGAGTCTTCTAGCGAAGGCAAACATTGGACTTTTCTCAACTATCGCGTGCTGAATATTCTTCGACTCAAGAATATCCAGATATTTATATGGCTTACTTTCGGCCATTGCCTCGATGCGATCTTCGTTCTCGTCCTCTAATTCTACGGTCTCTAATTGCCTTCCAATAAAATACACTGATCTGTATTTATCTAGTATAATCTCCATGTGGATGACACTGGAAAACTGCTTTGTGACATGGATCACTTGCCCTAGTCTCTTGTTTGAAGTAGTACACAGCTTCAGTTCATCAACTCTAAATGGAACCACAATTCACAAAGGTGCCTATGATCAAAATACATGATTCTTGTTTGCCAAAGCATCATCGCTTGCTGTAAGAAGTCGATGATACGCGTTCAGACCTTGTAAGCTTTTAAAACTCCAAGCGAATAGTAATTTTGTACCGAAAAAAGCACTTTCTTTCAGTCAATTTAAGCCATGTACAACTGTCTTTGATGTTTCTCAGCTTGCGTCAAGGCCACAGCGTCAATAGGAGGTAAATCTTTACTGGCCCGCGAGTTCTTGCAATATCTTCTTTGTTCTTCTGTTAGGATATTATTCTGCGTCGCAGTCGCAGCGTATCGGCAATTACAGCTGTAAGCCACTCACAAATCATTGGGCGACAAGCTATTGGTTAAAATTATGATGAATTTTAAGTGTCTGGTCTCTTAGGCAACATATACGTGGTAGCTTTGAGCATAGAGCCTGGCATCAGATCTGGATGTTCTATGCTCTCTTGGAAACACCTTACCAACGCAGGACGCACACTAGTCAGGTAATTGTACCAGAAATTGTGCAATATGTCCGAACCTGTGACTTTCAAATTACTTTCGCTTTTCAAAACTGCTGGAACGTCTGTGTTTATAATGTCAGTTGGCTCCATTACGGGGCTACTGCTTGCCCTTCGTTTCTGTAGCTCAGGAACTCAAGTGTCCTGCTGGATATTCTGCTCTTTACTTAGATCACGATAAATCATTTTTTCATCTATCTGCAAGTTTCAAGTTTGCTGTCTTCTTGCACTGCTCTTATTGTACCGACGCAGTCTGGCAATACGAATATCGATTTTCAGTCGTTTAGAGTTTCCAATCTGATCCAATATAGATGGTGTCAATGTCTGAATGTCCCGAGGATGGACAAGCTGAGTAACATGGTCTATTAGCTTTCTGGCTCTATTTTCTTTCTTATATTGGGTCAATCGAACCAGTTTGCTTCCTACTTTGCCGTCATCCATATCCAACCTGATTTTCCATAATGAATCTCGTTTCCTTCCAGGGGCAAAGACTGCACTTGTGGGCCTATTTGTACGGCCCAATGCTCTAACGACTGCTACCGTTGCACAATACACAAGAGTTTGAATTCGCAGTGCAGATAGTCGTGCGTTCATGCGCATAGGCGAAACCTTGTTGTTTAGTAACCCTATCAGTGCATGCACATCCCTGTTAAAGAACATATTCGTCAAAGAATGCCTATGGGTTGGTCCTAAGTCTCTAAAATGTAACAGAGCTCAATCAAAATTTCTTTCAATGTGCTGCATCTTTTCTGGGATTGTGCTGTTTACATCAAGGGGAACGTTAATGTGCGCATGTTTAGTTCTGGTAGTTCTGATAGTTCTAATCGTTCTAGTGGACCCGGTACTTTTTTCCATTATCTCCAGCACCTATGTCTTCGAATCAATCACTTCTCTATTATCCACATCTCACAATATTTGACCGATGATTTTAAATTCATCAATAATTCCGATGATTTCAAAATTCAACTAGTATAAGGCTGCTGTTCCAGTTCCATTCTGATGGTAGTCATTGCAACCGTCGAAAGCAATTTATGGACGTTTATTGAGAGTTTTTGGTTGGCTAGATTCTATTCCTTTATTCCTGTGACCAGATGCAGGTACGTAAGTAAGAAGAGACGAGGATGTTCTCAATTCACACTCTGCTGAGTGTTTTCTGCTAAAAGATAATGGCGCCCAACAACTCTGTTCATATGGTATGATTATTTTAATCGCCTTCTAGGTTGCTGAATCTCTGCTACTGCCCTTAGTTGAATCAGGCTTGTCGCTGACGTTCTTTCTGACCGAATTGTTTGATCGTTTGTTGATGATTGTTGATCAATGTGATCTGCCTGACGAACACGCACCAAACCATCACTACGGTTCCTCTAAGCCCTGTCAGTAGCAATTCTACCGCCAACATAGCCATCAAAGTCATGAGAGGGAAGCTCAAGCCCTACTGTGACGCTAACGCGACAACACCTTTGTTAGTGATATTATTATCATTCTTCTTCTCATTATTATCATTATTCTTCGCATTATTATCATTATTATTATTATTATCATTAGAGTTTTCAAGCCAAATTCCTCTCGAGATGAGTTTAAACCGTTCAATTCTAGCCTCGTTATACTATCGGGAATCAAAGAATTTACATCGTAATTGTAAGTAAGGGAAGTGCAGGTGGAGGAATAGCTTTTCGATCAGTCCAGAAAAGACGTGTGTTGCTAACTCAAAGGAAACACTCGTCCCACTACACCGCTCCGATATGGGTCGCTGATGTATCTTTCTAGCTATCACAACAAGTTAGAAGCTTTGCAGACCCTTAGAGAGATACGTACTTTTTATCCCAATCAAATCCACTAATCAAAGCTCCTTGCGAAGACCCATGTGTATTCAAAGTCTTTCATTTCAGTGGCAACTCTTCTTTTTATATTCATTTGTCTCCCACAGGTCCCTATCCTTGCATGCATCTTATGCTGCCTTCACATTTATACATCTTTTCGTGCAAGGTATTTTGTTTCTACGACTCTTCATGAACCTACGCTTTAGAATGTCACTCAAATGTTTCAACCATTCTTTCTTAGTTCTACGTCTGGGTACGCTACAATTCACCTTACCTCAATACACTAGCTTCGTTAAACATCCTTCATTCATTCTCTCAACATGAACAAAACATCTAAGCGAATTTGTCGCACACTATTAAATCAATGATCCTTCTACACTACATTCTTTTAAAACCTACTCATTACTGACTTTATTCATCAGCGTTTTGCTGCATATATTCCACAGAAATTGAATGCCAACCACGTTCATTTTACACCTATCCTTTCCTTGATACATCCAGTTCTCACTACCTGACAGCATGGTGGGTGAAAGGACATAATTATTTATTGCCAAATTTAAATGCATTTGTTACTTTTTTACTTCTATTATTGGCTTGTACGCTGCTAGTAATATTTCTGCCCTCGTTCATACATCTGGATAAATCTGCATCTATTTTTGCCACAGCAGTGAATAAAGTTCCTGTTTACATACTGTTACTCACGTCTTTCTTTGAGCACAATAATTCTTGTTCTATTCACGATAATCTGAAGACCCATACTCTGAATTCTGGTACCGAGTCTGCTCATTATTCTCTGCAAATCATCAACTGAATCTGTCATAACAATATTATCATGTGCAAACGTCAGTCCACTCGTTTTCACTGACGTCTTCGTATAAGACAGCTATTCGTTGACATTTTTCCATGTTCATATTGAACGTCCACGAGGACATAACGCAGCCTTGCCCAACGCCCTGCTTAATATCAAGCCAACCGCTTGCTTGGCCATTTACTTTCACACTCGCTTTTCACCATGAAATATCGCTTTGATTGCCTTTAGAAACCAAAATTTCACTGCCCACTCTTCCAGGTCTTCTTGAAGCTTACTTCTATCCACCTTATCGAAGGATGTTTTCAGATTAAGAAATGCACAGGAAACTTTTTAATTCACTCACAAACTTTTTTCTGTGATCTGTCTCAATCTAAATATATGATTGACACATAAAAAAATATTCGTGACCGCTTCAAGTATTTGAGCGGTAACGCCATCCACGTCAGCAGCCTTACCATTCCTTAGATTCTTCATTGCAGACATATGTTCGTGGATACCGATCCTTCTTTCGCCACCTACAACAGGATTGTCCAGCGTATCCCCCTCTCTGTCACAGTTGTTATGCTTTATAGCTTGACCTCTATACAATTTCTGGAGAAAATCACTTTCACAGTCCACTTTGTCCGCATAGCATACCATTTCACCATTAGCAGTCTTAACTCCAACTAACTTAGTACAAGTTCATCCTTCTCCGAATTTCTTAACCCATTTCAAAATAGTTTTTCATATATATAATCAAATTAGTAAAAATTAAGTAAATTAGTAGAATTTCGACTAGTCTATTTAAATATCGGCTGTTTTCGAATTTTCATAAATTAGCATTTTTATTGAATTGACTTCAAAATAACAATGCGTTATTGTCTCGCTGCTCCACGCCAGTCTGCTATTGATTTATTATTATTTTTGTCCTTCGAACCAGATGATTAGGTCGGCGGGGGAGTGAAGTCTTATGACTCACGAGACGAACTATCAGATTTGCTTGCACATGCTGCCGAGTTGCAGCCGCCCTAGGAAACATTCTTGGAGAATGGGTTAATTTTTCTGTCCAGTCGCAGCTGCTAAAAAATACATTTTTGTGGACTTGGCTGATTCAGTTTTTGCTACTTAGTACCAGCCGCCACAAGATACATTCTCAGGGAGTTGGTGCATTTCACTTTTCTCTCTAGTCTCAGCTGCCTCAGGACACATTCTTGGGGATTTGCTTCATTTCATTATTTCTGTCTACTGCAAGGGCGCCAACATACATTCTTTGTGACTTGATTCATTCCACTTTTATGTCTAATCGCAGCCGCCACGAGAGACGTTCTACGGTGTTCTTGTGAAATATGCCTTGAGCCAGGCCCGACACACAGAGTGACAATCACAGCTTACATTTACTTTCAAACTTGAATTTTTACATACACCGAGTTCTTTCCCCGGGTCATCTTTTTTGATGAGAGTCTGATACCTGGAAGTGTAACATTCTATCTTTCCATCCCCTTTCTTTTGTTAATTCGTGTGTGTCAAATTCTGACAGCGTTTTAATTTCAATGTTTGCTCTACTGTAAGCTCTTCGAAAAGCGCTTTCAGACTGTGAATTTTGTATAACCGTGACAGGTCTCAGACTCGACTGACTTACTGTTAGTTGTGTAGTATGTCCATGGCGCCTCGTAGGCCATGACTGTGAATTAGAATATATACTCTGAATATTGTACAATTGTCTGATATACACACCTTAGCGGCGATGCACACCCGAGCGGAAATACATGCCCGAATTTGTGAAATTGAGACTTGCCTTGATTGACGAACTGAGTGACCGACTGATTCGTAGTCAATTATGCAAAGTAGATGTTCGAGAAACTGCATCACTGAAAGTACAAATTCTGACGGACGCTATAATCCCTCTCGTGGTGAAGGAGTCGCCCTGGACGCTATCACTTCCAGGGACATGATTTTTATCCAAAGGTCGCCCGGGACGCTATTACTCGGCAAATCTGCGGTCAAGTTGTTATTTCTTATGATTTGGAATCCACGTATTAATGTTCGCTATGAATGTGGTAGATTACTTATTGATCATGGTGATCATGATTATCATTGCTCAGTCAAATGTTTCTTCATCAGCACTTCATTCAGTATGGTGCCTAACCATTTGCTGCGTCAGAGTCTTCCACATTTCAATTTCAAACTTCTTTGTTTTTTTAATGCAAGATTCCCGGTGCTGATTCTCTTTCTGAGAGATGTGACTTCGTCAAATCGTTGCCAACGCCGTTTCGAGGACGAGCTGTCAGATGGATCTTCCCAGAACACGATCACGCTATCCTCTCGTGGAACGCATTCTCATGATATACATGTAGATTATTTTATGTCTGAATCAACAATTTGTAATAAACAAGCTTCTTACTAGCCATGAGTTAATCAGTTTATTTACATGACCGTTCGTTCCTGGTCTTCAAAATGACCAAGTACGTCGTCGGTACCTTCGCGTTCCACGCCAACCCGGCTATTCATATCTTCGAATAATATGATTGCTTCCCTAGGATCACAAGTACCTTTAATACCATTCAACGAGTCTCAGAAGGTATCTTTTAAATCACTGCTGTCGATATCTCTTGCAGCGCTGCATACCACAATGAATAGCCTCTAGGCTCCCACATTCATCTCAGCCCATAATAACACAGCCCCACAAAAAAAAAGGTTTTCTGAATCCCGAACAAAACCACCAAATCTATACGTTTTTGGGGTCTCTGAATCCGATTCGGGGTCAATTTGACCCCATCAGGTCAGGATAAAGGACAATTGGAAGTCAAAATAGATAAAACCATGGAATAGAAGGAAACCTCTCCTCTTAGACGTTTTTGGGGTCGCTGACTCAGAATCCAGGGTCAATTTGATCTCATACGTTCAGATTCAAGGTCAAGTGAAGGTCATAATGAGAAAAAACAATTGAATCGGCGTGAACCACGACTTCAAGACGTTTTTGGGGTCGCTTAATCCGAATGCGGGGTCATTTTTACTCCATCGGGTCGGAATGAAGGTCATCCAAGGTCAAAATTGAGAAAACCATGGAATGGGTAAAAACCTCTTCTTTTGGACGTTATTGGGGTCGCTGAATCCCAATGCGGGGTTAGTTTGACATCATGAGGACAGAATCGAGGTCATGTCAATGTCAAAAAGAGAAAAAATCAATGATTGGAGTAAACCACTCCTCTAAGACGTTTCTGGGGTCGCTTAATCCGAATCTGGGTTCATTTTCACCATTAGGTTAATCACCTATCATATTTACATCCCATTGGCCTTGATATCTCATTTTCATTGTCTTTATATCTTGATGAAACCTTCCCCTTGCTCCTCACTAAAATCTCCTAGATTGGTTGGGAAGTAATCCATATGTGAGTGCAAATAGTGTAACTTGAGGCTCATTAAACACCCTAGTTTTTTATATTCTGCCATTATTTGAGCCGCTATTTCTTTGTACTCTTCACTTTTATGTTCCGCAAAAAAATTCTTCACAACTTCCTTGAAACTGATCCAGGCTGCTTTTTCCTTGTCATTCATTGTAGAAATAACGTCATTATCAGTCATTAGTTTGCATATTTGTGGTCCATCGGAAATACCTTCAGTTATTTTCGCGGCACTGAGATGTGGGAATTGTTCTTAGTGACGCAAAAATAACTGAAGGTGTCTTCGATGGACCACAAATACGCAAACTAATGAGAGATGTTGACGTTATTTCTACAATGAATGGCAAGAAAAACGCAGCCTGAATCAATTTCAATGAAGTTGTAAAGAATTTTCTTGGGATTCATAAAAGTGAAGAGTACAAAGAAATAGCGGCTTGAATGATAGCAAATTATAAAAAAGTAAGGTGTTTGATGAGCCTCAAGTTACAATATTAGCACTCACATATGGATTACTTCCCAACGAATCTAGGAGATTTTAGTGAAGAACAAGGGGAGAGGTTCCATTAAGATATAAAGACAATGGAAATAAGATATCAAGGTCGACGGGATGTAAATATGATTGGTGATTACTGCTGTTCATTAAAGAGAGAAAGTAATGAAAACGGAGTGACGCGCAAAAAGAGACCGCTCGTAAGATCTTTTGAGTATAGAAAGGTGAGAACCCATAAGAAACAGTAAATGTGGGGATAATTCCCGAAATTTAATGGAAGGATTCAGAAATTGTAACAAAACTCTTTTTGGACAAATTTGTTCGACCCTGATCTTCACCTAATGAGGTGAAAATGAACCCAGATTCGGATTAAGCGACCCCAGAAACGTCTTAGAAGAGTGGTTTACTCCGATCAATGATTTTTTCACTTTTTGACCTTGACAGTACCTTGATTCTGACCTTATGGGGTCAAACTAACCCCGTATTCGGATTCAGCGACCCTAAAAACGTCTATGAGGAGAGGTTTTCTCAAATTCCATAGTTTTTTAAATTTTGACCTTGGATAACCTTCATTTCGACCCGATTGAGTGAAAATGACCCCTAATTCGAATTTAGCGACCCCAAAAACGTCTTATAGTAGTGGTGCACGCCGATTCGAATTTTTTTTATCATTATGACCTTTACTTGACCTTTATACTGACCTGATGAGGTCAAACTGACCCTGGATTCGAATTCAGCGACCCCAAAAACGTCAGAGAGCAGAGGTTTTCTCCGATCCAATGGTTTTCTCTATTTTGACCTTCAATTGACCTTGATCCTGACCCGATGGGGTCAAACTGACCCCGGAATCGGATTTAGCGACCCCAAAAACATGTAGATGTGGAGGTTTATCTCGGGATTCAGAGAACTTTTTTTTTGTAGGGCTGTGTAATCTATGAGATGCACATTTATTCTGTTTGACACAAATTATTTTGTCTAAACTTCGGTGATTAGAAAAAAATGAAAACAAAGCTAGAACCCAAGGAGTTATAGTCGTAAATGTCGTATGATGAAGAGGGCATCAGACTCCTACAGTTCGATCTTTTTATATGGGTGAAGACTATTCATAATCTCATAAATGTAATGAGAATTCTCAAAACAAATCAAACTTGACAACCTTGAAACCTTTCATAAGCTTCATCAATCTTCAAAAGTTTCCCGGATTTCCAAAAGCCGCAAGCATTCTCATAACTTTCTATGAATTTCCAGAAGTTTCGAATATTTTCATGAGTTTTCAAAAGTTTTGAATATTTCCGAACATTGCTATAAAGTTTTTAAATTTTTACACGTTTTACAGTTTTAAAAGTTTTTAGTTTTTAAAAATTCCTACAAGTTTCGGAAATTCTTGAACTTGTTAAAAAATTTTTATCCATTATTAAGAAATTTCTATGAGCTTTCCAGTTTTTCCAAATTATCACATTTTCACTACGAGTGCGAGATGTTGGAACAGATTGAAAAATATTGAAAAATAAACACGTAGAACGAAACTGACAATTTTTAACCTAATTTCTAAGTAAAGCGGTGAGAAGTGAGCCGGAAAATAATTCGTGTGCATCTACGTTATTTTCATAATTCTACTTTTCTATTCTAAATTTTATGCATTTTCGTTTCACATACATTTCATCAAGAAGTGTTTTGAATATGAAAGCTACTATTTGATATTTCATTCATACGTGTATTAAGCTTATTCCAAACATACATGAATTAAATTGTCGCATCTTTTAATGTAATTTTCAGACACTTTTGAGTGTATTTCTCAAGTTAATATGGAGTAGAGATGAATTTCAAGCAAAGGTGAAGATTCAGCATATTCTGTTTTCAATTTCCATGCACAATTATTTTGATATAAATCAAGATAAAAATCCATTGAGGTTCATTTAATCATTTTGAGACTTTCAAACATATTTATATAAATTCAGCCTAAGGTATATGTGTATTACGTTTAAATCATATTTGCCTTAACTTCCAAACAGTACTTTGTGAATTTCACACACTTTCACCTAAAAATTATTTAAGACACAAAAGTTTTGAAAGTTCAAATCGTGTACGAATAAATTCGACTGCAAACACAAAGGGTTTGAAATTCCAAACACTTTTGTGACTAGAATACCTTTTAAATTTAAGACATTTTCATAAGTGTATGGAAAAGGCCTTTCGGTCATAGTTTGGTCAAGTTCGGTTTCTTGATGCTTCAAGTGATGTTTATCAAAAGTCGTAATGGGACAATTTCACCAAAAGGCTTTTTCCATACATTGAGTGCTGGATTCTTCAAAAGTAATCAAAACTTAAATGAGCTTTTTAAAATCGGAAATAAATGAAAATAGTCAGCTCATTCAACATCAGTCATTTCACAAAATGAAGAGAAGCAACTTATTCTGTAGTATTTACATAAAATTCAATCCCATAAATGTAGCATGTTTCCTCTTGGTGTTGAATGACCTAGATTTTGAAAATCATTGTTCATTATTGTAATTAATTAAAAATGAATTTTAATCTTCTGTAAATTATTTTCATCTCATCAGGATTTAAAAAACAACAATATATTTCCGATTTTTGTCGGAAGTTAATCTACTATGTTTGAAGTAAAAAGACACACTCAACTGATAAAATTATGAATTTCTTCCCTATTCGCTATAAGGTAAATTAAGCTATTTCACTGGCTTTATTGTACATAATTATATTTTCATAAGGAGAACTATGAACAACGTAAGTGCCTGCTTCTATATAATTGAATTATATGAAGGGTCGAGAAACAAAAGGGGCTAACCCCGATTTTTAAATTTTCCAGGACGCAAGAATAACATTTGAAGGGTTGAAAATCTAAAGGGCGTAAGCACCATTTCAAAAATTTTACACACCGACAAAAAAACGTTCGCATTTTGTCATTTCGGGTAGCTCACTATGATCGATTTTCTTATAAGTAGTGTAGATCCAGCTGTATGCCATGTTTGAATGTTAGTTATCAATATTGATTTGTTTAGGAGGTACAATTTTCCAAAGTCCACTTGAAAACTTGGATTTCGACCATGCTCGATGAATCCTGCAATTCTATATGGGTCGCATTTTTGGTACCACAAACTTTTTTTGTGCGCCTGTG
>JAUMHM010000005.1:10686504-10704958 GCA_032362435.1 Melikaiella ostensackeni | reverse complement strand
CTGAAGACCTTGAATTCTTGTGACTTTAATCAGAATTCTTTTCACTCCCATTTACCTGAATTCAGTGGATTTTTTTCGGATTTTAAACATTTTGCAGCATTCCATTGAATACTTCTAAATTCACTCCAGTTACACTGAAATCAATGGAATATTTTGGATATTTTGTAATTTATTCGAATTCATGTGGGATTCACCATGAATTCTTATTAATTTATCCTGAATTCTTTTAAATTTATCGGAATTCTCTACAATTTTTTCAATTCTCTTGAATTTTTTAAATTTACTCTGAATTCTTTTGAACTCCCTTGAATTTTTCTAAATTTACTCCAACCTTAATGAATTTAATAAATTTTGTTAATACTTTTATTTGTCTTCAATTCACTTGATTTTTTAAAATTCACCTTTAATTTTTATGAGCTTCATAGAATTCTTTTTGTTTCACTTAAATTCCTTTAAATGCACACGAATTTCATTCAACTCATTGGTCTTTTCTTACTTTTTGATTTTTTTTTAAATTCCCTTACATTCTGATGAATTCGCACTGAATTCCGCTGACTCCCATTTTACTCAATTCGATGGAAATTTTCTGATTTTTTAAAAATTTGGTTCAAATCAATCAAATCCTTATGAATTTCATCAAAGTTTCCTGAATCCCCTTGAATTTTTTTTTCACTGAAATCAATGAAACTTTTTGGATTCTTTCCAATTCATTTGAATTCTTTTGAATTTAACTTGAATTATACGAAATTCGAATTTATCCTAAATTCGTTAAAATTCACCTGGAATTCTATTGAATTCTTTCGAATTCAAGAGAACATTAATCACATTATTCATGCATATTAGTCACTTTTGGTCACAGTTTCGGTTTAAATATTATTAATTTGTTATTCAACTTGAAAAATGCAATTTGTTACGGTGAAATTATATACATCACATGTAAAAATTAAAATGGAATTAAAAAAGTACAAGCAAAAAAAACTTTGAAATTAGACTCTTTTGCTTGTATTATTTTTATTTAATTCAAAGTACTATAGGAATCTGTAAACTATAAAAAATGTGTATTTTTTATTTCGAAATTCAAGATTTTTTTGTCACCTGGTATAAATATTTTTAATTTAATCAATATGATAATAATTCTATTCATATTTTAGAAGAAATCCTGTGCATATTATTCTAACAAAAAAATGTTTACGGGCCATTTTAGACCATTAATCGTAAAGAAATTACAAATTTTCGTATTCCAAGCCCGATAATTTCTTCAGCAAAATTTTTGTTTGTTTCATAAAACTGAGGATTTATTCCTCAATAAATAACAAATACATTATGAGGGAGAAATAATGTTTTGACCTTAAATTGATATTTTTTTAAAAAATCTAAAACTAGGTAAATTCATTTTTAGACCTAAAACGGCCTAGGAAGAAATTTGGGGGTAGCATTTGCAAAATTCAAAAATTTACATTTTTTGGGGGAACCCTAATATGCAATAAAAAAAATGTAAGACAATTTTTTCACTTTTCCGTTTCTTTGAAAATATTCAGGTATATACATTCTAAAATAACTAGAATCAGTAAACCAAATCTAAGTAGGATTTCAGAAGTTTTAAAAATGTATTAAACTTTCCATCAACAAATAAGTGTATAAAAATTTCTTTCACTTTGTTTATTGAAATAAAAAGTACTGAAAAACTATTGTAAAATTTCAGCCGTAGTATACTTGTATATAAATGTCAAATTTTATTACCTTTCCCTAAAAAAAAGCGTCAAATCTGTGAAAAATCGTGGTCAGAAAATCAATTTTTCCAATCAGTCATTTTCTTTACCCACTGTGTACGTTACTGTTTCCTCATCAGTTCGACAAATTTTTAGTGAAATATGTTTTTGCGTCGCAAAGTTTAAATCAACCGTGATAACATTGATTCTTTGAAACAAATAATGTAAGAAATTCAGTACTACTCATTTAAGTGCACTGAAAACACGCTTTTATAATATTGCTCTTATAAAAAAATTCTAAATTGTTGTTGTAAAGTGTTGAGCGATAAAAATTATTCCAAAGAGTATAAGAGTATTCATTTTTATCAAAGAAAATTTAAAACATTTTTTTTCAAGAGTTCTGTTTCTTATAAAATTTGAGAGTCATTAAAAAAAATACCTAGAATGAGTAAAGAAACTATCCAGGAAGAATAATCCGCTTCATTAACTTTCATCCACTTATAAATTTGTAACAAATTCAATAAATTGTTAAACTTCTACAGTATCACTGAGTCAAGACTGACAAGAAAGCACAAGGGTCAAGAGTGAAAACAAAATTTTTCCTCATGGGTAAACTGCGATCACCGATACTGTTCCTTAATCAGTTCAAATATTTTCATATTAAATGAGTTCTAGATCTATTGTTTATTTCAGTCTTATTCATTTAAGTGCGCTGAAAACGTACTTCGACAATTATTCATCAAATCAAAATGCAGTGACAAAAATTGGTCCAAACAGAAGACGAAGAACTAATTTATGTATGTAGAATTTTGTGTTGATTAACATAAAAAAAGAACCATGGGTCTTTTAACATATTCATGGTTAACTGATGGAACAATTTTCCTTTTAACAATAATCATCGCAGCCTATTTTTACATGACACGAAATTTTCAATATTGGAAAAGACGAGGTGTTTTCGAAATTCCACCAGTACCATTTCTTGGAAATTTTGCAAAATATTGTACATTCCAACTGTCTCCTGCTCTCTTGTTTAAGAAAATTTACGAAGAAGGTGAAAATTTTCCGTACGTGGGAATTTATATTTTCGACAAACCGTATCTCGTTTTACGTGATCCAAAAATTATCAAACAAGTCCTTATTAAAGACTTTCATATATTTTCTGATAAGTTGTCTCATTCGAGTAAAAACGACGACATCAGCAACAAATGCCTCTTTTATATTGATAATCCCTATTGGAAATATGTTAGACAAAAATTTTCTAATTTGTTCACTGCTTCAAAATTGAAGAGTTTGTTTGAGAATGTACAAGATGTGATAAAAGACCTAAATAATCACATGGATTCACTGGAATTGGAAGGTAAGATTATACATTTATTTAATTAATGCATGATTTATAGAAAATTAATTAATTTATAATGATAATCTTCAAATTCATTCATTCAGTTTGTTCGAATTGAAGTTTACATGGTTCCGTTCGTTTTTCGCGTGTTTTTCGTCTCGCAATTTTTTCTGTCATGTCAATGTGACAGTTTATTAGTTATTATAATTTTCAAATTGAAACCTTCAAAACAGAACAATTTATAATTTTAGTTATTAAAAAAAAAATCTTCAAATCAATGAATCTAAAATGTGGAACAATTCTACACACTGAAAAGTTTAAAATTGAAAATTGGTCATTAAACATTGAACAATTTCAAACTTAAGCGTTCAATGTTGTACAAAATCGAAGCTTTAAAAATTAAATGATATCCAAATGTAAAAAAGATTTAAATTTGTACAATTCCACAGCATAAGCCATACAAATTTAATATTTTCTTACCTAGTTTATTAAAAAAAAAATAACATACAAAATTGAACAATTGTTTATATAGGCCAATAGAAATTCGACAAATTATAAAAAAAAAGCACTGAAAATGATTCAACTTTTACGACTTTCAATTTAAAATTGTACAAGACTGAGCGACTGGAATTTGAAATTATATCATTCATACATTTTAAATGTTAAATTATTCCACTTTGAACGATTTCAATTTAATTATTTAATCAATTAAAATCGGTACAATTTTGAACAATTTGAATTTTAAAACCAGACAGAAAAGCTCTGAAAATTGAAATGTTACAATTACAAATTTAACAACTTAAAGCGCTTTCAATTTGAAATGATCTAATTCTAAAAATTTCAGTCTTCAGGGCCGATTATAATCGTTCAAGTATTCAAAGGTATTAATTTTTTTATCACACAATTTTGAATGATTTTAAAAGAAACCAAAAAATGTTGAATTTCCCAATCTAAAATCTGTCTAATGTGTGATATTCAAATTTGAAGTCATTAAATCTGCAAGGATTTAAATTTCAAAACTGTCAATTAATAATGCTTTCAAATTGAAATACATTTATCCAACCAAAAAGGGCGCAAATATCAATTGGTAAGAAGCAGACTTTTCGAAAACAAAAAATTTCAATCTTTTTCCACTTCAACTCGCGCTAACTTCGCCAATTTTCAGAATTTTTCGACTTCGTGACTGATAAATGATGTGTTTAAGTCTTCTGAAACTATTTATGAAAGAAAAACGAAATTATTTTGATAAACAAAAAAGTTGTTAATTTTTTTTTTATGCTTTACAAAAATCATGAATTTCAAAATTCAAGCGAATTTTGAGCAACGGAAAACTTTCAATGAGAAAGTTGTTGATTAAGGTTCAAAGAAGATTTCTGAAAAGTTTTACTTCAATCGGATCAGTGGTTAAAAAATTATGAATGTTTTAAATTTCAGGCGGCAATATTGACGCTGCCCTATGCAAGTGCCTCCTCGGCTACGAACGTGTTGCAGCGGACGATATGAATGGCAAGTCGGAAACCAAAATAATACTCAAAATATTATCATTAAATAACTTATTTATTAGACATTTTTAACAGTAAATTATTAGAATATCACTTTATTAAAAACTACTTTCAATCATTTACGTCACTCTTTTCACTTTCTTCGGCATCTGGATTCTGAGTTGGAGGTGGAGGACTTCTCGAAAGTTTTTCCAGTTCAAACGTAGCCCTGACTGTTTACATCGTAGAAATTCTTGGAACGGAGTTACGGTCATCGAGGCAATGCCCGAGACTCAAACTGAATCCAGGTACCAGTGTATTTGTTTTGGTATCCGAATTGACCCTCATATCGTCCGCTGCAACACGTTCATAGCCGAGGAGGCACATGCATAGGGCAGCGTCAAGATTTCCGCTTGCAATTCAAAACATTCATAATTTTTTAACCATTAATTCGGTTCAGCTGAAACTTTTCAGAAAACTTCTTTGAATGTTAATCAAAACCTTTCTTGCTGGAAGTTTTCTGTTGCTCAAAATTCGCTCGATACACGAAGCACTTGAAGGTTGAAATTCATGATTTTTGTAAAGACTCAAAGAAATTAACAACTTTTTGTGTATCAAAATATTTACGTTTCATTTTTTTAAATAGTTTCAGAAGACTTAAACACGTAATTTAGTATCAATAAAATCGAAAAATTCTAAAAAATGGCTAAGTTAGCGCGAGTTGAAGTTAAAAAAAGATTGAAATTTTTTGTTTTCGAAAAATCTACTTTTTACCGATTACTTCAAAACTACAAAACCTGAAAATTTTTGCAAGAAGAAAAAAAGATGAACCTCGTAATTCTCTACAAGTATCAGTTCTTAAAATTAAAATTCGAACAAATTTCAGAATTGACTTTCAGGATAATACTTCTCAGGCTGAATTCACGCGTATCATCTTTTGATCGCGAGAGGTTAAATTATTAAATTTTAAACCTTATGATTTAAGAATTCTTCAACTTGATTTCTAAATTATAAAATTTAAAAAAATTTTTAATTGAAACCAAAAAATTTTGTACATTTTAATTAAAAAGTATTGAATATCAAATTCCTCCGAAAATGAAAAAGTGATTCGCTGGGAGGATTGAAGTAAACGTTCAGAATTGTAAATTTCCAAATTTTCAACGTTCCCAGAATAATTAAACTTTGGATGTTCACAATTTTAAATTTTGTATTTTTGAATGGTAAAAAGAAGAGTGACTTTTTTGTACAGAAACTTAATTTTTTAGTAAAAAAAATTTATCCAATCACTTTGAATGTCACTTGATACTACATGACATGATACCTATTAATTAATTATCAGTTTTTAATGCTTTTTAGTATAATTATTTTTTCACGGGCATTAAATTTGAACTTGTTCAGTTTTTGAGGTTTCCAATTTCAAATTACGGGGTATTATTTCTGAACTGCCCCAAACGATCGGGCTCCATCGGACAAAAAAAAAATAATCCAAAAACCGCAGGAATGTATGTACTAAATATCAATTTCGAACAGGTTCTGGAAAGAAAGTGGACGTAAGAAACCTCAGTGATAAATTTACTATAGATGTGATTGGTCTTGTTGCATTTGGATTAAAATTAAACAGTCTGAGAGATCCGGATGCTGAATTTCGAAAATTTGCAAAGAAGATGTTCGGATACGATAATCTGAGAAGAGCCATTGAACTTACTTGCGTAGGTCTTTTTCCTCAATTTGCGACATTCTTTGATTTTCGATTTTTTGAAAAACATTCCAGCGACTTTTTGAGAAAAAGTTTTCGAGACGTTTTCGATGAAAGAAAAACGAAGAAAATAAATAGGAACGATTTGATCGACTTGCTAATCCAGCTTAGAGATAATGATGAAATTAGTGATGATTCTCATGGCTTTAGTAAGTGATGGAAACAGTTTTATTTTTATAATCAGTTTTTAAACAGTCAAACGAATTTGCAATTGTACAGTAGGTCGAGAGACACCGAAAAATGGAAAAACAACTTCAAAGTTTTTGGTGAAAGACTTATTTTTCATATTGTAGACGAGTTAAAGCAACTTTTCCCAAAATTCATGATCTTTTAACAAGTCCTCTTTATTTTAGAACGCTATGTATTAAAGAAATGTTTTTTTTTCTGAAAGGTTCATTTTAGACATTCTGCTACTCTCTCTTGAGGGGACCTACAGTTTAAGGTGGAATCCGAACCACCAGAGCCTCGGTAGAAGTACATAGAAAGATTTCCATTGGTACAGAATATTTGCGACCTTTTGTCACATTTGACATTTGACATTTGAAATGTCTTCAAACCAAAGGTGCGAACGTCAAGAATATTTTCTTTGATTTTGTATCTGAGATGATTTACAACTATTTTCTGATAAAAAACAAAATCTTCGTCCTAGACGTTTTTGAAACAATCCATGTCTAATTTCAAAAAATCGAAATTTCCAGTTTTTCTCGAAAACGAAGCGAGATATGGAAAAAAGTTAATCATGCAAAATTGTTCTTGGGGAAAATTGCAATAAGAAGACGCTATTAATAATTTTAAATCTCACTTCGTTTTTCTGAAAAACTTGATTTTTCGATTTCATTATAAATTTCTTCTTTTCTCATTTCTCGTTCTCGATATAATTATTCTAAGTAGAAAAGTTAGGAATGTAATCACATCCATATGTTTTTTATCACTAAAAACTTTTTTGAAATAAAAAATATCTTGAGAAAATTCGAATGATAATATTATCTGTTCTAATTTTTTTTTCTGGGATAAAAGAGTGAAAAACGAATTTTTACCTCTTAAAATCGGAAAATCAAGTTTTTCAAAGAAAAGAAGTGAGACTAAAAATTATGAAGAGTCTTTTTGTTGCAATTTTTCCAAGAAACAATTTTCCTCTCTTAATTTTTTTCCATATTTCGCTTCGTCTTCGAAAAAAGTAGAAATTTCGATTTTTTGAAATTAAAAATGTATTTTTTAAAAAACAGTTCGGGCGAAGATTTTGTTTATTGTCAGGAAAAAGTTTTAAGACATACCAGGTATGAAATCAAGGAAAACATTCTTGGTGTTTGCACCTTTGGGTTGAAGTTATTTCAACGGAACCGTGACTGAACTCACTCGTCTTCCATTCGCATATATATCAGAATTTAGTGCTGAAAACGCATTATGCAAAAGTTATATCAGTTAGTGATAATAAGTCTGTTGATTTCATTTCATTCATGAATATATTCATTGAACATAAATAATGAATATCGTGTCGTATAACATACACAGGAACCTCGATATACCGCCGATCTCGGGCATGGCCTGTCAAATGCTAAAGCAGCGATCTCGAAAACACCCTTTTACCAAGTTTTAAACAAATCTGTACAAATTTTAACATTTTGGCCCCCATATTGGATGTCATTTTGAATTTGTAACTTTTGACGTAAGAATCGAAATTATCGATCCTTAAAATCCCCTTGTACTAATTTTTAGGCAAATCTGTAAGAATTTTGATATTTTGGCCGCCATTTTGAATTTGGGAATTTCCATGAAAAAACGAACAAAGTTTCCGTTCGTCACGTGACATAAATTGATATGAAAAACGTATTATTCGTTCAAATTAAAAAAAAATTGAAGTTTCGGAAGCATCTGGTTACAATAAATTACAATAATATGCAAAATGTCAATTTCAGGAATAGTGCGTCTTTCAACATTTATTGATGTATTGTGACGAACGGACAGTTTCACGAAAATGCCCACTTGTAACTTTTGTCGTCAGAATCAAAATAAGCGACCTTAAAACCCCCCTTGTACCAAGTTTCAGGCAAATCTGTGACAATTTAAAAATTTTGGCTGCCATATTGGATCCACGATTTTGAATTTGTAACTTTTGACGTTAATATCGAAATGAACGACCCTATAAACTACCATGTACCAAGTTTTAGGTGAATCTGCCAAAAATTTAAATTTTGGCCACCATATTGGATCCGCCCTTTTGAATTTGTAACTTTTGACGTCACAATCGGAATTAGCGACTTAAAAACCCAAATGCACTAAGTTTTAGGCAAATCTGTAAAAATGTGGAAACTTTGGCAGCCATATTGGATCCGCCATTTTCACTTTGCAACTTTCGACGTCAAAATTGAAATTAGCGACCTTAGCAACCGCCTTTTACTAAGTTTTAGACAAATCTGTGAAAATTTTAAAATTTGGACAGCCATATTGAATCCGCCATTTTGAAATTTGCCACTTTTGACGTCGGCATCGAAATTAACGACCTTAGAAACCCTCTTGTACCAAGTTTTAGGCCGTCATTTTGAGTTTGTAATTTTTTATGTCAAAATTGAAATGAGCGACCTCAGAAATAACCTTGTAATAAGTTATAGAAAAATCTATTAAAATTTTCAAATTTTGGCCACAATATTGGATCCGAAATTTTGGATTTATAACTTTTGACGTTAAAGTGGAAATTAACGACCTTCGTAGCCACTTGAACCAAGTTTTAGACAAATCTGTGAAAATTTTGCCGCCATATTCGATCCGCTATTTCGAATTTGTAAGTTTCAACGTCAAAGTGGAAATTAGCGAACTTAGAATCCCCCTTGTATCAAATTTTACGAAAATATGTAGGAAAAATTAATTTCGGCCACCACATTGGATCTGCCATTTTTAATTTATAACTTTTGACGTCAAAGTCGAAATTAGCGATCTTAGAAACTCCATTGTATTAAGTTTTAGACAAATCTGTAAGAAATTAAAAATTTTAGGTCATATTGAATCCGCCATTTTGAATTTGTAACTTTTGACGTTAAAGTGGAAATTAGCGACCTTAAAAATCCCCTTCAACCAAGTTTTAGGCAAATCCGTAAAAATTCTGCTGCCATAATGGAACCGCCATTTTGAATTTGTAACTTTCAATGTCAAAATAGAAATTAGCGAACTTCAAAATCCCCTTGTACCAAGTTTTAGACAAATCAGTAAAAAATATTAATATCGGCCACCATATTGGATCTGCCATTTTTAGTTTGTGATTTTTGACGTCAAGATCGAAATAAGCGACCTTAAAAACCCCCTTTTACTAACTTTTAAACAAATCTGTGAAAAAAAAATTTTAGCATTCATATTGAATCCGCCATTTTGAATTCGTTACTTTTGACGTCATCACCGAAACTAACGACCACATATAACCCCCTTTTACGAAGTTTGGACAAACCTGTAGAAAGAAATTCAATTTTGGCCGCCATATTGGATCAGCCATTTTTAGTATGTAATTTTTGACGTCAAAATCGAAATGAGCGACCTTAAAAACCCCTTGTACTAAGTTTTAGACAAATTTGTAAAAAATAAAAAATTTTAGCAGTCATATTGAATCCGCCATTTCGAATTCGTAACTTTTAACGTCAACATAAAAACTAACGACCATATAAACCCCCTTGTACCAAGTTTTGGACAAACCTGTAAAAAGAAATTCAATTTTGGCCGCCCATATTGGATCTGCCATTTTTAGTTTGTAATTTTTTACGTCAAAATCGAAATGAGCGACCTCAAAAACCCCCCTGTACTAAGTTTTAAACAAATCTATAAAAAATTAAAAATTTTAGCAGTCAATTGAATCCTTCACATTGAATTTGTAACTTTTGACGTCAACATCGAAACTAACGACCACATAAGCCCCTTGTACCAAGTTTTGGACAAACCTGTAGAAAGAAATTCAATTCTGGTCGCCATATTGGATCTGCCATTTTTAGTTTGTAATTTTAGACGTCAAAATCGAAATGAGCGACCTTAAACACCCCCTTGTAATAAGTTATAGGTTAAACTGTAGAAAAATTAAAATTTTGGCCACCAGTTCAGATCCGCCAATTTAAATTTGTAACTTTTGACGTCAAAGTGAAAATTAGCGACCTTAAAAACCCCCTTAAAAGTTTTAGGCAAATCTGTAAAAAAAAATTCCGCCATATTGGATCCAACATTTTGAATTTGTAACTTTTGACGTCAGAGTGAAAATTAGCGACCCTAAAAACCATCTTGTACCAAGCTTAGGCGAATCTGTACACATTTTAAATTTTCGGCCGCCATATTGAATCCGCCATTTTTAATTTGTAACTTTTGACGTCAAAGTGGAAATTAGCGACCTTAAAAAAACCCTTGTACCAACCTTTAGCAGGTTTTAGACAAACACGTAAAAATTTTACCGCCATATTGGATCCGTCATTTTGAAATTGTAACTTTTGACGTTAATGTCGAAATTAGCAGCCTCAAAAACCCCCTCGTACCAAGTTTGAGACAAATCTGTGAAATTTTAAAGTTTTGGCAGCCATATTGAATCCGCCATTTTGAATTTGTAACTTTTGACGTCAAAATTGAAATCAGCGACCTCAGAAGCCCTGTTATATCAAGTTTCATATAAATCCGACGAAGTCTTGAATTTTGTCCAGTTTTCGGTGTCTCTCAGCTCACTGTGAATTGTTTTCATTTCTTGACGTGAGCCATTTTTTCGCCAATAGCTTTATCTGTTGGCAAAGGTGTCTATACATTTTGTTTGTCTGTAGCTGATTCATTTGGAAAAAATGAAAAACAAAAAAAATTATAAATTAATGTATTGTTTTTATTCTAGAGTTTGAGGGCGATAATTTGTTAGCACAAGCACTGATCTTTTTCGCTGCTGGATCTGACACTTCATCATCAGCGATTTCTTTTACTTTGTATGAGTTAGCCAAAAATCTTGAAATACAAACAAAATTGAGAAATGAAATTAATGCTGGCATTGAAAAAAATAATGGAAGCTTATCGTACGAAATGGTATAAGTTAATTTCTATATTAATTAAATCAAAAATCAAAAGTTATTATTAAAAAGTGATTTTTGATTATATTGCAGATAACAAACCTGCAATACCTGGATATGGTAATTGCAGAAACACTGAGAATGTACAGCACCCTACCAGTCATCGACAGAAGAGCAACAAAAGATTATAAATTTGAAGAAACTGGGCTAATTGTAGAAAAAGGAACACCAATATTGATACCAATTTTTGGATTACACTATGATCCAAAATATTATACTAATCCAAATATTTACGACCCGGAACACTTTTCGGATTTTAATAAATCATCCAGAAATCCTAACGTTTATCTTCCTTTCGGAATGGGTCCACGAAAGTGTATCGGTAAGCAAACTTTATATCCCACCAAAAACACTACGTGTGAAAAAATTCCGCCAAGTATTATATACAAGTAGTATTATATAGTATATTATATAGTATTATAGTAGTATTATATAGTAGTATATATAAATATTGTATTCATTTATATTAAAGGTAATCAAAGTTTTGAAATCATAAAATAAAGCCAATTACGAATAGTAGAAAATTTATGCCATGTACAAATACACAATATACATGAGAACATTAGGAAGATTCTAGATAAATTAAATAAATAGGTACCGGTTTTCCATCATCAAAGAATGCTTTGCAAAAGAAACTGAATTAAATAAAAAAGCCTTTTAAAATAATAAAAAAACATGAACGAAAAATTGAAAACATTCTGAATATCCAAGGTGATATACAAAAATTGACTCTGAATATTTACTTGACTCTTTTTCAAGACCAATCTGACTCATGGTTGTTAAATATTTCAAACGTAGAAATTCCATCTCGGATTCTACAAATGGTAATCAAAATTTTAAGGTCGGGTGAGGGCTTTAGTAACAAAATGGGGAAAACAAGTACATTTAATTCCTTGAAATCATTGAAGACATTGAAGTTAATATTTCAAAATTACCAGAAAACAAAGTACAAGAATTTAGAGCAAAATTTGTGGGTTTATCAAACGATTTTTTGAATAATGGAGTTCCACAAAGCTTATTAGAAGAAGAATTAAACGAGGGATTTTTTTAAACAAAATTTCTTAAAAATGTTATCCAGAATTACTGATTACTAAACTGATAGAGGGATTATTACCGTTGCGAAATTAAAAAATGTTTATAATCAAAGAATAATGCGTATTCTGAATGATAAAGATAGTTTTCCAGTTATTTCAAATGATCCTATAAGAATGCTTCAAAAAGGAACACTTAAAATTCTAGAGAGATTACTGCTGCAATAATGTTTGGGAAACAATATTGAAAGGTGCGATATTGACACAACTCATACGAATCTATCTTTAGTCAAAACTCATAAAGCAGATTTTCCTTTACGGCCAGTAATTTCGACAATGTGTTCACCCACGAGAAAATTCGAAGAACTTTTTAGAAAAATTATCAAAGAATCAGAAACCCTTTCAGAAAGATCAAAAAAATACTGCTGCTTTTCCAAAATTATTTGAGAATGTTAAAATACCAATAAATCACATTTTTGTCTTTTTTGACGTAATAGACATGTTTCCTAACATTCCACTTGAAAGAATTAGGCTTGCCATTGAAAAAAGATGGGATATGATGAAACTTCATACTATTTCGGAAAAACAATTTCTTGATGCTATTGAATGTTTCCAATTCTGTTCATTTTAAATTCAATGGTACTTTAATAAACAAAAATTTAGAACTCCGATAGACTCAGTATTGTCTCCAATTCTTGCTGAAATTGTGATGGAAGATTTGGAAAATGAAGTGTTTGATTAAATTAATTTTGAATTGAACTTTTATGCACGATATGTTGAAGATTCTGTACTTTATTTACATGCACAAAATGTGGATACCCTACTTAATGTTTTTAATAGTACATATCCAAGATTACAGTTTACTGTTGAAATTGAAACAGACAAAAAAAACAGACAAACAACGTACACTGAATTTTCTTGATTTGACCTTAATAAAAACTGATGTAAATTATACTATTACTGATTGGCACAGAAAAACTATTTGTTCATGAAGGACACTAAATTTTAATTCGAATCATTACATTCAAAACAAAATAGGAGTTGCGAAAAATTTGATTGATAGAGCTCTTAAATTACCTCATCTACAATTCCATGAAAAGAATATTTAATTATGCAAACAGATTCTTTTTCTCAACCATTGTCCGAATGCCTTTATTGACAAACATATGCATAACAGAATTGTTCAAATTAAGAGTGAAAGCAATAATCAGAACAGAAACAACATACAGGCCCGCTAAATTTCTTGTATTTGTCTACACTATTCATTTATCTTTTTTATCAAAAAAAAAAATTATTTAATAAACTAATTCATTGAACTAATTCCTTTTACTAAAAAGCACTTGTCTTTATAAATTTTCTTCTATTCGCACTTGGCTTTATTTTTTGATTTCACTACCTTGATTACCTTTAACATAAATGAATACAATATTAATAGTCATGTACTTGGCGGAATTTTTCCACACACAATGTTTTTGGTGGGATTTCATTCCATTTTTTGCTCCACATACAGTAATACATTTTTCTGACAACGTTGAAATAGAAATGTAATCTACAGTCGACTTTTTCTTAAGCATCTTTTTTTAATTTTGGGGTCAACGGATTTCTCCAATTTGCAATTAATATCATTTAAACTTATAGAATAATTAACCAATCAACCAAATTTTAAAGGAGAGACAAAAAGTATTTATAGAGGAACAATTTACAACCGATTGAGTAAATTTTTTTTGTATAAGTGGGTGGATCAGCTTAATAATCATTGTGTGAAAAAATGAATGCTATTGGTTTGCATGTAATAATCTAATGGAAATGGCGATGGACTTAGCTTATCCCAATATTATAAATGAGAATCATACATAAATTGTCAAGAAAATCATATGAAATACATATTTCTATTTATTTTAATAACAAATAACACTTGTTAGAATCCTACAATAACTGTCGAATTAAAAAAAAATTGAATATTTTAGTATACTTCATTCATTTAGTTTGAATTTGAAATTTTAAAATATTTCAATATAACGAAATACTAAATTTCAAGGTGAAAAATTGTAAAACCTTAATTTTTTCGCTGAAATAGGTGTAAAAAACGAGAAAGTATGATTTTTGAAGAACAGTCAATTTCATCAAAAAGTGGACTTAGCACCGTTTAGCTTTCCATGCTTCAATTATTGTGAACAATTTTCTCCAAAAATCTGGTGAAAAATCAGTATAACTTAGTCGATGACAGGTTTGTATATTTTTGTTTCTTAAAATTAAATGAAAATTCCTAAATTCAAATTGATGGTTTTGTATGAAAAAAGAAATCGATCGATTAGTTTTCCTGAAAAAGCGGCAAATGTATACGTTATTTATTACATTTATGCAAAGTTTTATCGAAATCAATCGATTGGTTTTGATTGACATTGCGTCTTCATGTTAAAAATAGTAAGTTTTTTGATAAATTAAAATCTAACTTCATTGTGTGTTGATTTAACACTTTCTCCTGTAAGATCGGCATATGTACACGTTGTCTACTATGTTTCTGCAAAGTTTGATCGAAATCGATCGATTGGTTTTGACTGTCGTATGTCTGCACGTTAAAAATAGTAAATCTTTTAATAAATGCAAATTTAACTCCATGATATGTTTATGGATCACTTTCTCCTGAAAAAGAGGCATACAGGTATGTACACCTTATTAACTATACCTATGCAAAGTTTCATCTAAATCAATCGATTGGCTTTGACTGCAGGTGTATCTGTATTTTAGAAATCGTTAAAAAATGAGTGAAAGTGACTAGAAAATGAAAAAATTTAAATATAAATCAATGTATTTCAAATTGATTAAAATAACTTTTAGAATCTGATGACATCTCTTTAAAAAAATTTTGAGTTCATTCAGTAAAAGCGTGTGAGCTGTACCTTGGTCTGCATTTCGAAAATCATGCTTTTAACTCTTCTTTTCTTAACAGATGCAACTGCGAATTTATTTCGTCCTGCTTAATACGTAAAATCGTAAAATGAGATATGATTGTCAAATTTCTATAATAATTAATTTTAATTTTAAATTAATACCTTCTAGGCCTACAGAGTTTTTGTACTTTGGGGGGTTCTTTGTACCCACCAAGTTTGATCAAGAAGTTTCATAAATTGACTGAGACATTCCACTTTTAGTGTTCAAAATCATTTATGTTACAGATCATAATTCCCCGTAGCGATTTTTTCCTTTTCTGCATTTCATCCTTCATGGCAGATTTTTTTTCGTATGGGTATTTACAATCTTTTTCTACTCTTTTTTTGTTCTTGGCGACGATTCGCTACCGCAAATCTTGATATGGATAATTAAATTTATAATACATTGAATGACTAAAAATAAAGATACAAAGCCCATCTATGGGATTTAAAAAATCATTTTGGTTCCACATGTGCTTGAAGTTCTGAACGTTCAAATGAACGTAATTTTTTACTGATGGCTTTGTAAACTAGAAACAGTACTAAAATGTTTGTTCATTTACATAAAAATAATAAATTATCAAAAGAACCTTATAATGCATTTTTCAGGTTGTAGTTGGAACAATATTTATGGATAAAATAGAGTTGGGAAAAAATATTTCGTTCATTTGAACGTTCAGAACTTTAGATACACAGTTCCACACCAGCTGAAAAATTGGTGTCTCTCTGTACACATTGAGAGAGTTTTTCTGTTAGAATAATTTAAGTTCAAAGAAATTTAGGAAAAAGGTTTTTCTGTTCTAGGAATGCGTCAAGGAATTTTGCAATCCAAACTCGGTATCGCCGTCATAATTTCTAGATTCGAGGTGACGCTTCTGAAAGATACTTCAGTGGAACTCGATCCAAAATCATATTTTTCTACATTGAAGGGACGACTTTTTTTGAATATGAGGAAAATCAACAAAAATAAGTTGAATGAAGAAACTAGATATTTTTGACAATTCAATTCATTTTTGCAGTTTTTCATTATATACGTACAGAAATAAAAATAAATTTAAAATAATACATAACCATTATAAGGTGCCCACCCGACACGTATCAGTAAGTTTTCTTACTGTAATAAAGGGCGTATGCCCATGGAGCTCCTGATAAATAAATACAATAAAGTACAACAATGTGAATATTGTAATTTTTTGTAACAATTTGTAAATACATTTAAAATGTTGTAAATTATTCTACGATTTTCAATGATTTTTCAAAAACTAATTTAAAAAATCTAGTATTAGACTATAATTTCTTGCTAATGAAAATATGACAAGTTATTACACATTTTTACAAAAAAGTAAAGTTTTCAAATGGTTATACATTATTTTGTGGGCCAACAAAATTCATGTGGTTAAGTTGATTTTCACAACAAAATTTTTATCCAATTTGACGTTTTTTTATTTAGAGAGAAATAAATCTTTGCATAAAAGTGCCAGAGTCGATTTTTGGAAAAGTTTTTTAGTATTTTTTTTTTATTGAAGAAAATGTAAAACAAATTTTTTCACTTCTCAAGAGTTCCGTTTCTCATAAAATATTTAGGCCCATTCCAAAATACACTGGAACCTTCATTTGAGTGCCCTCAATTTACCGCCTTCCGAGAATTTCAGCCGGTTCGCATTCGTTGATGAGGGGTCCAAGAAGCCGAGAGAGAGGCGCAGCGAGCTCAGCGGAGTTACGCAGTACCGTAGCCACAAAGCGGGCAGTACCCTAACCAGATAATTTCGGCAATTCGCTTTCAGTGTTTCGGTTATGCGTTACAAAAATGTTGAAGAAAAACAAGAGGAAGCGTTTAACGTTCGAAGAGCAATATGAGCTTGTGGACAAAGTGAAATCAGGTGCCTCGAAACAGTCTATTTTACAGAAATTTGGTATCGCTGAGAAAATTTACAAGGATGTGACAGCTCGCGAGTCTCATTCAAGGAATAAGTTTAAAAGTCATAAATATGTGTAAAAGAAATCGTCAAAAACAAGTCATAATATGCTTTTGGAGGCTACTGTGCTAGAATGGTTTAAACAAGTGAGAGACAGAGGAGATCCAATATCCGGACCGATCATTAAAGAAAAGGCTCTCATTTTAAACGAGAAGCTGAACGGTCCTTAAACGTTCAAAGTAAGTAAGCAGACAAACAAATATTTTTCAAAGTGTATCAGCAAAATTTGTTCCATATTTCAGCTACTTAGTATAATACTTAGTAATAATACTTATTTAATACTTACTTACTTAATACTTAGTTCACCCTTGTCTCAGATAAGTCATATATAAAGTCAATCATACTGTGGCTTCCGCCTCTGCACCAAGTATACATGAGGATCTTTTTATATCTGAACCAAGTATTCGTAATAAACAAGCATTTTTCTAAGCATGAGCTAATCAATTTATTCCCGTTACCGTTCGTTTTTGGGTCTCCAAAATGGCCTAGTACCCTGCCGGTACCTTCGCGTTGTACACCAACCCAGTCATATTTATATCTCCGAGTAGAATGATTCTTTCCCCAGGATCGCAAGTACCTATAATATCATTTAACGAGTCCCAGAAGGTAACTTTTACATCTCTCTTGTCACCATCAACTGGAGCGTAGCAAGCTATGATAAATAGTCTTCTGATTCCAACTTTCATTCTAACCTATAGTAATCTAGGTGATACACATGCATACTTTTTGACATGCTGTTTTGCTCTCTCATCCATAACCAGACCGACTCATTGGGTACCATGCGATTTATTGTCTACTCCTGACCAAAGTTCGAGTCCGTTCTCTAAGTTTCTTACTTGATATCCCTTCTTCTTTGTTTCCGGTACAAACAAAATACCTAGCTTCCTCACGCGCATTGTATCCCGCAATTCCTTTTCCTTAAGATTATTTACACCTCTAGCATTCCAAACATCTAATCTCCATTCATCACCTGAAACTTTTCCGAGAACATGCCTTTCGTAAGTATAAATGTCAATCTAATAAACTAAGCCTAAACTAAGCAGCTAAAATCGTCCTAAGGTGTTATGTCCATTCATAACGTCAGTTCCACCAAACTTCGGTCATGCAAAGGAAAGTATAAAAACCAAGCCAGAACCAAAGGAGTTATGATCGGTTTGTGTTGT
>JAUMHM010000005.1:10658600-10686404 GCA_032362435.1 Melikaiella ostensackeni | reverse complement strand
TGTTGTATGCTGAGGAGGGCACCAGTCTCCTGCAGTTTGGTCTCGAAGATGGAAAAAGACCATTCAATGCAAATGTGTCAAGAATACTCAAGGTTGAATAAAAACTTCACAAGCTCATAAGCTTTCCTAAATTCTCCTTTTAAAAGATCAATTTTTAGAACTCTTGTAAATTTCCAAAGCCTTCCACAATTTTGAAAACTTTTCAAAAATTTTTTCAAAACTCTGTATAAATTTCCAAAAGTTTCTATAACTTTTCATATATTCGCGCAAGATTACACACATTTCAAAAATTTCTTACAATCTTTAAAAATCATTCCGTGAATTCATCGGCTTATGTTTTTTATACTTTTGAATCTTTGAATTGAAATTGAATTTTCACTAGAAGAAATGACCACTGCACATCAAAAATGTTCGAGAACACTCAAGAATATTGAAATATACGTGCTTGGAAATAACAGACAAATTTTTGTAATGTACTCTTCAAAAACACAAAAGGCCTGTTTACGTCATAGAAATTCTTGAAACGGAATCATGGTCATCGCAAGCCATACCCGAGACCATCTCTAAATCGAGGTTCCAGTGCACCTAAAATCAGCAAAGCAATTGTCTAGGTAGGAGTGCAGAAGTTTTACAAAGTATTAAATTTGTTACAAACAAGCAAGTGGATGAGCACTTTTTAAAGTTTCTTTATAAAATTAAAAATACTGAAAAACTTCTCTTAAATTTCAGCTCTTGTGTACTTTTATATAAATGTCAAATTTTATTATCTTTCACTGAAAACAAAACAGGTTTGGTCAGAAAATTCATTTTTCCACAGGAATTTTTCAACCACTGTGTAGGCGGTACAAGGGTCAAGATTAATAAGAAATTCCTTCTTCGTGGGGGATTTTGAGACACCAACAATGTTTCTTAATCATTTGAACAATTTTTCCGTGAAATGTGTTTTGCGCCGCAAAGTTTAAATCAACCGTGATAACATGCCTCGTGATTAATTTCTTTGAAACAAATAATGGAAAAACATGCAGTACTACTCACTCAAGTGCATTGAAAACATGCTTCAATAATATTGCTCTTATATCAAGGATTCAAAATTGTATAGCGCTCTTACAATTATTTATTGTATCAGTGTTGAGTGACTAAAATTAGTCCACAGAGAAGAGGAACAATTAATTTATGTATGTATATGTACAATTTTAATCGATTAACATAAAATAAAGATCATGGGTTTCTTAATATCATCATGGTTAATTGATGTAACAATTTTTCTTTTAACAATAATCAATTATATCCTACAAAAATTTACAGTGAAGTACAAATCTAAACATTCATGCGGATTTTGAAAATATTGCTTGAAAAAATGTACATCTTTTTGTTTAAATTTGTACATTTCTACAATAGACTACAAGTATTTACAACATTATTTCTAGTAGAGTTTTTTTAATATTTCAACTTTTGTGAAATCTTGTACTTTGTGTAAAGATTTGTAATTTTCTAGAATAATTTGCATAGAATTACTAGTGCTTCTATGACGACAAACACCCAAATTTAAAATATGTAAAATCCTGTAGTTTTCTGTAACGCTGTATAGATTTTTACAACAAGGTAAACACATATATTAATAAAAACTTATACAAATTTTCGAAATGTAGAAATACGTACTTTATTGTTAATTTTTTTTTTACTCCTTTACAAGAAAATACAAGAAAAATAAATGTAGGTTGATCTAGAACCAATCTATTCAGAGTATTCCATTTTTCAAAATGGAAAACGGTAATATAATCAAAAACCATAACACATTTCTAGAAATTACTAACTTTCTCAAATTTGTAAACTATATTTAAATAAAATAGATATCTTTCGGTAAATTGAATTAATCATTAATAACTCAATTAAAAGAAATCTTAAGTATTCATAGGCAACCCTGCAGATTGGAACAAATTTATGCTTAATCTCTCTCTTTTAAAATTTCTTAAAGATCGAAATCAAATCTACTTTCTTATGAAACTTTTTGTGCACTAAAAAAGAATACCTAAAAAGTTCACAAATCAAGAATCGACTTCGAGATTATCCGCTTTTTCGGCTCATCAGAGACAAATGTACAATAAAAGTACAGCAATAAGATTATTACCTAAAATGTACAACAAGAGATTATTACCTGAAAATAAAACACAGATAACTGATAGCAACTGTTATTTTGGTACATATTTCATTCCTTGAATGAATTTGATTTTACCATAGGCGTACTGTTCTGAATAAAAACCAAAGTCAATTATTTCATTCTTCAATTGGAAACTGATTTACATATATTCAAAATTCTTACCAAAACTGAAATCAATGTATCCAATTAATGACTCCATCCCAAATTTTGCTGTATCTCGCAAGATCTCTTTTTAAATTAATAGCTTTGTTTATTCCTCTCTTCATAAATAACATTTCCATGAACTTTCTTTCTTTTTATTTATCTCATGATACAAAATTTGGACATCATCCCAATTAAAGTCATGCCCATGTGTGAGTCTATGTATATCCTACAAGAATGCTTCAAAAAGGTACATTTAAAATTTTAGAGAGATGAAGGCTTCAAAAATGTTTGGGAAAGAATATTGAAAGGTGCCACATTGAGACAATTCATGCAAATCTATCTTTGGCCTATGGCCTGGTCAAAGCTCATAAAGCAGATTTTCCTTTACGACCAGTTATTTTGACAATAGGTTCACCAACGAGAAAATTAGGAGAACTTCTTAGCAAAATTATCAAAGAATCAGTAATCCTTTTGATAAGATCAATGAAAAACAGTGCTGCCTTTCTAAAGTTAATTGAGAATGTTAAAATACCAATAAATCACATTTTTTGTCTCCTTTCACGTATAGCCGTGTTTCCTGGCATTCCATACGAAAGAGTTAAACTTGCTATTGAAAATAGATGGGATATGATCAAGCTTCGTACTAAGATTGCGAAAAACAATTTCTTGGCGCTATTGAATATGTTTTCAATTCCGTTATTTTAAATTCAACGGTACTTTTTATAAACAAAAATTTGGAACTCCGATAAGCTCAGTCTTGTCGCCAATTATTGCTGAAATTGTGTTGAAGGATTTGGAAAATAAAGTTTTTGATAAAATTAATTTTGAGTTGGACTTTTATGCAAGACATGTTGATGATTCTATACTTTCTTTACATGCACAAAATGTGGATACCCTACTTAATGTATTTAATAGGACTTATGCATCCAAGATTACAGTTCACTGCTGAAATTGAAGCAGAAGGTAGATTGAAATTTCTTGATTTAACCTTATTAAAAACTGATAAAAATTATATTATTACTGATTGGCACAAAAAAACGGTTTGTTCAGGAAGGACACTAAATTTCAATTCTAATCATTCCATTCGAAACAAAATAGGAGTTGTAAAGAATTTGATTGATAGATCTCTTAAATTATCTCATCCAAAATTCGATGAGAAGAATATTGAATTATGCAAGCAGATTCTTTTTCTCAATCATTCTCCGATTGCCTTGATTGACAAACACATGCATAACAGAATTGCTCAAATTAAGAGTAAAAGTAATAATCAGAATAAAAACAATACACAGGATTACAATAAATTCAATACGGTTGTCTTACCCTATTTTGGAAAAATCTCAAGTATCTTGAAATCAATGTTAGGAAAATTGGGCTTACATACGATATACAGGAATCCTTTCAAAAGTAATTTGCAGTGATTGGTAAGTTACTTTTTAAAAGGAACGAGTTACCGTTACCGTTACATCACAAAAAAGTAACTAGTTATCGTTATCGTTACCAATTCAAAATGTAACTTTTTCTTAGTTGCATTTCCCAAAGAAAAATAACTTAAGTTACTTTTTTAGTTACTTTTGTATTTGAGAAATATATATCCAAATTTAATTTTCACAAAACTTTATTCATGACTTTCGAGTGATAGTTGTTACACTTTTTAATGAAAGTCGTAGATTAGTCATGAACCACAAAATATTTCTAAAAACAAGGAATGTTTTAGAAAATTTTGAATTTCAGTGTGGAAGAAAAATTTCAGCTTTCCTATTCTGGGCTATAAATCTCTTTGGCGCTGAAAATTAATTATTTTATTGTAAAAGTGTTTCTTTAGATTTACCTAGTTACGACTTCCATTTCTAGAAGACTTACAATATTCTAAGACAAACAGAAAATTTTTTAGAAGACTTTGAATTTTCAACAAAATACATGAATTTTCAACTAAAACGGATAAATTTTCAACCAAAACAGACATATCTTTAACAAAATACATGAATTTTCAAATAAAAAAGGAAAATATCCAAACAAATAGTTGAATTTTTAATTAAACAATATACATTTTAAATAAAAAATTGAATGGTTAAATTTTCATTTGAAAAAATTAATGTTTAAACAAAAAAATGTTGACAAAATATTTAATTTTTCAACGAAAAGATGAATTTTCAACTAAAATTATGAGTCTTCAACAAAAAAAAAAAAAACAATTTTTAACAAATTAGTTCAGCTTTCAACCAGAAAACATGAATTCTCAATGAAAAAAATAACAAAATACATGAATTTTTTTCAAATGAAGAAAAATACTTTTGAACGAAAAAAGATGAATTCTTAACAAAGAATATAATAGTTGATATTTCAACCAAAAAATATTTTTATTTTAAATAAAAAACAGTTACATTCAACCAAAACCAGTTTTTCAACAAAATAGCTGAATTTGCAGTCAAGATGGAAAACAAATTATTCATATTGTTGAAATTCAAGCCAAAAAGGCGAATTTTCAACAAAGGAGAATATTTTCAACCAAATAATAAAATTTCTATCCGAAAAAGTTCAGTTCTCAATGAAAAATGTAATATTTAAAAATTCAACCAAAAAAAACGAATTTTCAACAAAATAGTTAAATTTGAAATCAAAGAAATGAATTTTCTACCAAGAACACAATTTTTTACCAGAAGAAGACGAATTTTAAACAAAATACATGAATTTTCAACTAAAAAGGATTGATTTTCAACCCAAGAAGGGATGGATAAATTTTTAATAGACAAAATTAATTTTTAACGGAAAAAGATTAATCCTCAACGAAAAATGTAATAGTTGATATTTCAACCAAAAAACCGTGTAATTTTAAATAAAAAAGTTATATTTAACCAAAAAAAGAATCTTCATGAAAATAGTTGGATTTTCAGTCAAGAGAGAAATAAAATCAACCAGACTGTTAAAATTTCAAGCCAAAAGGGTGAGTTTGCAACAAAAAAGTTCATTTTTAACAAAATAATACAACTTATCCAAAAAGATGAATTCTCAATGAAAAAGGTAATAGATGAAAACTGAACCAAAAAAGACGAATTTTCAACAAGATTGTTCAATTTGAAACCAAAGAAATGAATTTTTAACAAAATATATGAATTTTCAGCTACACAAGATCAATTTTAAACAAAATAGTGCAATTTGAGACCAAAGAGATGAATTTTCAACCAAGAAGATTAACTTTTCACCAAAAAAAGATGAATTTCAAACAAAATATATGATTTTTCAACTAAAAAAGATCAATTTTCAACCAAAAATATCATAGTTAAATTTACAATTGAAAAAATTAATCTTTAACGTAAAAAGATAAATCCTCAACTAAAAGTGTAATAGTTCATATATTTCAACAACAAAAAATTTATTTTTAATCAAAAACAGTCAAATTCAACAAAAAAAAAATTAATTTTCAACAAATCAGTTGAATTCTTAACCGAGTGAAATGATTTTCTTTAAAAATCCTTTAATTTCAAACAAAATAATTAAATTTTCAACTGAATAATAAAATTTTTAATCAAAAAAGATGAATTTTCAAGTAAAATAACTGAAATAGTCAAATTTTCGGTTAAAAAAATTCATTATCAACTTTTGAGAAATGAAATTTAACTCTGAAATTATTTTTCTATTTCTGTCTAAGTATTTTTATAGATTTTAGAAAATTTTGAATTCCAGAGTGGGAGCAAAATTTCAATTTTCCTCTATTGGGCTATGAATTGATTGTCATAAAAAAGACATATGAACTACATTTCGAAAGTGACTTGAAAAGTAACGATTTTGATAGTTACTGTTACTGAAAAAATGTAACTACTTATCAATTCGTTACTTACTTACAAAAGTAATTTCGTTACCACTATCGTTACCAAAAAAAGTAACTAGTTACAGTAATTTAAAAATATTAATTCAAAAAGAGATCTTGCGAGATACAACAAAATTTGGGATGGAGTCATTAATTGGATACATTGACTTTAGTGTTGGTCAAAATTTTGAATATGGGTAAATCAATTTCCAATTAAAGAATGAAATAATTGTTTGATTTTTATTCAGAATAGTTTGCCTACGTCAAAATCAATTTAAATTTCAGGTAATAATGATTTTATAATCTAACAATGTTTTTCTTTTTGTACCTGTTGTTTTCCTATAAATTACCTCTAATGAGGAAGTATAAATTGGCTTCGAATCCTGTTGGTCCCCAGTAGTATAAGAAATGCGAAATAAAGAAAGAGTATGAGGTTGATTTTAGTTGACTCTTTCTTTTCCTCCCTGATTTTTCTTTTTGTTGTACATTTATTGTACATTTGTCCCTAATGAGCCAAAAAAGCGAGTAGTCTCAAAGTCTATTTTTGATTTGTGAACTTTTTGTATGTTATTTTTTAGTACACAAAAAATTTTCATAAGAAAGTAGATTTTATTTCGATCTCTATGAGGAAAATAGATATTTTTATTTAATTGTATTTTTCTGTACACTTTTGTATAAAAAAGTGGAGGTTTTAACAAAAAAGTACAGTTGTACAAATGTTGTACGTTCTTGTAAAAAAATCGATCACTTTAGAAAATTGTAGGAGTAATTACACAATTTGACCAAGAATTAGTTTTCATACTGTAGTACTTTATTGTGTGGTTAAAAAAATGCCTGTGGACAAACTGAGTTTTACACCAAAATTGTGATCCGATTTGAGGTTTTTTTTTAAATAAAGAATAATAGTACTTCGCATACAACTGCTAGAGTCGATTTTTGGAAACATTTCTTCGTATTCTTTTTTATTAAAGAAAATGTAAAACATTTTTTTTCAAGAGTTCCGTTTCTTATAAAATTTGAGATTCATTAAAAAAATACCTAGCATGAGTAAAGCAACCATCCAGGAAGAATAATCTGCTTCATTTATTTTCATCCACTTATAAATTTGTAACAAATTCAATATATTGTTAAACTTCTACAGTATCACTGAGTCAAGACTGACAAGAAAGCACAAGGGTCAAGAGTGAAAACAAAACTTTTCCTCAGGGGTAATCTGCGATCCCCGCTACTGTTCCTTAATCAGTTCAAATATTTTTATATTAAATGAGTTCTAGATCTATTGTTTATTTCAGTGTTATTCATTTAAGTGCGCTGAAAACGTACTTCGACAATTATTCATCAAATCAAAATGCAGTGACTAAAATTGGTCCAAACAGAAGACGAAGAACTAATTTATGTATGTAGAATTTTGTGTTGATTAACATAAAAAAGGAACCATGAGTATCTTAACATCTTCATGGTTAACTGACGGAACCATTTTCCTCTTAACGATAATCATCTCAGCCTATTTCTACATGACAAGAAATTTTCAATATTGGAAAAAACGAGGAGTTTTCGAAATCCCGCCAGTACCATTTTTTGGAAATTTTGCAAAATATTGTACATTCCAAATGTCTCCTGCTCTCTTGTTTAAGAAATTTTACGAAGAAGGTAAAAACTTTCCGTATTTGGGAATTTATATTTTCGACAAACCGTATCTCGTTTTGCGTGATCCAGAAATTATCAAACAAGTCCTTATTAAAGACTTTCATATATTTTCTGATAAGTTGTCTCACTCGAGGAAAGACGACGACATCAGCAACAAGTGTCTTTTTTATATTGATAATCCCTACTGGAAATATATTAGGCCAAAATTTACAAATTTATTCACTACAGCAAAATTGAAAAGTTTGTTTGAGAATGTACAAGATGCGATTAAAGATCTCAATAATCACATGGATTTACTCGAATTGGAAGGTAAGCTGATACAGTTTCAGAATAAGTGCATGATTTATAGAAAATTATAATAAATAGTAATTTCTAACAGGTTCTGGAAAAAAAGTGGACGTAAGAGAGCTCACTGATAAATTCACTATAGATATGATTGGCCTTGCTGCATTCGGATTAAAATTAAATAGTCTGAGAGATTCAGATGCTGAATTTCGGAAATTTGCAAAGAAGATGTTTGGATCCTATAATTTCAGAAGAGCCGTTGAACTTACTTGCGTTGGTCTAGCACCTCAACTTGCAACATTCTTCGATTTTCGATTATTTGAAAAACATGCAAGTCAATTTTTCAGTAAAGCTTTCCAAGAGATCCTAGATGAAAGAAAGATGAAAAAAATAAATAGGAACGATTTGATCGACTTGCTGATCCAGCTTAGAGATAAGGAAGAAATAAGTGATGATTCTCATGGCTTTAGTAAGTGGTGGAAAAAGTTTTCAATTATCCTAACTAGTTTTTAAACAGTAAAATGTACCTATGTACCTATGAGAGTTCAAAAAGGTGAATAGGTGAATTTTTTTCGAAAATAAGTAACGAATAGAAGATCGAAAAAAACGTTGTATAAGCCAATAAATATGCATGAAGTTGTTTTTTTACTACGTTAAATCAATGAAAAACTTCATGGTCTTTAACCAATATCTCTAAAATTTGGAGATCATGTTTTTTGGCATTCGAACAAAACTAGAGGGTGAGAACAAAAAAATATGATTTTGATAAATAAGGGCCGCCCTAGTGGCCATTCGAAACTCAGAAATGATTAAAACTCATTTTCCTGGTTTTAAAAACATGTTCCCGAATATTTAAGTTTTAAAATTCAAGCTCTCCAGACTGAATTCATAATTTTAAGTACCTATTCAAATAATTAGAATGGAGAAAGAAAAAATCCCATTTTTCTTTCTGTGAATTTTTTCTTTCTCCATTCGAAATATTATTCCTGGACGTAAAAAACTGGAAAAACATCTTTCCCTATCTATTCAAATAAGAATATCTCAATTTACAAACCTAATGCGGAACGATCCTACATTTGAATTTTGAAGCGTTTAAAATTGAAAATAAAAAATCAAAAACTCGGTGAATAAAAAATATTCGAAATTCTACATATAATTCAAAAGTAGAGGCCATCAAAATTGAATAATTTTTATTTCGAGGTTTTGAAACAGAAAAAAAATCAAATTCAACATTGAATATTGAAACACTGAAAACTGTTCAACTGTTAAGACTTTGAATTTGATATTGATTCATTTATAAATAACTTTACAGGCTTTTAACTGGAGATTGTAATCATTTATAAATTTTTAATCTAAAACTAATCAATTTCTACCACTTTTAATTTAATTATTTAACCTATTAGGGCTTTCATTTGGAAATTGTGCAATTTTAAACAATTTTAATTTCAAACAAGACGGTTTTTAATGCAAAAAATTTTAAATTCTTCAATATAAAAATTGTTTGAAATTGAGCGCTTTGTATTTAAAATTGTTCCTTGCAAATCTGAAATAAAATCTTATTATAACATTTTGAAGGATTCAATTCATAATTATTTAATTTCATACGCTACTATAATGTAAAATTGTGCAATTTATAAAGTATCGAAGTAAAATTATGAAATTTTTAGCATCTTCAATAAAAAATTATTCAACTATGAAGGATTACAAGTGAAAATTGTACAATAACGTTTAAATTCACATTTTTCAATTTCAAATGTTCCTAATTTGAAATTGTCAATATTAAAAATTTTAATCTGGAATTTTTCGATTTTCAACGTTTGTAAATGATATTTATTAATATCAATAGGCTCTAATTTCTAATTCTGCAACTTTGAACGATTTCAATTCAAAAGCAAGCAAATTTGAATATTTCAATCTAAAATTATTCATCACCTACTAAGGCTTTCAATTTGAAACAAGTTTGCAGAATCTTAAAGGGTTCAATTTCAAAACCTTGAATCTTCGATTCCTTTTTAAATATTGAAGGCTTTAAACGCAAAATTACTCAATTATTAAGCCTTTCAATTCAAAACTGTCCAATTTTTACTACTTGAATTTCAAATTATTGAATTTGCAAAAACGTCATAAGCTTATAGATGGGTTTAAACAACAATTGTTGAATTTCAAACACTATAGATTTAAAATGATCCAATTTATCGTGTTGTGAGCTCAAAAGATTGAATTTTGAATTTAATGAATAAAAAATTCTTCAACTCTTAAGGCCTTCATTTCTAAAATATATACCTTTGAGAAATTTAAATTTTGTATCTAACAATTTTGTATAAATTTCAAATTAAAAATATTATATTGGATATGCTTTCAGTCTGAGCTATATTCTGAACAGAAGACTAACAATTTCAAAAAAAGCAAACAAAAGTGAAAAACCGACTCGCTATGCGGCTTAACAATAAACATTAAAAATGGTATATTTTCACCTTTTTAACGTTCTGATTTTAACAATTAAAGAATACGAGATTTGAAAAATAAAATTGTCAAAGTCAAGCCTTAAAAATTAAAATTTATACAGTAATTAGTCTTTAATAATCAAGAATTTAAAATTGGAAATGTTTGAAGCTGTAAGACTTCCCACTTGGAGTCCTGGTTAAATGAATCTTCTACTAAAACTATAAGAATTAAAAAAATTCTTGGCCAGAAAATGAATTCACTGTCATTTTCCGGATTTATCCCGGTCTCAACAGAATTGTAGCTTATTTTAGCTCACACGAATTAACTTCAAGGCATTGTAAATTGCAATTTTAAATAAAATTTTAGTTTTGCAGATGAAAAAAGGTGAACAGGTGAAAAATTTCCAAAATAGGTGAAATAGGTGACAAGTTTTAAAATAGGTGAAAAAAGGTGTCCCCTCTATCTATCAACGTCATTTCCCCTTCTTCATCCCCCTTCGTGTTGCCGTTACATGTCCATGCATTCAGCCCCCTCTCCCAATCAGCACCAACCCCTCCTATTCTTTTTCTGTTTATTTTTTTATCTCTCTCTCTCCTTCCTCTTCTCCCATTCTCCTATGCACGCATAAAACAGCCACAACCCATTTATCTACTGTTATTCTTCTCACTACTGTTCCGTCCTTATCTTCCGTACCCTTTTCCTATTCTTCCTCTGCCACCATTTCCTTTCTTACCCCTGACACCACTCCCTTTTACGCGATACTTTCTCGCTGCTTGCATCTTCCACGCATATCCCCTCGGTAATATTCTTTTCATGTCTTTCCCCTCCTTCTCATCCACCCACGTTTCGCTCATCATTATCACATCCCCTTTTTGCAAATCGCCCCAGAAACCCTTGTCCTTATTTTTAAACCTGACACATTTCAAAATGCTACTTTCGCGTCTCTCTTTTCGCATTTCTCTCCTTTCTTTCTTGCATTCAATTCCTCCCCACGTGAAAAGATTACCCGGAAAGTACTCCACGGAAGTTATACCGAAATTCCAGTTCGAAATTCCGTTGAATTTCCGTGAAAATTACACTAACTTTCCGGCTGCAAATTACAGCCTGTAATGCATCCAGGGATTTCCGAGAAAATGCTATACTATTACCTCTGCCCTGGTCGATTCCTGTAGGTCTCGACCGCCGTCTCAACATGTTCCGTTTGCACTAGGTGTAAAAAATACATTTTCCTTGAGGAAGTTGAATTCTGTATAGGATTTAGTCGCTCCACAACGGAAACTGTGATGACCACTCATTGTACAACATCTTCTGAGTGCACCCGGTGTACAAAATACATCTTCCTCAAGAAAGTTCTGTTCTGAATAGGAATTGGCTGCTTTAAATTGGATGTTTTAAAATGAGGGGTCTTCCCAGTAACCATTGAGAAATGACCAATTATTATTTAGAACACAAGTTCCTCTAGGAAGATGTATTTTATGCACCTAGTGCACTTGAAAGATTTTGTACAATGAAGGGTCATCATAGTAACCATTGGGATGCCACCAATTATTATTTGAAACTCAACTTCCTCGAGGAAGATGTATTTTGTACACCTGTTGCACTTAGAAGATTTTGTACAATGAGGGGTCATCACAGTAACCATTAGGGTGCGACCAATTATTATTTGAAACTCAACTTCCTCGAGGAAGATGTATTTTGTACACCTGGTGCACACAGAAGATGCCGTACAATGATGGGTCGTAACAGTAACCGTTGGAGTGCGACCATTCCATATTTAAAAGTCAACTTCCTCGAGGAAGATGTATTTTGTGCACCTGTTGCACTTGGAAGATGTTGTACAATGAAGGGTCATCATAGTAACCATTGAGTGCCACCAAGTACTATTTAGAACTTAACTTCCTCGAGGAAGATATATTTTGTGCACGTGGTGCACTTGGAAGATATTGTACAATGAAGAGTCATCATAGAAACCATTGGGGTGCACCCAATTATTATTTAGAAATTGACTTCCACGAGGAAGGTACATTTTGTACACCTGGTAAACAAGGAAGAAGTCGTACAATGATGAGTCATCCCAGTAGTCCTTTGGATGCGACCAATTCCTACTTAAAAGTCAACTTCCTCAAGGAAGACGTATCTTTTGAACCTGGTACACTCTGAAGATTTTGTACAATGAGGGGTCATCACAGTAACCATTAGGTTGCGACCAATTCCTATTTACAAGTCAACTTCCTAGAGGAAGATGTATTTTGTACAGCTGGTGCACTTGGAAGATTTTTTTCAATGAGGGTTCATCATAGTAACCATTGAGGTGCGACCAATTATCATATAGCACTTAACTCCCTCGAGGAAGATGTATTTGTACACCTAGTGCGCTTGGAAGATGTACAATAAGGAATTATCATAGTAACCATTTTGGTGCGACCAATTATTATTCAGAACTTAACTTCCTCGGGGAAGATGTATTTTGTACACCTGGTGAACTTTGAAAATGTTATAACATGATGGGTTGTCCCAGTAACCACTCGTGAACGACCGATCATTATTTAGAACTCAACTTCCTGAAGGAAGATGTCTTTTGTACACTTGTTGCACTTGGAAGATGTTGTACGATGAAGGGTCATCATAGTAACCATTTAGGTGCTACCAATTATTATTTAGAACGTAACTTCCTCGAGAAGATGTATTTTGTACACCTGGTGCACACAGAAGATGTCGTATAATGATGGCTCGTAATAGTAACCGTTGTAGTGCGACCAATTCATATTGAAAAGTCAACTTCCGCAAGGAAGATGTATTTTTCAAACCTGGTGAACTTTGAAGATGTTGTACAATGATGGGTTGTCCCAGTAATTACTGGGAACGACCAATTATTATTAAGAATTCAATTTCCTAGAAGAAGATGTCTTGTGTACACCTAGTGAACTTGGAAGATGTTGCACAATGAGGGGTCATCATAGTAACCATCAGGGTGCGACCAATTATTATTTAGAACTTAACTTCCTCGAGGAAGATGTATTTTGTGCACCTGTTGCACTTGGAAAATGTTGTATAATGAAGGGTCATCATAGTAAACATTGAGTGCCACCAAGTACTATTTAGAACTTAACTTTCTCGAGGAAAATATATTTTGTACACGTGGTGCACTTGGAAGATATTGTACAATAAAGAGTCATCATAGAAACCATTGGGGTGCACCCAATTATTATTTAGAAATTGACTTCCACGAGGAAGGTGCATTTTGTACACCTGGCACACAAGGAAGATGTTATACAATAATGGGTAGTCACAGTAATCCTTAGGGTGCGACCAATTTCTACTTAAAAGTCAACTTCCTCGAGGAAGATGTATTTTTTAAATCTGGTGGACTTCAAAGATGTTGTACAATTACGGGTACCTGGGTACAATTACCTGGTACACTTGGAAGATGTTGTACAATGATGGGTCGTCCCAATAACCGTTGGGGTGCGACCAATTCCCATTTAAAAGTAAAAGTCCTAGAGGAAAATTTATTTTTCGAACCTAACGCACTTTGAAGATGTTGTACAATGACGGGTTATTCCAGTAGCTACAGGGGAACAACCAATCATTATTTAGAACTCCATTTCTTAGAGAAAGACGTATTTTGTACACCTGGTGCACTTGGAAGATGTTGTACAATGATGGGTCGTCCCATTAATTGTTGGGGTGCCACCAATTGTTATTTAGAACTTAACTTCTTCGAGGAAGATGTATTTTGTACACTTGGTGCACTTGGGAGATTTTGTACAATGAGGGCTCATTATAGTAACCATTAAGGTGCGACCAATCATTATTTAGAACTCGACTTCCTCGAGCAAGATGTATTTTGTACACCTGGTGCACTTAGAAGATTTTTTACAATGAAGGGTCATCATAGTAACCATTGGAGTGCGACCAGTTATTATTTAGAACTTAACTTCTCGAGGAAGTTGTATTTCGTAAACCTGATACACACGGAAGATGTTGTACAATGATGAGTCATCCCAGTAGCCGTTGGGGTGCGACCAATTCCTATTCAAAAGTCAACTACCTGGAGGAAGATGTATTTTTTGAATATGGTGCACTTTGAAGATGTTTTACAAATACGGATTGTCCTAGTTACTACTCGGGAATGACCAATCATTGTTCACAACTCAACTGCCTAGAGGAAGATGTATTTTGTACACCTGGTACACTTGAAAGATGTTATACAATGAGGGGTCATTATAGTAACCATTGGGGTGCGACCAGTTGTCATTTAGAACTCCACTTCCTAGAGGAAGTTGTATTTTGTACACTTGTTGCACACGGAAGATTTTGTACAATAATAGGTCGTCCCAATAACCGTTGAGGTGCGACCAATTCCTATTTAAAATTCAACTACCTCGAGAAAGATGTATTTTTTTAATCCGGTGCACTTTGAAGATGTTGTACAATTACGGACTGTCCTAGTAACTACTCCGGAATGATCAATCATTGTTCACAACTCAACTTCCTAGAGGAAGATGTATTTTGTACACCTGGTACACTTGAAAGATGTTATACAATGAGGGGTCATCATAGTAACTATTGAGGTGCGACCAATTATCGTTTAGAACTCAACTTCCTCGAGGAAATGTGTATTTTGTAAACCTGATACACACGGAAGATCTTGTACAATGATGAGTTGTCGCAGTAACCGTTAGGGTGCGGCCAATTCCTATTTAAAAGTCATCTTCCTCGAGAAAGACGTTTCTTTACAACTAACTCAAACCGCGGTTTTAGTCGAGTGTCGGGGGTTGTCTTCAAATTTTTTTGGACCCAAATCGGGGGGATTCAAACAAAAACATTCAGGACCGTAAGAACCATTTCCTAATATTACGCAATCTCCGAACGTGAGTTCGAAGCTGAGTACCCGCGCACTGCGCCTTTGTATATACGCTACTGGTGTTTCACGCTTGGTTGAACACCTTCTCTCGCCCTGCGCGCCGGAGAAACTGCGTGGGCCAGTCGTTCTAGGAAGGCCGAAACCGGGGGGACTAAAACCGCGGTCTGAGTGTAGTGCAAACGGAATATGTTGGGACAACGGTCAAGGCCTCCGGGAATCGACCGAGGTCAGAGCTAAAGGTAGTACAGTGTTTTCTCGGAATTTCCTGGGTTCAATGCAGGCTGGAATTTGCAGGCTGGAAAGTTAGTGGAATTTCCAAGGAAGCTCAACGGAATTTTCAACTGGAATTTCCACAGAATTTTCATGGAGTACTTCCCGAGAAATATTTCCACGTGAGTCATGTCGTTTATAAACACCCCACCGTAACACCTGTATTCTCATTACCCTCCCTTTTTTCCCTTTCACTTAATTCCCGCTTCCTGACAACACTCAGGTCTTTTAACTCATCGTTAAAAAACGCAGAAACACAAAAAATGATCTATTATCTTGTTATTTTTGTTAACTAGAATTTGAGGGCGACAATTTATTGGCCCAAGCGCTGATTTTCTTCGCCGCTGGATACGACACTTCATCAGTAACGATTTCTTTTACTTTGTACGAGTTAGCTAAAAATCCAGATATCCAAACGAAATTGAGAAATGAAATTAATGCTGGCATTGAAAAAAATAATGGAAGCTTATCGTACGAAATGGTATAAGTTAATTTCTATACACTATAATTAAATTATCACGCATTTTTAAGCTGTAATTTAATTTTATAACAGTAATATTTCTTAAAATGTTGCAATTCAAAACTTTTTATTAAGAAGTGATTTTTGATCATTTTGCAGATAACAAATCTGCAATATTTGGATATGGCAATTACAGAAACAATGAGAATGTATAGCACCCTACCAGTCATCGACAGAAAAGCAACGAAAGATTATAAATTTGAAAAAACTGGGCTAATTGTAGAAAAAGGAACACCAATATTGATACCAATTTTTGGATTACACTACGATCCAAAATATTATGCCAATCCAAATGTCTACAACCCGGAAAATTTTTCGGATTTCAATAAATCATCGAGAAATCCTAACGTTTATCTTCCTTTCGGAATTGGTCCACGAAACTGTATCGGTAAGCAAACTTTACACAATTTGTGAATAATTACACATATATAATACACAGGGTTGCCAGACTAATTTACTTCAAAAATGTAGAAATTTGACCTATTTAAACCAAAAAAAGACCAAAAGTGACTAATTTCTAATCCAAAAAGTGACTTGTGTGCATTAATTGATAATGTGACTTAATTTTCGTTTGAATTCAAAAGAATTCGATGAAATTTATAAGATGTTAAGGTGAATTTTAACGAATTCAGGATAAATTTATAAAACTTCAAAAGAATTCAGTGTAAATTCAAATGAATTGATGAGAATTCAAAAAAGCAATATTAAGTTCTGTTGAATTGGAGTGAATTTAGAAGAATTCAAAGAATTCAAGAGACTTTGATGAAATTCATAAGAATTTGAGTGAACTGAACAAAATTACTTCAGCCAAATTAAAGTAAATTGATAAAAAATTAGAGATGAATTTTTAAGAAATTAAAAAATATTTAAAATTTTTATTGAATTCATTAAATTTGGTGTGAATTTAGAAAAGTTCAAAGAAAATCAAAAATAATTTGATGAAATTCCTAAGAATTCAAGATGAGTTTAGAAGACTCAAGGGCGAATTCACAAAAACTATTTTAAAAATAAAATAAAAAATCATGGAATTCATTAGAATTAAGTGAATTTCGAAAAATTTAAGTGAAATCAAAAGAATTTATGATGAGTAAAAAAATCAAGAGAATTCCAAGTAATTCAAGAGAATTCAGGTTGAATGAATAAATGAACTCAGATGAATTCCAATAAATTTCAAAGAATTCAAAAGATCTGAAGTATTCCACTAATTACAGTAAAATTGGAATAAATTTAGAAGAATTTGAGAGAATTCAAGACTTTGAAGAAACTCCTAAGAATTTGAGTGAACTGAACAAAATTACTTCAACAGAATTGAATTAAATTGAAAAAATTTAAAATATAAAAAAAACAATGAATTAAAAAAAATTCGAGTCAATTTAGAAAAATTCAAGGGAATGTAAAAAGAATTTGATGACGTGCCTAAGAATTTATGGTGAGTTTAGGAGACTTGAGGGTGAATTAAAAGAAACTAAAAAAAATCCACTGAATTCAGTAGAATTGAGTATATTTAAAAGAGTTCAAGTGAATTCAGAAGAATTTAAAAAATTCTAAATATTACATTTATTTCAGTGAAAGTGGAGTGAATTTAGAAGAAATCAGAGAAATTCAAAAGAATGGGATGAAATTCATATGAATTCAAGATGAATTAAAAAGAATTCAGGGTGAATTTAAAGTACGTCAAGTTAATGGAACAAAATATTTAAAATACAAAAAAATTCCATTGAATTCTAGAGAATTAAACAAAAATTCAGGAAAATTCAGAAGTAGGAATGGAACTGACTTCAATAGTGGTTAACCCTTGGGTTCTCTGTTTTTATTTATTGAAAGAAAAGTGACTTAGTGAGTTTTTCATTTTAAAAAATGGCTATAGTGACTTTACCTTAAAAAAGTGAGTAAAAAGTTATTTGAAAAAAAAAGTTACTAAAAGAGACTTAAGTGACTGTGTGGTAGCCCTGATAGTACATTTTATTATTTAAAATAAAGACACAAAACCGACCCATGACATTTAAAAAAATATTTTGACTTTAATTAAAATAGTAGTTGCATAAACTAAACAAATTTATCTCCTTACACTCTAAGAGACTCTTTCTATAAAAAAAAATAAATTTTAAAAAAATTTGAAAAAATGTTTTTCTGTTCCAGGAATGCGTCAAGGAATTTTACAATCCAAACTCGGCGTCGCCCTCATAATTTCCAGATTCGAGGTAAACCTTCTAAGAGATACTTCAGTCGAATTCGATCCAAAATCATTTTTTACTGTATTGAAAGGACGACTTTTTTTGAATATTAGAAAAATTGACACGAATAAGTCGAACTAAGAGACTAGATATTATTGTCAATTTAATTCGCTTGAACAGATTTTTTAAATATATATATACACAAAAATAAGTTTAAATCAATACAATAAAGTACAGATATGTGGAAATTGTAATGTTTTGTGATAATTTGTAATTATTTTTAAAATTTTGTGAATGTGTTTGCTTAAACGAACAAAATTCTAGAAACCAAATCCAAAAGGACGAATTTTTATCAAAACAGTTGAATGTTCGACCAAGGAAGATGACTTTAACAAAATAGTTGAGTTGTCAACAAAATAATTAAATTTTTGACAAATCAGTTGAATTTTTAACCAAATAACTGAATTTTCAACAAAATGATCGATTTTTCAAACAAAAAAGATTAAAATTCAACCATAAACAGTTGCATTTTCAACCAGATAGTTGAATTTTTAAGCCAAAAAGACGAATATTTTCGAAGACAGTTGAATATTCACGCCGAAAAGTTGGATTTTCAAGAAAAAAATTCATTTACAACCAAGAAAGATGAGCTTTCAACAAAATAGTTGAATCGTCGGCCAAAAAGGATGACTTTAACAAAACAGTTAAGTTTTTAATACAATAATTAAATCTTCAACAAATTAGTTGAATTCTTAACAAAATATTTGAGTCCATAACCAAAAAGATGTATATTCAACAAAATAGTTAAATTTTTAAACGAAGAGGTGAATCTTAAAAAAAATGAATTTTTAGCAAAGTAGTTCACTTTTCAACCATGTAATTGAAATTTCAACGTAGTGCTGTGAATTTCGAACTAAATAGTTAAATTTTTTATTTAAAAAATGAATTTCATGCTGAGAAGATTAATGTTCTTCCGAAAAATACGAATTTTCAACAAAATACAATAATTTTCAACAAGCTTGTTCAATTTTGAAGCCAAAAAAATGACTTATCTACAGAACAGTTGAATCTTCAACCCAAAAATATTATTTTTCAACAAAAAGGATAAATTTTCTACCCAAACAGACAAATTTTCAACAAACGGGTTAAGTTTTTAAGATAAAGAATCAAATTTGTTAGAAAACAGTTGACTTTCAAACCGGAAAATATGAATTTTCAATAAAGAAGTTAAGTTTCAATCGTTGAATTTTCAGTTAAAAAAATTAAGTTCCAACAAAAAAACGAATTTTATACCACTTGAATTCAACCGAAAAGACGAATTTTTAACAAAATATTTAAGTTTTCAACTAAAGAGGTGAATGAAAAAAAATTTTCAACAAATTAGTTCAACTTTTAATGAAGTAGTTGAAATTTCAAACAAGAAAGATGAATTTTTAACTAAACAGTTGAGTTTTCAACAAAAAAATTAATTTTCTACCAAGAAGATTGATACATATTCCACCGAAAAAGAGGAATTTTCAATAAAATACATTAATTTTTAATAAAATTGTTGAATTTTTAAGCAAAATAGTTGAATTTTCAAATAAATAGTTTAATTTTCAACCAAAAATATGAATTTTCAACAAAAAAGTTAATTTTCAATCAAATAGTTCAATGTTTTACCAAATTTTTGAATTTTCAAGCTAAAAAGACGACTCTTATAAAAAACAGTAACTGTTTTGAAGAAAATTCATTAATTTACAACGAAATAGTTTGAATTTTCATCTAAAATGATGAATCTTCAACAAAAAAATGCATTTTTCACAAAATAGTTCGACTTGAAACCAAGTAGTTGATTTTTCAACCAGACAAGATTTTAATTTGAAATCAAAAACAGTTAAAATCAACCAAAAAAGACGAATTTCCAGCAAATTAGTGGAATGCTCAACGAAAACAGATTATTATTTAACCAAACCGTTGCATTTTTAACCATAAAGGATTATTTTTCAATCAAATAGATCAATTTTGAACTAGAAAAGATCAATTTTCGATTTAAAATATCAATTATCCAAAAAATGTAATAGATTCTCAGTCAAAAAATCAATTTTCAGCCACAAAAAAACGAGTTTTCAACAAAATATGTAATTTACTATGTTTCAATTCACATAGAATTTCACCAATATTTCACAAAGATTTTAATTTCTCATAAACTGAAAATTATGAATGATTATTTAAAACTGCAATGCGTATCATAATTTTGAAATTGAAAACTAAAAAAGATTTTTTGCCAGTACGTAAATTTACTTAATTTGTTTTTTATTATTCAAAGAACATAAAAAGATTATTTTCCCTTTTTATTTATTCTTTTCGATGTAGAAAGTGGCATAAGTTGGTGAACTTTTGGTTCACCTCGTGACCCAACAGAACTGTCAAGACTTGTCAGTCTTCTCGCCCAGTCAACCTTAGAAAATAGAGGGCAAAGTTAATGCTTGAAGACCTTTCGCACGATTCTTCGTGTTGTATGCAGTTTTATGTTCTCGACAAAGTGTCAAATGTCTATCTTTTTCTGCTAATATAAGAAGACAAGTACGGCTTTCTCAAACAAAATAACAAAGAAAAAGAAATACGTGGGCACGAGATACGTCAATCATAAATAATTATAGAAATAATTTCAAAAATTATGTTTTTCATTTTGGTTAATATTTTTCTTTCTAACATATAATCAAGTTTTTCACTGACACTTATGATAACGATCTTTTATTTATCTCGTAAAATTTTGTTTGATATAGAACTCATATAATTTAAAATTGTTTAATTTCGAACTCTTTCATTTTCAAATTGATCAGCTTTGAAATTTAAAATTATATAATTCTAAATGTTTTCAAATAAAACACAGAGCAGCGGCTTATAAGTAAGATTTTTCGAGGTCTGCAAAATACGCATTTTTGGCATCGATCAATTCTTCATTGGACGAGAGTCTCTTCTCTCCGAGCCAGGCCTTCAGGTTCGGAAACAGAAAGAAGTCGCAAGGAGCCGAGTCTGGAGAATAGGGTGGATGAGGAATCAGTTCGAAGCCCAGTTCGTGTATTTTTGCCATTGCTATTGCGCAGTTGTGAGCCGGTGCGTTATCGTGATGAAACAACACTTTTTGTGCGCCAATCGTGGCCCTTTTTTGTAGCTCGGCTTTCAAATGGTCCAATAACGATGCATAGTGCGTTGCTGTTATAGTCTGACCCTCCTCCAATTAATCAGTGAGGATAATTCCTTCGGAATTCCAAAATACTGTGGCCATCACCTTTCAAGCTGACAAAACAGTATTCGCCTTCTTTGGCGCACTTTTACCAGGCAGTACCCACTGCTTTGACTGCTGCTTTGTCTCGAGTGTATAGTGGTGGAACCAGGTTTCGTCCACAGTCACAAATAATACGATTGCTCCACTGTTATAATAAATGAACAGTTAATGAAAAGTGCTACATGTAGGGTAATGATTCGCCAACAATACTTACATTGCAATTTTGCGATTTTTTTTCACTTTTGCGCTACTTTTTTTAACGCAAATTGAAGCGCACGAAATAAAATCTAACGTAAACAAGAGACTGAAGTCGAATACAGCAGTACACAAAGCAAACGTCGGCATGCAACGATAATATAGATCCCGCAGTACCTATATTTTATGATAGATGTCAAAATGAAGGGGTTTCAAAGAAGGAGCAGATCCCTGTGAATTTCGTCTCACTGGGGTTTGATCTGCATGGCCGCCCAATTTTTTAAATAAAAATATTTTAACACTGCACAGAACTCTTCTTTCTCCTATTTCTTGGCCATGTACTACAAATTTCATTTTGGCGCCATCTAGCGGGTAATTGACTTTACTTATCAAATGACTTGTAAAAGCGAGTACAAGCTAAGATTCAGTAGTATTTCTAATAGCGTAGTGCAAATAGGACCTATGCATAATTAATATTTATTTTATAACAATAATACCAGATTATAGCCTTCACTCATTAAATAAGTCTTCATAAGAAAAATTTATCTGTGTAAAAATTGGCTTACTTATCTTGAAATAAAAATTATGGGTCTCAACATGGTCATGGTTGAATGATGGAACAGTTTCCCCTTTAACAATAATCTTTACGACCAATTTTTACATGACACGAAATTTTAAAAATTGGAAAAAGCTAATGAATATAGTTTGCCTGTTCCCAATATTGCCCCCCACTCCTTCATTTCCTCTCTTTCTTCTCCGCCAAGTCTGCCAATAGGACATTAAACAGAAGAGGGCTCAACGGGCAGCAGGCATATTTTTTAATTTACAAAAATCTATCCAATCCATTTGGTTGTTATTTAATACTACATGATATAAAATAGGTACCTGATAATAATTTGTATCAACTTTAAAACTAGAATTTCGGAAGATTTGGAAGAATTTTACAGAACATATAAGATTTTGGGATATTTAAAAAGATTCCAAGGGATTCCCAAATATTTCAAACCATTCTTGAGGAATTTCAACGGATTTCAAAGAATTTTATGAAATTTCCAAGGATTTAGGTAATCCTAGGGTATTTAAAAGGCTAAAAATTAGGTATTTTAATGATTTTCCCAAGATCTCAAAAGATTTCATAGAATTTCGAATATTTCAAGGGATTTCAAGGAATATCGTCAGATTTCATCTAATTTCGCGGGATTTCAAGGGATTTCATAATATGTTAATGGATTTCAAAGAATCTATCCACAAGAATTCAGGGATTTCAAAGGATTAAAAAGATTTGAAGAGATTTTCAAATAATCCAAGGTGTTTCCGAAGATTTGAAAATATTTAAGAGATTTTAGGATATTTCACAAGATTTCAAGGCATTTTCAAAAGACTTCAAGAATTGGAAGGAATTTTAAGGAATTTCAAAGGATTTAAAAGATTTTAGGGTATTTCAAAAGATTTAAAGGAATTCTCAAGAGCTTTGAAAAATTTCAATGAATTTCAAAACTTGAAGGAACTTAAGTTCCGTTTTGCACAGGAATGCTATATCATTGATTTTCAAGTTATCAATTTTGCACTTCAGATTATAGTGCGTGAATCTTAAAAAGCGCGATGCAAAACTTGAAATTGATTAATTTTTAATGACTTAGTTTCAAGATCCTAACTTAAGAATACTTCAATTTTAAATGAAGTTTGGGATTGTTTAATTTTTAACGCTTCAAGTTTGGATTCAATCATTTTTAAAGCTTCTAGTCAGAAATCATATAATTTACAACGTCATTAGTCATTATTTTCTAATAACTTAACGCACGTTGCACATAATCAGTCAAATTCATGTTTATCTAATGGATATAATAATTCATAGAATTATTCAATTCGTTACAAAACTTTCTGAAACTATTAATATTGCAAAATTTGCTTTTATCGATTTTTAAATTGTTCACGTTTTTAATATTAGGAAACACAAAATCCAAGGACGTAAATGCGCGCTTCGCGCATATGCATTTGCTGCTAGTTTATCAATAATTACATTGAATTTGAATTTATTTAAAATAGTAGTTGCATCAGGTAACAATTTTTTTTCTTTCTGTACACTTTGGGAGACTCTTTCGATAAAAAAAAAATAATAATAGATACAGAGAAACTCGAGAAAACTGTTTTTTGTTCTAGCAATGCCACAAGGAATTCTGCAATCTAAACTCGGTTTCAATGTTTATAGTTTTCCATGATAAACAAAAATTGAAATAAATTTAACTCAATGCAATAAAGTAAAACAATTTCAAAATTGTAATTTTATTTATCAATTCGTGAACACATTAAATTTTCTTTTTAAATTCGCTGCTGTAGCCGAGACAACAGATCTCTATCATTATTTTTTGTGAAACAGACAAAATTAACAATAATACAAAATTCTAGGCTTCATTTATTAAATCAGCGTTCAGAAGAAAAATTAATTTGTGAGAAAATCTGAGGTAATTTCAATGAAAATATTTCCAACCATCTCTGAATATTATTTCGCATTCTGTTAACTCTGGAAGCTAATAAATTTTAGTTCCTACACTTACAAATTATCTAGAAAGGGAGTTCACCGGAAACTGGCACAAGATTTTGGCGCGGATGAGGCTTTAATCTATAGATATAGAAATTATACAACTTGAGAGCGTCTGAAATCGTGCCGCGAATCTGGACAAATATTAGTTTTGTAATCTTTCGTGACAGGGAAAGATATATATGAAAATACATCATTTGAATTTCCTTAAAAATTCTCTTCTCATACAATTCCACACTTTAAATCGAATATAGCTGAAACTGCTTCCTGTGCAAAAGGTATAAAAATATAGTAAATTATGCTTGGAATTTGAAAAAGTTGTTGTCAACGTTAAACTTTCTGAACTTACATGCAGCAATTACAGAAATAAAGAAATAAGATCTGTAAAAAGAGAATGGTCATTTATTTTGCCCCCCTCTTTTTTTCACGAATAAGATTTATGATATGTAACAAACCGGTCGGAAGATCCGCTTGGAACTTATGCTTTCTTGAAGGACAAATAAGGCAAACAATTTGTTTGTTTTTTGGACCATGTAAGTTGTAAGTTGTTATTCGTCGGAGGCGGTGTACGTGACACGCCTCATAAAGAGCAATACATGCTCGCTAATTTATCGATAGAATCTGCAGAATACGACTTTTTACGTTTTTTCAGAATTACCGATCGAAGCTACGTCCCAGACTTCGGAAAGAGATGTTGCACTTGCTCGTGGGAAATTAAAATACAGTTCAACTGAGAAATTTCGTGTTACTCTTTTCAATTCAGTTTATTTACATTTCTATTTGCTTATTTACACATATTATTATTATTATTATTATTATTATTATTATTATTAATATTATTATAGCATTAATAACTTTGCTTTTCTGTTTTTATCCCTATAATCATTTTCTAGTCTAGTCTTCTCCTCATTGTTAAGACCTTTAATATCCAGCCTTCTCGAGGACGCTTGTTTTTTTTTGTTAATAGCCACGCGGATTTCATCATTCCACCAAGCACTCAGATGCACTCTTGAAAATGCTATCCCGTAGTATTATCCATGCATCCTCTACATTTTTATAGCCTAATTCCGTCTTCCATTCTTCTTTATGATGTCCTAAATATTTATTCAGCCATTCACGATATACTATTTGTACTTTTGGTTTCTGCTCTCGATTAGCACACCAACCCAGCCATTCATATCTCCGAGTAGAGTAATTCTTTCCCCAGGATCGCAAGTACCTATAATATCATTTAACGAGTCCCAGAAGGTATCTTTTTCATCACTACTGTCACCATCAACTGAAGCGTAGCGCACTATAATAAATATCCTTCGTATAAAACTGAAATCCTTGAAAATCAACTTTCAAAACTGTAGCTATCAGAAAGCTTTCTCTGTGAGGGACCGAAATGGAAGAAATAATAAGGCGAATGAAAGAAACGAATTCAAAAGACAAAGACTTTCGTAATTCACTAGCCACTATTGACCTAAAATGAGTGTTTCACTTTTTCCAGAATTTTTCCACGAAAACAAGGATAATGTTTATCTATCATGATGTGGGGTGAGACGAAAACGAATCTGAAGGACTCGTATAAAATAAATCAAGTTTATATATGGTGCTTCATATTCAGTCGAAAAAGTTATTCACAATTTATCTTTGGGGAAATATGTATGCTGTTATAATGGACCAAACTTGAAATTCTAAATCATTAGCAATGAATGATATAATATAAAAGCGTAATGGAAGTAATATATACTAAAGAGTGTTAATAAAAAAACTAAAAATTGTGCAAACATATTTTACCGAAGAAAAAATCTCGTTAATTTCGATAAACGAGCGTGATAAAAGCTCTAAACTTGATATAATGGATGCCATAAAAATTGCAGCATTTACTGCACGAGAGTAGTAAAGGGATTTCCGTTTTCCGTAGCAGATGTGGATTATCATGGGTCGCGCTTTTCGCATAAAATAAAAGTAGAAGTCCTTCATTTGTTTCTCTAAACGTATTTTTTTCCTCGGTTTTTTTCGGTTTCGTATTTATGAGCAGCAATAAATATACTGATTTGAATAATTATTTCTTTCAATCCCTCTTGTATAAAAAAGGGATAAATAAACTAGGCCCTACGAAAATAGGGCAAAAAGGAAAGAAAACAAATGACATAAACTAAAGCTTTCATTCGGAATCAAATGATAAGCAAATAAAAGAAAATTGCAAGTCCAAAATTGAGCTTAGAAACAAGTAATACAAAAAGATATTAATAATGTTATTAGATTTTAACGTGTTTCCTTAATTAATTCCTGTTTGTAATAAGTTATTAGGACGTTCCGCAGATAGTTGCGGCAATATCTGAGGATCGTATTAATTAGATAGTGGTATCGCAAATTGAAATTCAATAACCGTGTAGCGAGAGACAGGGTCACGCATTGCGAGTCGAGGATCAACTTTCAACAAGTATGAGAACCTTCGCGGACAAGGTGTATCCATAACAGAGTTACTTATGTGTCGAAAAAAAATAGAACGTGGTATCTTCTTTATTTCTTTAAACTCTCTCCTTTTTACGAGTTTAAAAGTCTTTATAGAACCATTTTATATTTCATCGACAAGATTACATACTACCTTACCAACTATTTCTTACATATCGTCATTAACACTATTTTTAATTCCAAAAGCTTGCGACCTTACCCTGGGATTTCGATTCCTCTCACCACTACTAACATAAAATTTGTAGCTCTATTTTGCAACATTTATTCATTATTCTTCTTCTTTAGGAGTCATTTTTTGGCTTTTCCCTAATCCCGTGCAACCAGCCTTCTCTCTTAACTCTTCCAGCTTTTTCATCAATTTCTAACACCGACCATTCCCATTCAAAATCCACATTATTATCTCTTTCATACTCTTCCCTCCTCCTTTGACACCTGTCCACCTGTCTGACACATGCAACCATGATTCCTGCTCATATCTACATACTCAATACAGATTCTCCTCTTCATTCATCCAATACCTACTACTACTCCCACTCCTACTACTTGCTCGTTTTCCATTTTTTCTCTAAATGCTTTTAACTTATCTTCCCCTTAAATGCCCACTTTCAATTTCCTTTCCCCCACTCTTTCTTCTTCAGCCTACCGTGCTTTTCTTTTCCACATCACCATGTCGCTATAACCGAAAAGTCCTCGGAGCCTATCTCATTGCCCACTTCCATTCTAACCATCAGCTTCCTTATTCTTTCTTCTACCAGAATGTTATCTATTACTACACTATTACACGCGCGCGCACGCGGGCACCAACATTATTGTTACTATTATTTTAATTATTATTTTATTTGCTCTTAATAATATTATACATGTATATCTATATACCACCTTGATCAAAAAGTTTTAGGACTCGTCATCGTGTGGCACCCTCGCTCGGCCGATTTCAATTCTTATTTTTTTGTTGTGTTGGTAGAAGTGTCATTGACGTTCTCTCAGATTTTCAGCTTGATAGCTTGACATTTGTTGAAGT
>JAUMHM010000005.1:10639056-10657308 GCA_032362435.1 Melikaiella ostensackeni | reverse complement strand
GACGTATGTTTCGATAACGACATCAAACAAGACACTGATATGTATGTAGAAGTGAAAATTCTATAATTGCCTGAATCAAAAAATCGTTTGTTTTTGGAAACTGCTCGCAGCGCGGAAAACTCAGATTTCAACAAACATACCGACGTAAACGCGTGTCCACTTTCTGGGGCGCGGACTTCACACATGAAAATATCGAAAGCGGAGAAACTATTGACTCGAATGCGAAATATCGATTAGTCTGGAATCAACTATCTGAACGTTATAAATAAAATACTTTTTCGTTTTTTGAAATATCAATATTCTTTTACGGATATCTTGAAAAAAGGATCAGATGAGATTTTGGGAGGGAGATTTTCTAGCATCTAGAGTCATTACGAAGAGATCACCGCAGTTTTTTTTAGCTACATATTAGGCAAACTTTTTTTCCGTACATAAACACCGTGCATAATGGAAGTCATCTCGATATCCCCGCTCTTCACATACTACACTGCTACACCGCAACCGCAAGATTTTTTGATTTTGGCCCAGTGCCCATTTTTTTATCTTTATCCTTTTCATGGTCGCATCGCACATATCTTTGTGTTTTAGCAATACTACGGTTCCGGAAATTCGTGTAGAGTCATTTATCTCCATTTCCAGGTAAAGATGAGAGTTTTCGAGACTGATTCTGATAAATAGATGTTTTCATTTGCACTCTGAATTCTGAAAACGGTCTACCATTATTTAATTTGATTATTCGATTCTATTTTTTGAAAACAATACTTTTAAGAGTAATGTAAGTAGACTAGGTCAGGGATTAAAGGTCGAAGGTGCGGGGACAGATGTCAAAAGTGAAGGCTCAAAGATCAGGGGTTAAAGATTACAGGCCAAAGGTCAGCGTTCAAAAATCCAGAGGTCAGGAAACAAGAAACGGAGGCCAAAGTTCAGAGGCCAAGGGGTCTTAGGCGAGAGTTTAAGATCAGAGTTAAGGGGTCAGGTGTTAAAGAGCATCAGTCAGAGGTCAGGGTGAAGGTTGAAGGGTCAGAGGACAAAAGATGAAAAACAACGGCAAAGGTCAGAGATCAAAAAGTAGGGGTTACAGGTCAGAGGTAAAAACAGTAGCGTAACTAGAAATGTGGAAGCCCCCCTGAAAATTTTTTTAAGGGGCCCCTTTAAAAAAAAGATCATTTTATATAATATAAAGTATTGTCCTATTTAAAAAAGCCGAATTATAAATTACTTAGTAGTGGAGAGAATTTTCAAATAAATTCAAAAATAAAAGCTTGCGGATCATCCACAAATTACGTAAGGTGTTTTTCTGAAATTTGCAACTCTCCCCATGTAAGATGCCGTAAGATTTTCTCCGACCCCCCTCACCCCTCCTCAAAAAAAAATTCTTACTAAGATTTTAGGGAAAGAATATAAATATAAATTCTGTTAATTAAATGAACGTAGAACCTTAATGAAATTAGTTTAATCAAAATTCCTATTATCGCAGGCTTCACAGTTTTTTCTCTATTCCCCTCTTTTCCCGTTTTTCTCGTTTTCAACTCAAATGCGAACTGGATTAATAGAACACAATAAAAAAATCCGACTTTTTTTGTTTCAAAGTTTATTCTTTTTGGTTAAAAAGTGTACAATTATATTTTCATTTATCATAATACAATAATATATAATTATATATTCTAGTTTGAAAATTCATGTTTTTGGCAGAAAATAAATCTGTTTCGGTTGAGAATTAAACTTTTTTCTTGAACATTCGTCTTCTTGGTCGATTTCAGCTGCTTTTTTATTAAAAATTAAAATTGTTTTTAGTGGAATGTTAACTATCAAATTTTTGTTGCAAATTCATCTCTTTCAGTTGAAAACTCAATTTTTTTGTTGATAGTTGCACTACTTTGTTAAACATTTATTTTTTTGGTCAAAGATTTATCAAAGTTCATTTCTTTGGTTGAAAATTTAACTATTTTGTTGGGAATTAATTTTTTTGTTGAAAATTTATCCTTTTTAGCAAAACATTCAACTATTTAAATGAAAATTCATGTATATTTTTGGAAATTTGCCTTTTTGGTAAAATATAATCTTCTTCCTTGAAAATTGAACTTTTTGGTTTGAAATTTATGTATTTTGTTGAAACAAATTTGCCTTTTTTTGGTAGAAAATTATTTTTTTAACTAAAAATACAACTGCTAAGTTGTAAATTAGGATGTTCTAGTTATGGATTCAACTTTTTTTTTGAAATTCATCTTTTTCGGATGAAGATTCATCATTTAAGTTGAAAATTTATTTCTTTGATTGAGGAATCTTTTTTTTTTGAAAATGTATCCATTTTAATTGAGAATTCAACTATTTGGTTTAAAATTCATGTATTTTGTTGAAAATTCGTCTTTTCGGTAGAAAATTCTTAGTTGAAAATTCAACTATTTGGTTGAATATTCATATATTTTGTTGGAAGTTCGTCTTTTTTAATAGAAAATAATCTTATTCGTTGGAAATTCATCTTTTACGTTTGAAAATTTAAGTATTTGGTTTGACATTCAATGATTTTGCTGAAAATTCATCTCTTATGGTTCAAAATAGAACAACTTTTTTAAAAATTCATTTTTTTAGTTGAAGATTCATCATTTAATTTGAAAATTCAGATTTTAGGTTGACGACTTAATTATCTGATAGAAAATATGTTTTCTTTAGGTTGAAGATTTAATTATTTTGTTAAAACTTTAAAAATTGTGTTAAAAAGTCATTCTTTTTGGTTAAAACTTCAATTGTTTTGTAGAAAATTCATCTTTTTGGCCTGAAAATTCAACATTTCTCAATAAATTTTTTTCTTTATTGATTGAAAAACCTTTCTTGGATGGAAATTCATCTCTTATGGTTGTAAATGGAATAACTTTTTTAAAAATTCATTTTTTTTGGTTGCAGATACATCATTTAATTTGAAAATTCAGATTTTAGGTTGAAAATTTAATTATTTGATAGAAAATATGTTTTCTTTAGGTTGAATATTTAATTATTTTGTTGAAACTTTAAAAATTGTGTTAAAAGGTCATTCTTTTTGGTTAAAAATTCAATTGTTTTGTAGAAAATTCACCTTTTTGGCCTAAAAATTCAAAATTTCTCAATAAATTTTTTCCTTTATTGATTGAAAAACCTTTCTTGGTTGAAAATTCAACTGTTTTAATGAAAATTCGTCGTTTTCATTTGAAAATTCACCTTTTTTCGTTATAAATTTAAGTATTTCATAGCAAAATCGTTTTTTTGGTTGAAAATTTAATTTTGCTTCTAACTGATAATTTAACTGTTCCATTTTTGGTTGAAAATTTATGTATTTTGTTGATGATTCGTCTTCTCGAGTTGAAAATTAAACTTCTTAATTGAAAATGTATGTATTTAGATGAAAATTCATCTTTTTTGGTAGAAAATAATTCTTCTTGAACATTCATATTTTCGGGTTAAAAATACAACTGTTTTGTAGAACATTCGTCTTTTTGGCTAGGGAATTCAACATTCTGATTTAAGTTTTTTTCTTTATTGACTGAAAGATCTTTTTTGGTAGAAAATTTAACTATTTTGATAAAAAATGCAACAGTTTGGTTGAAAATTAATCTTTTTTGGTTGAGGATTCAACTATTTTGTTGAAAATTCATGTATTTAAAAAAAAAATTGTCTTTTTGGCTGAAAATTTAAATATTTTGGTGAAAATTCATCTTTTTTGGTAGAAAATTTATCTTCTTCTTTGAAAATTCATATTTTCGGGTTGAAGTACAACTGTTTTATAGAAAGTTCGTCTTTTTGGCTAGAAAATTGAACATTGTGGATGAAATTTTTTTTCTTGGTTGAAAATTTCACTCTTTGTTAAAAATTTCTCTGCTTTTGTCGAAATTTCATGTTTCTGGTTCAAACTGCAAATGTTTGGCTGAAGATTAATTTTTTTTTGATGTAGGATTCAACTATTTTGCTAAAAATTCGTGTTTTTTGGGTGAGTTCAACTATTTGTTTGAAAATTCATGTATTTTGTTGAAAATTCGTCTTTTTTGATAGAAAGTTAATTTTCTGTACTGAAAATTCATCTTTTTAGTTGAAAGTTCATCTATTTGGATAAGAATTCATCTACTTTCTTGAAAAATGCGATACTTTTACTTGAAATTTCAGGGACTTAAGGCGTTTTAAGTTAAAGCTTTTATTTGCATTTTTGTAAAACCGATAAGGGAGTAAAGAAGAGATCAAGAGTAGGAGCTTTACCGGTACAATTTTGAGGCGTGAGAAGAATCAGAATTAGTTTCTCACTGCTCACGCCTGAGCTATAGAGTATGGGAAATTAAGTATGCTCTACACGAGAGAACACGTGATGTACATAGAAAAATGCTGCACCAATTGCTATTCCTTTAAGAACAGCTCTTGTGATGCACTACTCACGATCATCTACAAAACAATAAATAAAAGCAGTTTTAATATCCTTCTGGGAAAATCGAATAAAATTGTTATCATCAATTCACAAAAATTTTACTATTAAATCAAATACTTTAATACTTTAATAGCAAAGAAAATGGCGACTCATTCAAATGTAGTATTCTAAAGCGGCATTTTCAACCAATTTCAAATAAGTGACAAGTACTTAAAATTAATAAACAAGCGTTGCTATTCAATGTTTATATCATAAACTTTTAAAAGATAAAATAAACTGTTGGGAACCTGTGGGAATTTTAGAAAACTGTAAAACTTGTGGAAAATTTTAAAATAGATAGAAATGTTTGGAAATGTTTGGAACGTTAGAAACTTACGGGAATTTTCGAAAATTTAAATGGAAAGTGGAAGTTTCTAAGCTTGTCAAGTTTTACTCTGGGACTCAGGGTTGATAATTCTCATCACATTTATGAAGTAATGAATGGTCTTTTCCCATCTTAAAAACCAAACTGCAGGAGGCTGGTGCCCTCCTCAATATACAATACAAACCGATCATAACTCCTTTGGTTTTGACTTTGTTTTCATACTTTCCTTTGAATGACCAAAGTTTGGAACTTTCAATGAGAAGAATTTGATGAAACTCATAAATCTTCAAGGTAAATAAAAAAAAATCAAATGAATTGAAAGTTGAAAATGAAAGTGGAACTGACATTATGAATGGACACACCACCTTATGACGATTCCGCTGCTTAGTTTAGACATGATTTTACGCTTATGGAAAATATTTCTCGCATCAAGTTGGTAGTTGGGTGTATACTTTAAATAATGAACAGTACATATAATAATGTAACTTCGGATAGGATTGACACTTATGATAACGAAAGACATACCCTCGGAAAAGTTTCAGGTGATGAATGGAGACTGGGTGTTTGGAATACTAGAGGCTATGGTGAGCGAGCAGTCGGTCTGATTATGAATGAGAGAGCAAATCAGCATGTAAAAAAGTATGAATGTGTATTTCTTAGATTATTATGGGTTAGAATAAAAGTGGGAATCAGAAGGATATTTATAATAGTACGCTACGCTCCAGTTGTTGGTGACAGTAGTGATGTGAAAGATACCTTCTGGGGCTCGCTAAATGATATTATAGGTACTTGCGATCCTGGGGAAAGAATCATTCTACTCGGAAATAAAAATATGACTGGGTTGTTGTGCAACGACTGAGAGGGCTAGTAAGAGATACAAAGGTTACGAGAGGCTCTGAATGTGTGAATCAGGCTCTGAAGCGATGAGATATAAGGAGTCATAGAAACACAAGAGCTCAAGCTCAAGGGAAACTTAGAAACCTTTCAGAAAAAAACCATCCCTTTTTGTGAAACACGGGAACCTCTTTCTTTGAATTTTGTGTTGGTAAGAATCATTTTCTGTACGACGAAAATTTTATAACAGAAATTCTAAATGTTATAAAAAAATTGTTAAATGATATCTTTGCTGGTTTTTCGAAATATATCGGTTCTAATTGAAATAAAGCATAAAATGACCGTTGTGATGGAAAAGATACCTTCTGGGCCTCGTCAAATAATATTATAGGTACTTGCGGTCCTGAAGAAAGAATCATTCTACTCGGAGATATGAATATGATTGGGTTTTTGTGCAACGACTGAGAGGGCTAGTAAGAGATACAAGGGTTATGAGAGGCTCTGAATGTGAGAATGAGACTCTAAAATGAAGAGATATAAGAAGTCATAGAAGCACAAGAGCTTGCATGAAAATATGTATAGATGTAAAAGAAGCAAAAGATGTATGCAAGGATAGGAATGTATGGAGAAAAATTGTTTATAAAAAAAAGAGTGACCCTGAAACGAAAGATTTTGGATACTCAAGGGTTTAATGGTAGTGTAATAATAAAAAATAATATATATTGTGCAAGTGTGTGTAAAGGTGTAAATCATGTATATATTTTCGAAATTGTAATAAAATATTTTATCGTTCTCAAGTATTCCAGCTTTTGATATCCAAAGGCTTCAATATTTCACGCGGGAAGAGGAAAAGTTGCACGATTGTCAGGTACCCTCAAAGTTACAAGAGTATGACCGACAGCTAAGCTGAAATTGAATCTAACATCTGAACCATGCCGCTGCATTTAAAGTGACGTATATACAAGCAGGATTCAGGAAGGAAGAGATAAAATCTATTTTGCAAGAACTGTTCTGATCTTGTTATGACAGCATGACGTTGAAGTGAAATCCAAACACTGCCTCCATAAATATTTCTATTCGCATAAAAGTAAAAAATTTTCCCAATGCATAAAGGTATTCACACTTCAGAATTTGATTAAGCGTACTTTTACAATGAAATATTATTATTTTTGAACACAAGATCTTTCGATTTTTCGGGAATAAGCCCTAAATTTTATGAAACAAAAAAAAATTGAAGATATTATCGGGCTTAGAATACGGAAATTTGGTATTGCGTTACAAATAATGGTCTGAAATCGCTAAACATTTTTTTCTTGGAATAATATGCACAGGATTTCTTCTAAAATATCAAGAAGATATTCACCATGATGAATAATTTTAAAATATTTATACCGGGTGACAGGAAAAAATCTTGGGCATTAAAATACACCAAAAATACACACTTTTTTATAGTTTAAGCATTCCTATAGTACTTTAAAATAAAGGAAAATAAAACAAGCAAAAGAGTCCAATTTTTAGGCTTTTTTTGCTTGTATTATTTTAATTCGATTATCATTTTTACATGTAATCTACACAATTTTGCCCTGAGAAATTGAATTCAGAGTGAATTCAATACAATTAACGTTGAATTCAAAAGAACTCGAATGAATTGGAAAAAATCCATGAAGTTCCATTGATTTCAGTAAAAAGAAAAATTCAAGGGCATTCAGGAGACTTTGATGAAATTCATAAGAATTTGAGTAAATTAAACCAAATTCAAGAAATCAAAAAAATTTCCATTAAATTGAGTAAAATGGAAGTAAGCAAAATTCAACACATATTCAACAGAATGTGAGTTGAAAAAAGAATTCAAGAAATAGAAAAAAAACCAATGAATTGAACAAAATTTAAGTGCATTTAAAGAAATTTAAGGGGAATGAGAAGAATTTGATGAAACTCATGAATTTTCAAGGTAAATTAAAAAAAATCAAGTGCATTGGAAACAATTAAAAACAATTAACAAAACTCATTAAGTTTGGAGTGAATTTAGAAGAATTCAAGGGAGTTCAAGAGAATTCAGGGTGAATTAAAAAAATTAAAGAAAATTCCAAAGAATTAAAAAGATTTCAGGATAAATAAATAAGAATTCAGGGTAAATTCCAAATAAATTCAAATAAATTGCAAAAAATCCAAAAAATTTCATTGATTTCAGTAAAATTGGAGTGAGTTTAGAAGGATTCAATGAATGCCACAAAATGTCTAAAGTCTAAAAAAATTCCACTCAATTCAGATAAATGGCTGTGGCCAAAATTCTGATAAAATTCATAAGAATTCAAGGTGAATTTAAAAGTTTTCAGGTGTAATTAAAAGAATTTTAGATCCAAAAAAAGATCCACTGGATTTAGTGGATATCAGGGGAATTCCAAAGTATTCAGGGTGAATTCAAAAGAATTCAAGAAAATTCAGAAGTAGGTATAGATCTGAATTCAATAGGAGTTTGGTTCTTTGTTTTAATTTATTGAAAGAAAATTGAGTAAAATTTGCCTGAAAAGGATGTAAGCTAGATGATTAATGTCGATTTTAGTTCTCCAGAATATGGTAAACAATAGCCACTGATGAGGGCCACCATTGTGCGCCGAAACGTTTGGTTCAATTAAACATTAACTGAATTATTTATTCTGACCCTAAAGCCAAAAATCAACATCCAATATTATAAGCGATTGTTTTCATCAGGCGTCAATATAATTCCCCACTGAGCATTTTTTTCAATATACAGAGAAGAAAAAAATGATATAAAAAATATTTCTTTTGATGGAAAGGAAGCTGACAGTGAGGAGTTTGGAGCACAATATAGCCGGGACAATTCGATTATAAGGGGGATATTCGAAAGTGATCCAGACTCAATATCCTTTAACGTGAAGTCAGAGTCTGGATTCCACGTGCAAAGAACTTGTCGGGCAACTCGAGGAAGTTCTTTCTGCTTGACTGCTGCTTTCTCGATTTACACGATCGACTCTTGTACAATTTACAGGGCGTTCAACTCGACCCTTAAATTCATTTTTCCTTCGCAAACTGCTCTGAAAGCTTTCTAAGATCTCAAGGGAAACCTAGATACCTTTCAGAAAAAAATCATCCCTTTTTAAAATACACAGGAATCACTCTCTTTGAATTTTATATTGGTAAGCATCATTTTCTGTACGTCGAAAATGTTATAAAAAAAATTCTAAATGGTATAAGAAACTTATGAAATGACATCTTTGCTAGTTTTTTGAAAGATATCGGTTTTAATTGACATAAAGCATAAAATGACAGTAGTGATGTAAAAGATATATTCTGGGACTCGTTAAATGATATAGGTACTTGCAATCCTGGGAAAAGAATCATTCTACTCGGAGATATGAATATGGCTGGGTTGTTGTGCAACGACTGAGAGGAATAGTAAGAGATACAAGGGTTATGAAAGGCTCTGAATGTGTGAATGAGGCTCTAAAGCGATAAGATATAAGAAGTCATGGAGAAACAAGAGCTCAAGCTCAAGGGAAACCTAGATATCTTTCAGAAAAAAACCATCCTTTTTTATAAAACACAGGAACCACTCTCTTTGAATTTGATATTGGTAAACATAATTTTCTGTGCGTCAAAAATTTTATAACAAAGATTCTAAATGGTATAAAGAAATTCTTAAACGATATCTTTACTGGTTTTTCTAAAGATATCGGTTTGAATTGACATAAAGTAAAAATGACAGTAGTGATGTAAAAGATACCTTCTGGGACTCGTTAAATGATATTATAGGTACTTGCGATCCTGGGAAAAGAATCATTCTACTCGGAGATATGAATATGCCAGAATATGTGCAACGACTAAGAGGGCTAGTAAGAGATACAAGGGTTAATTTTTTTTTAATATATACATATAAAATGAAATAAATTAAAAATTCTGGACCCTAATACCAATTCTAAAAAACCACCTTCCTTACAATATCTTTGCAGAAATATGCACTACCGACACACATTGGGGCAAAAAAACGTCCGTGGACAAATTGATTTTTAGACTACAATTTTTATCCGATTTTAATTTTTTTGTTGTTAAATTATAGGAAATAAAATTGCGCGTGAAATGTCTGTTTTTTGAAAGAAATTAATTGTTTTCATTTTATTTGTTAAACAAAGTGAAAACAAAATTTCACTCTAGACGAGCACCGTTTTTTTATAAAATATTTGTGTTCAATCCAAAATGTCTCATATACTATCTAAGAACATTGTCCAGTGATAGTTCAGAAGTTTAAAAATTATTTGCATTTGTTATAAACAAATAAGTACTTGAAAGTTGTTTCGTGGGGATTAGCAGTGTTTGGTTATTTAGTTCTTACTTAATTCAAAACACAAGCAAAACGAGTTTTTCGGTCGAACAGATGAAAATTAATTAATAATTAGTTATTTTAAAAACAAATTTTAAAAATATTTTTTTCCTCAAATCATTTATAATAAGAATACGGCTGTTTATTCACGAAATCCACCAGCATCAGTAGGCAATGCACCTTATTCATCACATTTATTCATCACATTACACTTAAAAATTGTTTAAACGAACCTAATTAACAAATTCACTGTTTGTCTATTTTTCGACTTATAAACCTCGTTCTTTCAATATGATCGCCTGTAAGTAATGAATTTTTTAAGCGTGTTAAGAAGCTTGGACAATAATATTTCATTATTATTGTTATTAACAATCTCGTAAGCAATTTTCTTTTCTTATGCTTTCATAAACTAAAAATTCTGTTTTTGTTCTTGGAAAAAAACTTCAAGTTATTTAGTCATAACTTTCTGATAATACATTTGGTTTTTAAAACTATTATTTATTGTTTATAACAAATTTGATTAAACTAATATCCCGTTTGTTCAGTTTTGGCATATGAATTCCGGTTTTTCAAAACGTTTCATAGCGAATGAATGTTTTGATATTGTAAATTACACTTGAGCGCATAAAGTGTAAACGAGACATAAGTTTGAACCAATTTGTTATGAACAATAAACAATTGTTTTAAAAAACAAAATCTGATAGCAGGAGTTCATGAGTAAATAACTTGAAAGTTATTTTCCAAGAACAAAAACAGAGTTTTTAATTTATGGATGCATAAAGAAAGATAATATGATGATTAAAAATAATAAATAAGATTAATTTCTTACTGATACTAGTAGATTTCGTGAAGTAACAGCCGTATTCTCATTATACATGACTTCAGGGAGCAATTGTTTATGAAATTTGTTCATAACATAACAAATTATATATGATGGCGCAAGTTTCATAGTAAAGTTTAAAAATTCATCACTTACAGGCGATTATGTAAAAAAAACTGGTTTTTCTTAAATTTGGTAGTAACTAAATTACCAAACACTGCTAATCCCCACGAAACCATTTTCAAGCATTTATTTGTTCGTTACAAATGCAATTAATTTTTTAACTTTTAAATTACAAGTGAACAGTGTTCTCAGATAGTTTGGCCACTCATATAAGGCATTTTGGATTGAACACAAATAATTTGTGAATTTTTTTTCATTTTGTTTAACAAATAAAAGAAAATAACACTTGATTTGTTAAAAAAAAGTATCACGCGCAATTTTATTTTTCTCAATTTAAAAAAAATTAATCGGATAAAAATTCTAGTGTGAAAATCAATTTGTCCACGGACGTTTTTTTTTTATCCCACTGTGCGATGGATAGTATCGGACCACTAACCGGATGACCCATTAGAAATTAGCCTTGACTTTGTAAGGTGATAGCGCCGTCCAGAATACACATAAAAATATTTTAAAAGAACCGTTGGAATTTCTATTAAATTCTGCGTCAAATGAGCCCTAGCTGAAATATTTTGGCTGTCTAGGAATTGAATTATCACATCAGAAAGACAAAAATAAAATTCTGATTTTTAAGGAATAATGTATATTGTAATGTATTTTAAATTTAGAATGCTCGCACAAAAAAATTTATTATTTCATGAACCCGTGAATATTTTTCAATGATTAATGGCTCAAATGGAAGGTAAAATCCTAGAGACCACTTTTCTAAATTTTAAAAATTATTAAATTCATTTTCCTAGTTCCTGCCAAGAGTTGAAGTTAAAGTACAAAATTCCATAAAAATCGGACATTTTTTTGTCTTTCTCACGTAATAACGCAATATCCACTAAGCAAAAATTCTTCAAACAGGACTTATTCAACTCAGAATTTAATAAGCTTTCTAAAGGGTTTTTAAAAACATTTTTATCTATATTCTGGATGGCGCTATCACCTTTCAAAGTCAAGGCGAATTTTTAATATGTCAACCGGTTAGTAGTCCGATACTGTCAGTAGCGTATCTTCCATTTATCTTCGTCTCCTTATTCATACCTCAACAACTATTAAAAAAACAGCTTTTTACAAATAGACTAATCAGAGAACCAAAGATATTCAAATTTCTTCGCAATCTCATTTAAAGTTTTCCGATTCGAAGTTCCACTCATTAATATTTCCATATTGCTCAGTGCACATTTTGCTTTTCCCTCTGTCTGGAAAACTGGCAGTGTTGCAGGCTATTTTCTGCACCAAGATAAGAAAAATAAATAAAAAACAATGATGTGTCAGTGTTGGAGTGGTAGATGTGTGAAGCGCCCTTCCAAGTTGGTCTGTATTCTAAACTTGGCGTCAAACTTTCCGCAAAGGGTTTGAAAATTTAATAACTTTTGACAGGCTTTGCGGTTCGGTGCAACCTGAAGAATGTCCACCCTTGTTATAGAAAATACTTCACTGGAGGTTTAGATTTTACATCCAAATAAATCAGATTACACGTTCATTAATTGTGAAGGGTTCCCTGTCACATGCAGTTTATGTTTCCTTTCAGGTGGATGATATACTTTCAGTTGGGATGCATTCATGCGTCGTCATGAATCCAATTTTCTAAATTTTCAGTTCAAGAAAACGACGTTAAAGTTTTAATGGAGAATATCTCTCAAATTAATAGAGATAAGTGATTTTAAATGTATTATGACCATGAATTCAGCTTGGTTTTCTGTATAATTTCAAACAAAATTTTTTTTTTCATCAAATTGACTAATATACTCGTATTCTTCAATATTTTGAAATATATATAAAACAATATATAAAAAAAACATAAAATAATATATGAAACAAAATATAAAACAAGATTACAATGATTCAAATTGCAAATTGTACGGTTTAATCACTTATAAAAATAATAATTTGAGGCACTGAGTTTGAAATGTTTAATTTAGAACACTATCAAATTTAAAATAATTTTTAAGGGAATAATTTTTTATTTTTACACACATGAATTTGGAAAGGGGCTTGGAAGAATAGAAAGTTGCTTTTAAAATATTTAGTTTTTAATGCTCCTTCGGAACTTTTTACGTGCGCAGGATCTCAATTTAAAGTTATTATATAGTGAAATAGTTAAATTTCAAATATGGATCAATATTAAATTAGTCATTTTGAATGCTCCATTCCGACACTTTTAATTTTGATATTGTGTCGCAAATTGAAAACGTTATTTCAGTTTTGTAGATTGGAAACTGAAATTTATAATTTTGAAGATATCTAATTAAAACATGTTCACCCTTAAACGTTCCCACTTCGTGTGTACAATTCTTAAAGTTTCATTTTCAATCCGCCAAATTTTCATTGAACGAAATATAAAACACTTAATTGTGAAAAAATGAATGGCAATTATTAATTTTTACGTTTTAAAGGCTGTGAATGTTACAGTTTAAAGGCTATACATTTGATATTGTACCATGCCTCAGCACTTCAGATTTAAAAAATTTCAATTTTAAAAGCTCTAAAATTGAAAATGGTCCAGTTTTAAATTGTAAAATTGATTTATTTTCAGTTTTAAATAATCACTAGTGAAATAATTCAAATCGGTAAGCCTAAGCATAAAAATTTCTCCATTTTAATAGCTGCCAAGTCTTTGAAAGTACACAATTGTAAGTATTCCTCATTTACAGGTTGTTTAGTATCAAAGGTTTCGAATTGCGATTTACTCAAATATTTGAAGTTTTTAATTTAAAATTGTTTCTATAATGGATTTCCTGTATTTTTTTGTGACTATAGGAAAATATTATAGGAATTTTTATAGGAAAATTATTACAGAAAAATCAGTACAGAAATAAATAATATTAAAATGCTGAACAAATTATTGCAGACAGTAGAAAAACTATAAATAAATGATTTATTTTGGACCACTCATATGGAAGTACATAAAAATTGTGATATTTATGAGAATAAGGCATATTTTAAAGAGCTCTTTTTAAAAAAGCTATAATGAAAATTAAATACTATTATTATATTTTTTTATACATCATATTATGTATTTTAAAAGATAATAAAAATATCTGACACATTGATTAGGGACGATCTATGTAGGAAAAGAATGGTCAAAAGGTCAATAAACTTCAATATATTGCAAAAATCTCATTTCACTACTTAGGGGATAGTTTTTGACGGTAAATGAATAATATTTTTAAAAGGGTATAAATGATAAAGTTATTGTTTACACGCACCTATGGCCTATGCTATAGTGTTCACGAATTTGAATTTGAAACTCAACAATTTTGGACGTTTAAACACAACTATTGGCTTTCGCCAAAAATTAAAATCAGCAAATTTATTTATTCAGGCTTTTAGTTCGAAGTATTAAAAGCTATGTTTGTATGCTTGTAGATTATTATTAGAAAAAAGTGATTTTAAATATAGGTTTATGCATTCGGCTTGGTTTTCTGTATAATTTCACACAAAATTATATAAAATCATCTGTTTAATTAGAAAAAATTGCAACAGACGAAAATTGTGATGGAAATATGTGAAGATTATTGTGGTTGATAAATTATCTCAAATTATAGACATAGAGGAAACTAAGCCATACGAGGTGTGGCTTATTAAATAACCGGACTGATTTTGTTACCTCTTGTTTGGGGCCTCGGCAACAGCAAGCAGGGCCTGATATTGACCTGTGTTCTCCCTCCTCTCCCTTCACACCAAATTTTAGGGTTATACGACCCTGAGTACGACAGTAACCTTTGTTCGAAGTTGACCGTCTACCTGAGCTCCGCTGGAATTATGTTAAGTGTGAAAGTAAAACAGTGCGTTAACGTGAAGTTCCTTGTGAAACTTGGAAAATCCGCTACAGAAACGTATAATTCGTTAAAGAAAGTTTATGGTGATAAGTGTTTACCTTGTACTTAAGTTTTCGACTGATTTAAAAAATGTAAGAAGAGGAGGAAAGTGATTGAAGACGATCCGCGAAATTGCTCACTCCTGAGCGAAAGAAAACTCGAAGCAACGTTTGTGCTGACATTCTGGAGAACATCGAAAATAATCCAAAGTTTTTGGAAAATATAATAACTTGTGACGAATCATGATTGTTCCAATACGACCCTGAAACTATGCGTTAATCGAAGAGTCTCAGTTCACCGAGACAAAAGAAAGCATGGATGAGCAAGTCGAAATTCAAAGCAATGATGATAGTTTTTTTGATATCAGAGGAACTGTTCACATTGAATGAGTACCTGAAGGTCAGACTGTTAACCAGATGTACTATATATAAGAAGGTTTTGACATCTCTTCATGAACGCGTAAGAAAAAAGACTGACTCATCTGACCTAGCCCCATGTGATTTTTCTATTCCCGAAGATCAAGTCTAAGCTAAAAGGAACCAGATTCGAGTCGGTGGATGCTGTATATGAAAAAGCGGCGTGGCTCATAAAAGACGGAAGTCCGGAAAACTGTCCTGTCGAAAAATCATTCAATTTGTATATCACTCATTATCCAGGGGTTTTTCGAGTTACAGATTCTAAATACAACGCTATAAGTAATAATTTCTGCACCATGCATTAGTACCTTGTGGACGCAAGATAGCATATAAAACCATGAATAATGTTTAACGTAAAGTGTTTAACGTAAAGTTCAGCGGTCGACGTAAACAGACTTTCAAAACGGTCGGCGTCAATTGGTAGATGGCAGGATAAAGCAACCAAAATCGTTTTGAAATTGCACAGAAGTTCCTTATTGAGTCCAAGGCACTCAGCTAAAACATCAGGTTTCACCTCTAAGCCCCATTTTATCCCAAAGTAGTGCTTGAATTTCACTTTTATGTCTCGCAAATTTTGCTTTATCTTCTTTACTTTTCATTTACCACTTCTTCATATGTGTTCTGTACGAAATATGGAGGCAACATTCAAGACATCTAATCCAAGCATGTAGAGGACTAATTCCGTATTGAAGGAAATTATGGTTAGCGGTGAAGATTCCTTTTTCATTATTCGAAAGATCAGTGAAAAGTAAAGGTGCTGCGTGGCAAATTGGGAACGATTGCATGGATTTAATGTCCGTCACTATGTTCAAAACTTTGCCGTCTATTAACGTCATAAACAAACTGAAGTTTATACGAATTCTAACGTTACCCAAGAATATTTCAGTGGATTGTAATTTTTCTATCTGATATTCAATGTCCTTTTTCTGTTCTTTAATTTTGTCAGCTGATTCCTTGTGATATTTTTTATTTTTATGTTACAAGATATTGATGATTAGGATACTTTATTGTACCAAAGTATCACGTTGTTTGCAGTTGATAGTCTTAATGGCATTAAAGTAGTTACAACTAAACTCTCATCACTGACTTGTACAGATTTACATTTGTAATGTTGTTGATAAGCTGAGTGACCTGTGCTACCATCTAATCCCCAAGAACATGTAAACATTGCTTCTACCTCTGTATTGCCGGAATTCGTCAAAGCTTGAATTATTATATCTCTTTGTAATTCGACAGTTCGCATCGCTGATCAAGTGAACCCTGAAGCGAGGTTTCTGCTGATATCTCGTTCAGTATTATTTTTTCTTCAGGTGGTCTAGATTTTCCCTTGGCATTTCTAATGTGTTGATATGCTGGAAAAATTTCAGCATTTCTCGACTTTGCTTCTTTTCGCATTAGATATATGATTATCTTTAGAGAGATCATATTCTAATAAGTAACCTAGAGCTTCCTCTGGATTCATCTTTATTATCGAGAGCTTTGGTTCACTTATGAGCCGCCTCATTTCCGCTTTTTTCCGTCTTTGATCGCTCAGATTTTTTATCAAATTCAAGTTCTGGATGACAAACACTTGTTCCGGGTTGACTTTCACAACTTCTAATTTCAACATCATTATTCAAATCTAGCTCAGGAATAATAAATTCGGAATTTAGCCAGCCCGAATTATTCTCTTCAAACTTATCTTTCATTCTCTTGCTTGCTTTGAACTTGGTATCACGTTAACTTTTTAAGCTTGCTATAGTACGATTTAGGCGGATTAGATCATTATTTGACAAAACAGAAATGTCCTTATTCAACTTTTGCATAATATACTGAGCAGGTGAAACTACTTCCGCAGTTTTTGCAAAACAGTCAAGAATCTCCCTTTTCGCAAAGTTGGTCATTTCGATTGAAAAATTGGAAATAAGTATGACGTACCTATTTGAACAAGTAAGAGTGAGAGTCAACGATGGCTAGTAACGAATTTATAAAAATAACTTTCGAGTCACAGCATATTGCAATTATTTCACGCAGAAATAATGGCACTTGACACAAAAAACATTTTCACGAAAACTGCTATTTCTTCTTGTTTTAATAGAAACAGGATTTTCTTTTGTTTCCAAATGATTTTCTTCCAACAAACTTCACTTACTTAATATTGCAAAATACATTTGTTTTAAAAAACATTTTCTCTGTGTCTTACAAAACCCATTGGAAGTGAATTTTATGAATATCGAATAATTTAAACAAAATCTTCATTACCATTTTGTACCCTCTATTATGACATACATTACTATCTATGACTACATTGAAGGGGATGACATCTCCATTGAATATATTGGTAAATAAAAATTGTTAGAGCATCTTTACGGTTACCTAATAGCCACATCTCATATTAGAGAAATATTCTCTATTAAAATTTTAATGCCGTTTGGGGAGCACTATAAATATACTTCGATTGGCCTTGAATTTGTACAGTAATCTTTTTTCATGATTTAGAAAAAAAAACATCAAGATGCATCCTAATTTTTTTAGACTTTATGTTTTTTGAACCACCCTAAGCGACACAGTAACCGAAAATTGGCTGAAAATATTCCGCTTGTTAAACTCTGATCGAAAAAACCACTTATAAATAATGCCCCATGAGTTTGAAGCATCACAAATGCATTTTCCAAATCGGCGAATCATAGCGATTTTTATTTGTACCGATTAAACTCGTTTTATGAAAAGCTATGCAAATATGCCGCTACTTGCTTAATAAACGAATGAAAAGTTGCATCAGTGAGGCGAGTTTCCTTGTGAATTTTTTTCCCTTGGATGTGGATTGTGGATGTGAGGCAAATGGACAGCTGTTCAGTGTTCAATATTTGCAAGCAGGTGTCCATCCTGGGCAAAAAGCATCGGTAATTACATGTAACTCCCGTGTAGAATGCACGACTTGTTAGGGAGGTAAGGGGCCGTCCATAAACTACGTTAGCAATTTAAGACAGGAAGGGGGTCACGCCAAAAACTACGGTTGTTAACAGGAAGAGTAACGTGACGAGTTTAGATAACGTTTGATACGCTTTTTAATGACAAAATTTTAGTAAGTTTGCTTGGAAAAATGAAGGTTTCTCTAAAATCGTTT
>JAUMHM010000005.1:10590548-10634249 GCA_032362435.1 Melikaiella ostensackeni | reverse complement strand
TGCGGAATATGTGCGGTAAAACGCTAATGGACAAAGTCAGTAATGAGTGGGTTCTCAAAGAATGTGGTGTAGAAGAAGCATTGTTTGACAAGAGTGAAAGAAATTTGCTGAGTTGGTTTGGCCATGTTGAGAGAATGAATAAAGAACGTTTAACGAATCAAGTGTATCTAGGCAAAGTGAGTAAAAGCGTACTCAGAGGTAGACCGAAGAAAGAATGGTTGGAATACGTGAATGAGGCTCTGAAGCTGTGTGAGAATGCAAACTAGAAAACGATCCGACAGTGAAGGTAGGGGGGAAGGGTTGAGAAAATAAAATGCTACGTTTTTCCAATAGTCAAGTTCATTTATTGTACTCGATTTCATAGCAAGAGCGGATACCGGAGATTACTACAAGATTAGTAACTTTAGCAAGGTAACACTGTTAGTAACATTAGTACTTTTTAGTAGGAAGTAAAGAAAAATAAGTAACGGACAAAAACCAAAAAGGGTTAAAAAACGTTCGTACAGAGTAGTGTCTCGGACCGTGCCATGAGCAGTACTGACTGTCCCCCTGCACCTCCCAGGTACTCGATTCTCCAGAGTGGGCAAAGGGACAGAATTACCAGGGCCGTAAGCGATCTGAAATCACACGCGACCACGAAAAATAAATTGAATTAAAAGTGTGCAGGACAATCTTCAACACCCTCAATTAGAGGAATTCTTTTATACGATTGATATTTGATTGACAGAATATTTCTGATATTTGAATGTAATAATCTATAACGGTGTTTTAGAATTGTATTAAACCCAGAATTAAAATAAATTCATATCGAGATTATTTTTAAAGAGAACAAAAGAAATCGCTAGGCTAAGATTAGGGCCCATATGTATAGCATAGAAATCGAATGTAGTATAGGCTATGAATTCTTTAAAGGAAGCATAGAGCATTAAATAAAGACAAGGTGTTTAAAGAGATAGATAGTAGGAAGATTTGTGTATTCAGTTATTATGTAAGAAAATTACTCAATACAATTGTTTGAAGAATGAACTTAGAAAAGAGAATACAACGTATTCAGAAAAAGGATTTAATAACACATGGTTATCTGTATTTTTACAATGTACACTTTACATTGATGCAAAATAAATGTAAGAACGGAAATTGTAAGAGAAAAAAAGAGTTTCTTTTCAATCGGGCGTGCCAACCCTTGACCCTTGCTTGAATGGATAAAAGCTTGGATTCCAATTGATTATATATAATTGTATCAAGAACTAAATTGAGTATTTATTATTTGTAACATAATTGTTAACAAATAAAATTCAAGATCATACCGTGCAAAGAGTTTTAACAAAAATTTAAGGTAGAGAATAGAGCCTAATAAAAGTATTTTATGGGAAAAGAAATATAAATCTTGAATTTACATTAAAAATCACTAATTATTATAAATAATAAATAAGTTAGTGTTTCAAATGGCGCCCAACTAAGGGGCACGACGAAAATATAAAAAAAGAAGCTCTATTTGAGAATTGCTAAAATTGTAATAGGATCAAGAGAAAAAGAAAATGAGCAATAGAAAATTAAGATCCAACATGGACAAAAGTCAAAACACAGAATACTCGGACCAAACAATCATGCAAACAGAGGAGGAGGACACTCCACAGAACTACGACCAGGCTCAGATATGGGCAAGGATGGACCACCTACTGCTGGAAATGGAAACCAGAGTAAAAAGGATGATAGGAGAGGAAAAGAAGCTCAGAGAAAGGGAAGAAAAAGAGCAAGAGAAAATGTTAAACAAAAGACTTGCCACCCTAGAATCCAAAATCACAAGGACTCTAGAAATAACAAATATCGACACAACCAACCTGGAAGAAAAAATACACGGATAGAAGCACAGTTACAAAGATTGGAAACCTCACAATCAAGGATTGCAGAGAAAATAGCTGATACAATGGACCAGCGACCACAACCCCAAATCAGAGAGACAAATATTACATACAATCTGCTAGAATTCAACGGTGAAGGTAGCCCAATTAAATACCTGCATCAACTGGAGCAGTACTGGGAAGCAGTAAGACCCAGAGAAGGAGACGTAAAGTACTTACTGGAAAAATCACTCACGGGAATACCCGGAAACTGTTGGCAGATTATCAAAACAGATATCACCGACATCAACATATTCATAAAAAAAATTCAAAAATAGATTTTGGAATGACCAAACTCAACACGAGCTAAGAAAACAGCTTGAGTTTTGACACTTCGCAGCAAATAGAGGCGTAACAAAAGCAGAGTACGCCACAAAAATATATGCGGAAGCACAAGAACTCAATCCTCAGCCTACAGCGAAAGAGTTAATCTACAAAATAGCGAGGAATTTTAGTGAAGAAATTAAATATGCCATCGTGGGACGAAGCATCACGGACTATGAACAGCTCATTGAATTGTTGGAAGATTTCGACAATCAGACAAGAACACCTGCCACATACCCAGAAAACAAAGACTGGAAACCCAAGAAATTCGAGAATGAAAAAAGAGGCCACGTGAGGTCGACATCTCAACCATCATGGCGACCCGTAAACACCAACCAGAGGTACCCATCGACCAATCAAGGAGAAGGCACACACCAAAGCGAGCAGATTGGACATCAGGGCGGAACGAAACCAATGACTGCCCAGCAATGGAACCGGAACACGGGCGACGGAATGAGCTGGCGACAGCAACCGTCACCAGCACCCACTCACCGAATTAGGAATTTAGAAGTGGACACCAGCTGAGACCCCGATGAATCAAGCCCTGAGACTCACACAACCAGCGAGGAGCAAGGAAATGCAGAGATGCAACGCCTTTAACAAACGAATATCGACAAGGCGTGGCACCCATAACGATCATCCGGACCCACATATTACAAAAGAGAACTGAGCACCCACAGACAAATGGTCATGAAAACACTACCAGAAAACGACCTCGGTGTTACGTAATTAACCAGTTAGTGGGAGGAATCCTTATCAAGGCCTTGGTAGACACAGGAGAGGAGGTAACCTGTCTATCTCAAGAATTTATACGACGCAACAAGGATCGATTCAGCACATTTTCCATGCTACCTCTCAGTGGCGTGGCGCTTGCAGGACCCCTGGGGAGCAAGGCCACGCGACTGACTTAACAAATTTATGCGGATGTTCAGTTGTCAAATCAGACCATCTAAATGACTTTTATTGTGGTTCCAGGATTGACCAGAACTTGCATCATTGGCATAGATGTCCTGGACCAGTTCAAAGCAAAGATAGATCTGGATGAGAAGAAATTGAAATTCCCACACTTAAAAGGGGAGCCGTCAATCCTCATAGTAAAGGACCAAGAAATAGAAAAGGAAACGTCTATGCAGTATGATGTAAATAAAATTGAAAGCAACCCTGACCACACAAAAGAAGACATGAAAAGGAATGAGACAATCAAAACGAGTGTAACACAGGATAACACCATAAAACAGGAAATAGAGGAGAAAGTAAAAGAAAGTGAAGAGTTAGCCGACCACGAAAAAGAAAAATTAAGCAAGCTTCTCTGAGAGTACCAAGATGTGTTTAGAGAGGGCACAGGGCTACTTACTTCATATTAGCACGTTTTACGAGTCGAGGAGCATCACCCTTTCGTAGCAAGGGGTCATCCAATACCGATGGCTTATAGAAAGAAGGCAGAACAAGAAATCCAAGGGATGTTAGATCCCAACATGATACAGAGATCAAACAGCCCGTATATAATCCCAATAGTGCCAGTGGCGAAGAAGGATGGCTCCATAAGACTCTGTCTAGACGCACGGAAATTGAACGAAATCTTAATAGAAGATTGGGATTGTCCCGAGACCATTGCTCAGGTTGATCAAGAAGGGGGTCAAGTGGCAGTGGGATGAGGAAAAACAGAAAAGTTGTGAAGAAATAAAAGAACTATTCTGTAAGTCTGTTCTGCTGTACTTGCCAGACCCTAAAAGAACCTACTACCTGGAGACAGATGCGAGTGATTACGCACTGGGAGTGGTGCTGTATCAGCTAAATGAGAAAAAGGCTAGGGAGATCATAACTTTAGCCAGTAGGACTTTAAAGGGACCAGAATTAAACTACTTCACGACTGGAAAGGAACTACTAGCTCTTGTGTGAGCCCTTGAAAAGTTTCGCACTTACTTGCAGGGTGCCAACATTATAGACCATACAGACCACATGGCACTGACTTTCTTGAAAACGTGCCGATTCGTGAATGCAAGACTGACTAGGTGGATAATGGCCATCCAGGATTACAACGTTCAAATTGAGCACGTGTCAGGAAAAGACAATATAGTGGCCGACGTCTTGAGCAGGATTGATTTAAAGGAAGCGCACCAGAGAAGTAGAAAAGACATCAATTTAACCATAAATGAGCTTGCATACCAAGGCAGCCTCGAGACAAAGGAAAAGCTGACGCGCCTCAAACAATGTCAAGAGGCAGATCACAGAACAAACATGATCATAAATCTGGTTAAGGCTCGAGAAAGAGGCTTGGAAGACAAGTTCGAGCTGCACAAAGGAATACTTTACTACAAATAAAAAGGAACAAGGAAGATTTATATTCCCACGAAGTTGGCAGAAATCATGGTAGCAGAGTGCCACCTCACTTTGGGCCACGGGGGGCCGCACTGAACCCTCTGTGTACTGAAAGAGAGATTTCATCATCCTAGACTGGCAAGGATCACCAGGCACTTCATAGGCACCTGCGACTCTTGCCAAAGAGACAAAGTGTCTACAACCGCTTCTCAGGCACTGCAGGAGAGGGTCCTGTCAGACAGAGGCACTCAATTTACTAGTGCCAAATGGAGACAGGTCCTTGAAGAAAAGAAGGTTGAACTGACCATTACATCAATACGTCACCCACAGGCCAAACAAACGAGTCGTACCACGAGACAATTGGTATGACACCCTATGAGGCCAGACGGAACAAAAAGCCCTCAAAATGGTGGGAGGAGTTCATGCCGCCGGAACGAGGAAGAAAGCAAGAAAACGTACGAAGACACATCATGATAATCAGAGACCAGATAAAGGAAAAAAGAGAATTCGAACAATAAATAAAAACAAGAAAGGTGTGACTTTTGCAATAGGAGAATGGGTATTGGCACGTGCTTGCAATACATCCAATGTCGCTACGGGAGTAATGGCAAAATTTCTGTCATTATACGAAGGCTCTTATACTATTAAAAGGCAGCTAGCGAACAATGCGTACGTCCTACAAAATCCAGCCAACGGCAAAGAGAAGGGAAAATACCACACCGTGGACCTCAGAAGATACGCCTGGAGGGGAGGACCCATGGAGGGGATGAAAGAACCCTCAGAGCAGAAGTAAAGCCGTGTAGGCGTCACTAGCCAACTAACCGTTGAAGCAAGATCACCACGATGCCCGAAGCTGCTTGTAATTATCAGGCCACGGACATTTTCGAAAGCGTGGCTGTGCAATGCAACTTAGAAGAAGGGAGCCCAGACTACATCCAAAGAGACGCCATCGGAGAAAAGGTGATATCTACCAGAGCATGCCATATAAATGGAAGGAGGATACCCCGAGCCAAAAGAAAGGAGAGGATGGCAGTACATGGCGTAGACCTGTACAGGAGTAAACTGCACAAAAAAGACGCTGAAACAAGTATAGAGGAGGAATTAATGAAAACGAGTCGTCCTCTAGAACTTGAACAAAAACATCAGAAGGAGCAAGAAATCTTGGTGCTGGGCATAAACCGAATCCAAATGGTTGAGGAGAAAGACCCAGCACTCGAGAAAAACAAGGCGGATAAAGAGAACCAACAGCCCAAGGACGGCCACAGCACGGGACGATTGAGCCGACAGCAAAGCCTGTACGCGGAAGTGCTGGAAGAAGAAGAGAAGAAACGCAGCCTGAAGAGGAAAGCACCGGCACCACGACTCACTACCAGCCAAATTAGAAAAATAATGGACGAGGCGAAGACCAAAAAGGCAACCAAGCCCATCGTGGGAAAGGAATGGAGCCCGACTCTGGACATGAACGTCGATCCTGCCCACTTCAGAGCCTGGTCGCCCACACAAGCATGGCCCATAACACCAGGATGGCAACGTGTAGAGCGCGATCACAGGGCACACACCAATAACAATAATCGTCTCGTCTATCTGTATTTGAAGTTCAGAGCAGAGAAGGGAGCTCGCGAAGGGCTGCATAAAAAGGCCGAGCACGAGCTTCTCCAGAGAGTCGGCGGCTGAGCAATCAGCCATGTAGGTCGGAGGACCAGCAACAGTGTCAAGGGTGAAGCGACCGTCTTCATCTCTGGGCACAACCGTTGGTATCCCGAGATTCAAGGCGTAGGAGCAGAGTTTCTCTGTGATCCCAAGGCTCGGAATTCTCGATGGTGGAAAATTCTTCAACTTAGGGATTGAAGTTTGTCTTCCTTCCTTAACGTGGGAGAGAGATCCACACACATTCCTACACGATTGAAAACCCAAATTAAGGGCTACCTCACGTGCATAGGCACTTCATGCAGCTTCTAGCTATCCTGCCTGAGCAGCAGGGCCGGCGGAGCAGTTTTGGCTATTTCTTTCGCTCATTAAGAGGTGTAAATGTAGACAAATGAGAGTGAGCGAGACACTCATATGTGGAAAACCGTCATTTGTTTTCCACATGCGAGTGTCTCGCTCTCTCTCATTTGTTTATATTTATACCTCTTAATGAACGAAAGAGACAGACAAGATCTGTTCCGTCGGCCCTGTACCGAGGAATCCTTGTTAAAGAACCGAAAAGTTCGTTTTTCTAATTATAAGCAAAACTTGTGATCTTAGAAATAAATAAAGCTCTTAGAGGACTAAATACAGTCTAGGAAAGGGGGTGTCACGAGGCCATTAACGCCCCACCTAACGGATAGATAAACCTAGCTATATGTATAAGCTTGACTACGAATATATTTAGGCTGTTATACTGTTGCCCTTGTACTCACTCGTTTGAATAAACAAAACGCTGTGTCTTTAGGTACAGCTCACTTCAAAAATATAAAAGTATTCTTCGGACCATTTCATAAGGAAATAATCGATGATTTAAACTCTTTACAGAAAATAGAACGCTTGGTTTGGCGGAAACGCGATAAAGAATCTAGGCTTTACCCTTGTAGACATGGGATCGAATCGTTTTCAAACAAAACTGTTTACTTCCTCTGCCATTCACGCACTTTTAAGCCAGCATTATTCGAATTGACAGTGAAACGTGGGAATACTTGAGTGTTTTCGATTTAAAACACCCTATTAGGTTGTTGATTTTTAATTAGATTTTCCAAAAAATATTAGTTTGCTTATTGGAAATAAATTATTTTATAAAACCTAATATTGTTGAAGTACAATACAAATACAAACTTTAAAATATGAATTTTATTTTGACTTACTTATAATATTCGAATCTTTTCCAAAAGGAATTCGTAAGTTTCTGAAAACTATAATAGAGAATGTGAGAGTATTTAGTGAACGAATTAACTCTTGGAATTAATTTCTTTTCAGAGAATAATACCGTCTGTTTTTTTCCTGTGAAGAATGCGTTCAATCGTTTCCTGATCGATGAGTCATTGAGATGAATAAAAAATTAGTTTTTTGTGATTCTAAGTTGCGAATTTAAAGCCTTTCTTCAAAGTTTTGGAAATTGTTTACTGCGATCAAATTTTGTTTATAAAAAAGATACAAAGCAATCAAATTTCAGAATATTCTACATATATTCTAGTTTACCTCCTAATTTCAATCAATTTTTATCATTATTTTAATTTTGTTTTTAACTATATTTTGAGAAATTGAGATGTTCCAAACCATCTGTGATGGACACGAACGTTTCATTTATGGTATATAGATAATTTCAGCGAGACCCTCAATCAAAATAATAATCGTACGATAAAATGCGATAAAACACGTGAAATCAAATACAATGTGTTGCAATGGAGCTTGCAATGCATGATTTTGTTTTGTTTGTAAACCGATTTCGACAGTAGAGAAAAAATGAGAGATATATTGGATTTCGAAATTGCTTTTAGGCATTTTCATTGATAATGCATAATTGAGAAATTTCAAATCAAAATATTTTCAATAAGCTACTTCAGAACATTCCAGAATTTTTAAAAAAGAATTCTGTTGAAATTAATTTTTAGAATAAAAAATCATAAAAAAAATTTTTATTCTCTTGACACTTTTCAAAATTCATTAAGAAACTCCTGAGTTTTATTCATATTTTGATGTTATGGTTCTGACCAGATATATATTTCAATAATGATTTATTTAAATATTGATTTTATAAGTTGTGAAAAAATGTCTCTCTAACTCCGCTGGGATTTGAACCAAGGTCTTTAGATTGCCGGTCTGATGCTCTTGCCCACTAAGCCACAGAGAGAATTAGATATAATAATATAATTAGATATAATTATTTATATCTATCTGGTCAAAACCATATAATCAAAATATGAATTTCACAGTATGTTCGAAAAAATGAGAACCTCACAAATTAGGAATTAGGAGGCAATTCGCTTGTAGGAGGTTGTAAAAAATGAATCTCGTACTATCCGTAGCGTAGTCGGCAAGAGCACCAGACTGGCTGACAGAAGACCTGGGTTCGAATCCCAGCTAAGCTAGAGAGACATTTTTCTACAATTTATAAAATCAATATATAAATAAATTATTACTTGAATATTGATACGAGACCAGTAGACAAATGAAACTAACATCAAATATAATTTCTGAATTTCATGTTCGCCATCTTCAAATACTTATATTTCGTTTTTATTTATTTTTTAACTTTCAAGATATAAATTATTTTTGAATTTTTTAAAAATGTATCAGTATTTCTCAAACGGACTCGAATTTTTCCGAAAATTTTCTAATGTTGCAAAATTGAGAAATTTTCCTATAAAATCTTCTACATTCTCTTTCGACATTTTAGGAAATCATTTGAAATGTTTTGAAATCTTTTCGAATTTTATGTTAAAATTCATTTTTCAAAATAAAAAAATCATTTCAATTTTTTTCAGGATTTATAAGAAAATTTTTTGTATTCTCTTGTAACCTTTCAAAATTTTGAAAAAGCTCCTCCTTTGAAATCTTTATTATTATTATCCATTTAAAGGGAAAAGACAACATAAGCTGGTTTCAAGTTCTAAATTATTTTCGAATCTTTCCAAACTTTCTAAGACTTCTATCATTCGAAATAATTCAAAGTTTCCCTAATTTTGTTGTAAATCCTTCAAAATTAGAAAAATTTTCTCAGAATCTTTCAGATTAATTTTTTAAATATTCTTAAATATTCAAAACTTGAGAAGTAATATTTTAAAATAAAACCTAAATCATTTGAAATTTTTTCATAAATCTTATTGCCGGTACCGGTTATTTTTTTGCTATAGGTACCGACAATTTTTTTTTACTGGTACCGACTTCGTTAATTCAGCTATTCTACGTTTTTGTTCATAATTTCATTCTTCTTATCTCTCTGAAGTGTGAAAAGGTTTACAAATTATAATTTGGTGGCAAAATGTTTAGAAACATTCAGAAATAAATTCGAGCATGAAATAAAATTACTTATTCCGACATTTAAATTTACTACATTGATGGAGAAAATTTGTAATCTTTATTAATAGATAGATAACTATAACCTTATTTAATATGGTGACAAGGTTATGGATAAAATCCTTTTGTAATTTTTAAAACATGTGGTAAAAAAGTTAAGAACAGAATTGTTGCTTTCATTATTAAAAAATCATTTGCAATTTAAATTTTATCTCTTATAAATAAAGTCTTAGAATTAAAATCCCTCTTTTGGAAATTGCGATTTCTTAAGTCCATAAAATGCAAAAAATTTTGTGGTAAACACAACTTACAATTAGTGTAATATTTTCATCTCGTAACTACAACTTTTTGAAAAAAGGATTGCTAAATATGATTTTGAAAAATAAAATATTCAGAATGAATGGGGTAGTTGCATGAATTTTAGATTATATATTTTCTAGATATTGCATAAAGTTGTAAGAATTGTAGTGTATTAAAAAAATGTTGAATACTCCAATAATTGTAACAAACTAAAGTACTCAAAGTGGAAGTCTTTTGAATTTAAATTTTTTTAAATTGAAACTTAAAAAATTGGCATCACAGAAATTTTTTATTCAAACGCTCAATAATTTACACATATAAAATGGAAGCCTTCAACACATTCCAATTGAACAATTTCAAATGAAATGCCATTAAACTGCAAAATTTTAAATTTTATACTTTTATAAATTGTGAAGTTCAAAGACTTCTGGTTAAAAATATAAATCCAAGCTATCATTTTTAATGTTCTAAATTAAAACTGATCCTCCCTTTCAACTCACATTAATAAAAATGTAAAGAATAAAATATGTCCCTCTTCTGGTTCTGTACAAAGTTGTAAATAAAAACTTCCCCCCTTTTATTTGAATGTTAAAAATATCAAAGTACCTCGTCCACTCAATAAAAATGTTAAAAAGAAAAAAATGTCCTTCTTCCAATTCAGAAAAAATGGGAAACGAAAATTTCCTCTCTTCCAACTCAATAAAATTGTTAAAAGTAAAAAATTACCCTCTTCCAATTCACAAAAAATATTGAAAATAAAAAGTTCTTCGCTTCCTACTTAATAGAAATGTTAAAAAGAAAAAACTTCCCTCTTTCAGTTCAGAGAAAAAGAAATGGAAAAAATTTCATCCTTTCCAGCTCTATAAGAATCTTTAAAATAAACAAAGGTCTCTTCTTCCAATTAAGAGAAAATTTTTTAAAATTAAAAAATTTTCTTTCTTCAAACTCATTAGAAATCTACAAAAAAAAAATTATTCTTCTTTTATTTAATAACATATTGAAAACCAAAATATCGACCTTTCCAATTCGACAAAGATCTTTAAAATATAAAATGTCCCTCTAACAATTCAACATATATTAAAAACTAAAATTTCCGTCCTTCCTACTCGATGAAATCTTAAAAACAAAAAATGTCCCTCTTACAAGTCAGAAAAAAATTGAAATAAAAAAATTTCCCCCTTCAAATCAATACAAATTTTAAAAAGAAAAAATAGCCTCTTCCAATCCAGAAAAAAATAAAAAAGTGGAATTTCGTCCGTTTTTAACTCTATAAAAATCTTAAGAATAAAAAAATTGCCTTCTTCCAATTCAGAAAAAAATTGAAAACCAACATGTTCTTCCTTCCAAATCAATAAAAATGTTAAAAAGAAAAAACTTCCCCCTTCCAATTCAGAAGAAGAAAAAATTATAAGAATTTCGTTCCTTCCAACGCTATAAAAATCTCAAAAATAAACAAAATAATGTCCCTCTTCCAATTAAGAAGGAAATTAAAAAACAAAATTTCCTCCCTTCCAACTCAATACAAATCTTTGAAAATTTACCTTCTTCCACTTAGTAAAATATTAATTTTTGTAATATAAAGAAATTACCAAAATTTCGTCTCTTCCAACGCTATAAAAATCTTTAAAATAAACAAAATAATGTCTGTCTTCCGATTAAAAGAGAAATTAAAAAACAAAATTTCCTCCCTTCCAACTCGATAAAAATCTTTGAAAAATTTACCTTCTTCCAATTCGTAAAATATTGAAAACCATAATTTTCTCCTTTCCAACTCGATAAAAATCTTTTAAAAATATAAAACGTTCCTCTGATAATTCAACGAAAATTAAAATCTAAAATTTGCTCGTTTCAAACTAAAAAAAAAATGTTGAAAATACATTTGCCCGCCTTCAACTCAATGAAAATGTAAAGAAACAAACATGTTTCTTTTCGAATTTAGGGGAAAAATTAAATTGCTCATTTTAAATACACAGTCAAATATTGCTAAATATTAAAAAATTGTTCTTTTTAATTTAAAAATTTCAAATTGAACGGGTTAAAAATGGAATATTTTAGACTGAATCAATACTGAAATAGGATTTGAAATTGAATTAAAGCGTTTTATCATGAATCTATTAATTTGAAATCAATTAAAAATTTAAATAGTTTATAAAGTTTCAATCGGACGTTCAAATTTGCTTAACTAATAAGGCTTTTAAATTCAGACAGTTCAATTTTCAACGTTAAAATACGTAAACTAATTTTGAACAGATTCAGAATCGTCTTGTAAAATCAATTATTCTTCAATTTTCAATACTTGAAGCACACATCAGCTTTAAAAATCAATAATTAGTTTATATTTATATTTGATCAACTCAAAACAGTTTTCATCACAAAATTTTAAATCTAAACGCTTTTAATTTTTCTGCATTTTAAAATTCTTTAAATTGAAAATGTACGTTAAGAAATGAAGACCTTAAATGGAAAATTTTCAAAGTAAAATATTTTAGAATTACGGGATATAAACTGAATAATTGCATAATTGAACAAATTAACAATTGAACTTGCCATTAAAACAAGTCGAAATCGACCTCACTAATAGCATTATATCATGTGATATGAAATTTGTCATGTTTCAAGTGACTGGGTAGATTTTTATCAGAGATTGGAAATTACTTTCTTTTAACTAGTTACTGCAACTAGTTATTTTTTTTTCATAACGATAGTAGTAACGAAGTTACTTTTGCAAATAAGTAACGAATTGGCAACTAGTTACATTTTTTAAGTAACAGCAACTATAAAAATCGTTACTTTTTAAAATACTTTCGAAATGTAGTTCATAAGTTTTGTTACGACAATCAAGAAATTTTATTGCCCTTGCAACAATTTTTTCATTTTCACTATTCAAACTGTGGCGGCAGATAACCATAGAGATTTATAGCCCAATATGGGAAAATTTGAATTTTTCTCTCACCTTGGAATTCAAAATTTTTTTAAATTTGTAGAAACACTTTTAGAAAGAAAAAATATTAATTTTCAAGTTCAATAATCTTTTTTTTTGTAGAAAATTCATTTTTTAAACTGAAAATTTAACTTTTCTAGATGACGATTGATCATTTTATGTGAAAAATCATCTCTTTAGTTGGAAATACAACTATTATTGGTTGAGAATTCATCTTTTTGGTAGAAAATTAAACTATTTGGTTGAAAACTAACCTTTTTATTGAAAAGTTATATTTGCGGTATGAAAATTCAACTGTTTTGGAGAAAAATCGCCTTTTTGTCTTGAAATTTCAACAGTCTAGTTGATTTTTTTCTCTCTTAACTGAAAATCCAACTCTTTTGTTGAAAATTCGTTTTCTGATTGAAGTCAACTGTTTTTTAAATTAAAATTAAAATCTTTTTTGGTTGAAATATCAAGTATTATATTTTTCGTGGAAAATTAATCTTTTTTCGTTGAAAATTAATTTTTTCAATTTAAGATTCAAGTATTCCATTTTTGATCGAAAATTTATATTTTTTAGTTGAAAATTCGTCTTTTCGGTAAAAAATAATCTTCTAGGTTTAAATTGTAACTTTTTTGTTGGAAATTCATATTTGCGGGGTGAAAATTTAACTGTTTTGTTGAAAATTCGTTTTTTGGTTGAATTCAATTGTTTTAGATGCAAAATTAAGATCTTTTTTGGTTGGAATATCAACTATTACATTTTTCGTGGAAAATTCATTACTTTTCGTTGAAAATTAATTTTTTCCATTTGAAATTTAGTTATTCCATTTTTGGATGGGAATTTATATTTTTTATTTATAAATGCATGTATTTTGTTGAAGACTCGTCTTTTTGGGTAAAAAATTAATGTTTTTGGTAGAAAATTCATCTGTTTGGTTTAAAATTGAACTATTTTGTTGAAATACTTCTTGTTTTAGTTGAGCTCAACAGTTTAATTTAAAATTAAAATCTTTTTCGGTTGAAACTACAACTATTACATTTTTCATTAAGAATTCATCTTTTTGGTTGAAATCTCAACAATTACATTTTGTATTGAGAATTTATCTTTTTTAGTTCAAATTTGAACTACTTCGTTAAAAATTAATTTTTTTTTTGTACGAAGATTCATCATTTTAGTTGAGAACTCACCCCTTTCGTTGAAAATTTTACTAGTTTGTGATTTTTTTTTGCTTAATATTAATTTTTTTACTGAAAATTTAACTATTCAATTTTTCGTTCAAAATTTATATTGTTTAGTTGATGATTCAACTATGTATTTTGTTGAAAATTAATAAAATTTATTTGACCAAATAATCGAGACAATTTAGCATCAGAAAATTAAAGAATTACACTGGTCGACAAAATAACATCAATATTATAATATTTTTCAGTTGAAAATTCAATGTCTTCTAAAACATTTTCGGCTGGTCTTAGGATGTTGCAAATTTTTCAGAAGTGGGAGTCGTAACTAGGTAAATCTAAACAAACACTTTTAGAAAAAAGTAATATTTCCAAAATACAAATGGAACTGAAAAAGTAACGATATGTAGTTACTTTTTTGCAAAACTAACTTAAAAAAAGTTACATGTTGAATCGGTAACAATAATAACTAGTTACTTTTTTCGTGATGCAGCATTAACGGTAACTAGTTCCTTTTGAAAAGTAACTTACCCATCACTGATTTTTCTTCTAAAAGATTGTAGGATTCACGGTCAAAAAATAAATTCACTGTCATTTCCTGGTTTCTCGCGGTCTCAAGAAATTCCCGGTCATTTCCCGGTTTCCCGGTCCAGCGGCCATTCTGCGTGAGTGCTTATTTGTTATTCTGATAAAAATAATAGTTATCGGATTTATCCATCCAAACGATCCAAACAAAAACGTCAATGAACGGATTCCCAGTGGAGGGATAGAACCTTATCTCCCCGCTCCTCGATTCAACTTCGCCTCTTCTCCTTCTGAAGTCGATAAATAAAATATTAGTAGCTGTCTTCGGTTCATTCAAATTCATTATTCGAAAGCGAACGCGCGTGCAAATCGTCATAACCCCTCGAAACTCTTCTTGCGACCTCGAACATTTCTTAGTAATCGATTATTATCTAGAATATTTTCCTATTTCCTCAATTAATGCTCTGCGAAAAAACAAAAAGTGAAACACGAAGGATATTTTGATATTTCTAATGAACTCCGTGTGCTTGTGCGTGACTCAAAATTTAGTTTCCTTTTTTACTATTTATATTTTTAAATTTTATATCGATTTATGTCCATAGTTGGATTTAAAAAAAAACTGTGAGCCTAGAATGTGTGAAGTTTTGTGCCTAAATTCTGGATACCAGTTGTGCTTCGATTGATTTAGCTTTTTTTAAACAATGGTACTTAAAAGAAAGGTGAGTCTTTGATTTTAAGTTTGTGGTAATGGCATTTTCTTATTAAGAGAAAATTTAGTAAAGTATTTAGAGAAATAATCAATGATTCTTTTTGAAAAACAGTAATTGAATTTGAAAGTTCAATTTGCCGCGGGAATTTTTTCGTCTATCAGGTATTTCACTTTGTGACGTCATCTCGCAAGATGGCCGCACGCCGAGGGCTAAGCAGTAATACAAATTGCATGGGGCGAAACTTCAATTTTTTAATAACTTGGAAAACAAATGATATTTCACAATTAGTATAGTCGGATACTATTTTTATATTTTTCGAAAGCTATTCAAAGAAATAATAAAATCATTACTTGCAAAATAATTGATTTCATTATTTAATTAAATAGCTTTTGATAAATAAAAAATAACATCCAGGGACACTTACGGTTTGAAATCATCTTTTTTTCAACTTTTTGAAAGAATAAAGTTTCGTCCAATGCAATTTGTATTATTATTTGGCCCTCAGCGTTCAGACATCCTAGATTTCCCCCACCCAACTTGAAATACCTAATCACGGTTGCGATTCGTGATTGGCTGAGATGCACGTGTCACATGTGGCAACCTAACCTCACCTGACCCGAGGCTATTCTCATCTGATCAACTCATTCAGCTGGTTTTTCGTGAGAATTCTGATTATGTATGACAGTTAATTAAATTCGGATGTATTTTAATGACTGTGCGCAAGAGTGACGTATTTTTTTACCTGGTTCACACGCATAATGAAACTCGTGTTTGTTTCAAAACATGAATCTAACCTATTTGCCAGAATCCCGGAAATTCATGAAGGTTTTATTTTGTAATTCGGTTAGTAAACAGTTTGTTTTTGAGTAAAAATTGAGTGAAAAAGTGTCTGTAAAGAAAGAGCGATTTTTTTTATACATATACAATCTTCTAACTTTATTATCCAGATTTGTATGAAAAATATCGAGAAACTGGTTTGACCTTTTTTTTCTTCTGGAAATTTAAAGGGTTTTAAATTTAGAGATATTATATTATTTTTTATTCAATATATTATTATGTATTATATAATATATTATTAATTTATTCAATAATGCTTGAAAATGTATAGCACTTGAATTTCAGTCTCTTTTCAGTAGTTTTTTTTTCTTAAAATTTAGAGGGTTCTAAAATTTGAGGTTGTAATTTTATTTACTTTTCTGGTTGTGTTTTGTTTAATTCAAGTCCCTTAAAATTTGAAGCATTCAAATTTTTTGATCATTGAAATTTCGATTAATTTAGAATGTGTAGCGAACGATTTCGATTTTTTAAATATTTTGAGCATTTAAATTTTGGTACTTTCCCAATTTGAAGGCGTTTAAAGTTACAAGTTTAGACGCTTTAAATTTCGTCCGTCCACAAATTTGGAGAATTAAAATTTTCTAGCTTTTTAAACTTGGAACCTTAAGGTTCAAATTTTAATTATTACAAAGTGAAACTTTGTGAATCAGTCTATAAATTGAATCCTTGAAGTTTTTCAAGGATTCAATTTCACAACATTCGTTTAAACTGGTAGCGTTTAATAACTCAATAATTCGAAGGCTTTCAAAGTTACAAGTTTAGACGCTTTAAATTTCGCCTGTTTATAAATTTCGAGTATTAAAATTTTATAGCTTTTAAAACTTGAAACCTTAGAGTTCAAAATTTAATTATTACAAAGTGAAACTTTATGAATCAGTCTATAAATTGAATCCTTGAAGTTTTTCAAGGATTCAATTTCACAACGTTCATTTAAACTGGTAGCGTTTAATAGATAAATAATTCGAAGGCTTTTAAAGTTACAAGTTTAGACGCTTTAAATTTTGCCTGTTTATAAATTTCAAGTATAAAAATTTTATAGCTTCTTAAACTTGGAACCTTAGAGTTCAAAATTTAATTATTACAAAATGAAACTGTCCAGATCAGTCTATGAATTGAATCCTTGAAGATTTTTAAGGATTTGATTTCACAACGTTCCTTCAAATTGGTAGCCTTTAAAAGTTAAATAATTCGATGGCCTTTAAAGTTATAAGTTTGGACGTTTTTAATTGAATTCAACTGTTTTGGATCTAAAATTGAAATATTTTTTGGTTGGAATATCAACTATTACATTTCTCGTGGAAAATTCATCATTTTTTGTTGAAAATTAATTTTTTCAACGTGAAATTTAGCTATTCCTTTTTTGGTTGAAAATTCTTGTATTTTCTTGAAAATTCGTCTTTTTTTGATAAAAAAATTAATCTTCTTGTTTGAAAATGATCTCCTTGGTTTAAAATTTAACTATTTTCTTGAAAATTTGTCTGTTTGGGTTGAGTTGAACTGATTTTGATTTAAAATTAAAATCTTTTCTGGTTGAAATATCAACTATTACATTTTTCGTTGAAAATTCATCTTTTGTCGTTGAAAATTAATTTTTTCAATTTAAAATTGAACTATTCCAATTTTCGTTGGGATTTTTTTTTTTTAGTTGAAAATTCATGTATTTGGTTGAAAACTCATCTTTTTGGATAAAACATTAATCTTCTTGACAGAAAATTCATCTCTTTGGTTTAAAATTGAACTATTTTGTTGAAAATCCCCTTGTTTTGGTTTAAATTTCGTCTGTTTATAAATTTCGAGAATTAAAATTTTCTAGCTGTTTTAAACTTGAAACCTTAAAGTTCAAAATTCAATTATTACAAAAAGGATCTTTCTAAATCAGTCTATGAACTAAATCCTTGAAGATTTTGAAGGATTCAATTTCACAACGTTCCTTCAAATGTGTAGACTTTAATAGTTCAATAATTTGAAGGCTTTTAAAGTTACAAGTTGAGACGCTTTAAATTTCAAGATTAAACATTTTCAAGCCTTTTTAACTTGCAACCTTAAAAATCGAAATTTAATCATTACAAAATGAAACTTTGTAAATCAATCAGTGATTTAATAGGAAATTTTGAAGGAAATTACAATTTTTAACGATGCATTATCCTTCTAGAAATCGAAACCATGTCATATTTATTTCTGTGAACACTGAAAGCATTTCTCATCTCTGTCATAACACGAAACAGCTTTTATCGCATCTCCTAAAATAATTGTTTAACACTCTCTTTCCCGGGTTAAATATCCCAGATAACAATTCTCTTATCTTGCTGCAAAGTTAAGCCAAGAAAATAATCTATAATGAATTGTCTGGAATTTTAGTTTAATTTTTTTTTCATATACTGTATTTACATTTTAATTTATCTTAATACAATTTTAATTTTTATCGGCAACTTGTTTAATTTTGATTGTTTATAGTTTAAAATTGTGAAATTTGGAACATCTTTTTGAAATAGGTTTATCTTGAAGATTTACAATTAAAGATTTTTCAATTTTGAATATTTGCAATTGAAGAATCTTCAATACTTTATGTGTAAAATAGAAAATGATGCAATTTTGAATGTTTTTTTTAATAGTTCAATTTTTGAGATTTCAAATTGCAAATTATTCAATTTTATGGATTTTCAATTGAAAATTTTTCAATTTTTACGATTTACAATTAAAGATTCATTAATTTGTAATAATTCCAGTTTTAAATGACGTATTTCAAAATGCTTTTTTGGAATAGTTCAATTTTGAAGATTTAAAATTGAAATTTATTCAATTCTACAGATTTGCAATTAAAAATTCTTCAATTTTTAAGATTTACAATTAAAGATTCATTATTTTGGATTTTTTTCTGTTTAAAAGATGTAATTTTGAATGCTTTTTTTGGAATAGTTTAATTTTTTAAATTAAAAATTGAAACTTAATCAATTTTACAGATTTGCAATTCTAAAATTCATCAATTTTTATGATTTTCAATTGAAGATTCATTAATTCAAAATGTGTTTATAGTTTAAAATGATATAATTTTGAATCTTTTGGAATATGTAGTTCAATTTTGAAGATTTAAAATTGAAAATTATTCAATTTTATAGATTTTCAACTTAAAATTCTTCAATTTTCACGATTTACAATTTGAGATTCATTACTTGGGAATATCTACAGTTGTTTAAATTGATGTAATTTTGAATACTTCTTTTCAAATACTCGTAGTTCAATTTCGAAGATTTAAATTTGAAAATTATTGAATTTTGAAGATTTAAAATTGAAATTCATTCAATATTATAGATTTGCAATTTAAAATTCTTCAATTTTTACGATTTACAATTTAAGATTCATTCATTTTAAAGCTGTAATTTTGAATGCTTTTTTTGGAATAGTACAGCTTTGAACATTTAAAATTGAAAATTATACAATTTTGAAAATCAAAAATTGAAGTTTATTCAAAAGACTGTCACATTGACATGATAGAAAAAGTCAAGAGACAAAAAACACGCGAAAAGCGAGCAGAAACATAGGAGCTTCAATGTGGACAAAGTGAATGAATGAATTCGGAAGTTGTTCTTATTAATTGTTTAATATTTTTTTTTAGATTCTCTCCTTCGGAGGATTACTGAATCAACTCCAGCCAAATGTTCGATGGAGCTCTTCACTAAAAGTCAGAGACAAGGAGTCGATTCAGCCAGATCGATCATTTAAGGTATTTTTTAAACAAATCAGTTGCTTAGGAATTGAATTCATACCGATGGTCTAAGCATAGATTTTGTCGAATTGCAGTATTCGGATCTCGCAGTTCGCCTCGCAGCTCCTGATCAACTTCAGCCTAAACCAAATGTCAGTGAACTTTCCTTTGGAAAGTTTTTCACTGACCATATGATTAAAATTTTTTATTATGAGGCTTTAGGTGGTTGGCAAATGCCGGAAATCACGCCCCTGGAAAATTTGGTCCTCCATCCGGCGGCAAAAGTTTTGCATTATGCTGTCGAGGTGAGCGATTTCAAGTTTAAAATTCTTAAAAATTAGAAATTTAAAGTCCACGTATTTTGAATTTCCTTTCGTGAAACAGTGAAACTTACATATACTCATAAAATATAAAAAATAGTGTAGCAAATACCACATAATTGTCTTTTATAATTTGCAAAAAAAGCTCTTTTTAGTAGGACTTATCCCCCCCCCCCCACAGCCGACTACGTTCATTACAGGTAAAAATTATTACTATTTATTTGTTACTGGAATTTAGAGTTCAGAATATTTTAATTCTTGAATTCAAAGTCCCAGATTTTTATGCTACACGAGAAAAAAATTGTCTATTTTTTTACCTCGAAATTAGAGTACCGGTTTTTTTTTGCTGTTCAAATTTAAAGTCCGGAATTTTATTGCTACTCGAAATTAAAGTAAAAGACCTTTTTGCTGCTTGAAATTAAAGTACTGGATTTTTTTGCTACTCAAATTCGAAGTCCGGGATTTTTTTGCTACTCGAATCGAAGATCCCCGATTTTTTGCTCCTCGAAATTAAAGTACCGGATTTTTTGATGCTCGAATTCGAAGATTATATTTACATTGTTTAAAGTTATTTTTACACTTTAAGAAAATATTTGTTATCTATAAGTATACGTAAGTTTCGCTACATACATTTCAGTTGAAGGGTAGTTTTCTGGATAACTTGTAGAAGGGGTGAATTTTAAAGAGGAAAGTAATCAATTTAAATTCCTAAATTATCTTCACAAGGTTTAAAGTTGCTTTTACACTTTTAGAAAATATTTGATTACAAGGGTTTGTATACTTCACTGAGGGGTAGTTTTTTAAACTCATAATATTGGCCATCACAGAGCGAAAAATGAGCAAAAAAATCCCTCCTGACGGGTTTTCTGATCATAATCATTTTTAATTAGTTTTCACAGGCGGCTGAGTCGTCGGACCTAGGATGTCATTTTCCACTTAAATAAACTTTTATTTTATTTCTTAATTAAGGCGAACCCTAGAGCATGAGTTTCATGTTTTTGCAATTTCTTTTTATGAGGAATTTCTTATTCAGGAGGTTGTCCCCCTCATTTTATAGAACGAAAAAGGAAAAAGGCGTCAACTCCACCCCCGAAAAAAAATAATTCTCGGTCCAGATGCGCCACGTATCTTCACTCAGCAGCTGGTGCTCAATATAATAGCCCAACTACTGCGATATGCATAAACATAAGCACTCTAAGTAGACTATACATAACCACAATTTGCCCAGGGCAATTCTGCTTCCATTACCACTCAAGCACTATCGTGCTTAACAACGATGAAATTTAAACTTTGGTGTAATCTACAATCTTCACACACTGCACTGAGATTCGTTCGGACATAAAACGATTTGCAATCAACCAAAAGCAATTTTAGATTTTCTGTTATCTGATAAAATGGAAAAATTGATTGAAACCGTTTTTGCGATTTTACTCTGCCTTTTATTGGCTCTAGTCTTTTAATTAAAAAAGATTTTTATCAGCCCACTCGGATCCGAAACTGGGATGTTTTGTTCCTGCCTTTGTTTGGACACATCAGACCAAAAGAAACAAGAAGTTATGTTTTAAGAATAAAATTTAGTTATAAAGGGCATGCATTAGATGTACAAAAATTCCATTATCGGATCGAACAGAGCCGACGGAACAGATTTTGTCTGTCTCTTTCGCTCATTAAAAGGTGTTAATATAAATAAATGAGAGTGAGCGTGACACTCACACGTGGAAAACAAATGACGGTTTTCTACATATGAGTGTCTCGCTCACTCTCATTTGTCTACATTCACACCTCTTAATGAGCGAAAGAGACAGAAAAGATCTGCTCCGCCGGCCCTGGGATCAAATCCATTTTAAATCAGGCCTGTTCTACATTTTAAGTCGCAGAATCTCTCAGCGGCGAAATATGTTGTCTTTTAGAGGAAATTAGGCGACAAGTATTTTTACGGTTTGAGAAAAAAAAAATTTCCACGAAGTTGCGAGTATTTGAATTTTGATGTCTACTTCTTAAAAAATCACCAGTTTTTTCTTTGAAATTCTATAGTTTTTGATCTGATTCAGATATTCAAATTTTCTTTTTGTATTCTGATGTCTGCAGTCTTCTTTCCAAATCCGTCAGAAAATTTAAAAAGGGTTCAAAATTACCAAAGTGGCGACAATTTGTTTGAAAATATAAACATTCGATTTCATCAGAAAGCCGACACTTATATTTTTTACCAATTTTTTGTTAAATTTGGCCTTTTATAACAAAGATATCCTGTAAGTTTTATGTGGGCTAAGTCATTTTTATGGCAAGGAGAATTTTTTTTCATCGGCCCTGGGATCAAATCCATTTCAAGTCAGGCCTGTTCTACATTTTTAGTCGCAGAATTTCTCTCGGCGACGAAATATGTTGCTTTTTAGAGGAAATTAGGCGTCATGTATTCTTCCGATTTGAGGAGAAAAATTTCCACAAAGTTGCGAGTATTTCAATTTTGATGTCTTCTTTTCCAAAAATCACCCATTTTTTCTTTGAAATTCTATAGTTTTTGATTAGATTCAGATATTCCAATTTTCTTTATGTATTCTGATGTCTGAAGTCTTCTTTCGAAATCCTTCAGAAAATTTAAAAAAGGTTCAAAATTATCAAAGTGGTGACGATTTGTTTGAAAATATAAACATTAGATTTCCCCAAAAAGCCGACACTTATATTGTTTACTGATTTTTGGTTAAATTTGGCCTTTTGTAAGGAAGATATCCTGTGAGTCTTATGCGGGCTAAGCCATTTTTATGGCAAGGAGAATTTTTTTTTCATCGGCCCTGAGATCAAATCCATTTCGAATCAAACCAACTTACAGAAAAATTGGCAGGAATATAAGTGTAGGTTTTTTCGGAAAATCGACCTATTTTATATTTTCAATCAAATCGTCGCTGTTTTGATGATTTCAAACGTTCTTTAAATTTTCCGACGGATTTCAGAAAAAGACGGTAAAACTCTTCAGAATCCAAAAAGAAAATTGGAATATCTGAATTAGGTTAAAAAAAACTATAGAATTTTAAAATAAAAATGTGTGATTTTTCTTAAATAGACGATAAAATTCAAATATTTGTACTTCGTGAAATTTTTTTTACAACTTAATGTTTTCGCGTGGAGTTGTGGTTATGGAAAAAATGTCGGTAATGTAGGTATTTTCACCTGATACATGCCCTTATATTTGCGATTAGAAAATGGAATTTCAGAAAAAAAGTGAACAAAAATTAGTGGAAGTGGTTTTCTCAACTTTGGACAGTGACAAAAATTCAATTTTCAATTTTAAAAAAGGGAGGATTTACTTTCCAGAGCAGGACGTTTGGGCGTAGCGTTTTGAACGCCGCCGCTTAGGCGCGGGACGTTTAGGCATCGGGATTTTTAGGCGCCGAGCGTTCAGTTTTATTTGCGCATCGATTACGAATGTAATGTCTTTTTTCGTTAGAATAAGGATGTGCACTAATTATCTCAAGTTCAAAAATTAGCATTGTTAAAAATGATTTATAGAATAACTTTAGAAAAAATATTTCAGGTTAAAGTTGTTCATTTAACAATACTTATTTAAAGTTTTGATTTTGCTTTCTCTTTAGCTGAAAGTTGCAATTCTTATTTAATTCTAATGTTGTAGGGCTCATTTTATTCTTTAGAGGATTCTCTGAAAATCTTTTTGGTACATTTTTATTAACAAAAAAAATTATTTTGTAAGTATACAATTATTATTTTTATAAAGAATGTTTCTCTCAAACAAAATTTATCAAATAAAAACGTGCCAAAGAGATTTGTTGAGAATCTTTCAAAGAATAAAATGAGAACGTAAACATTAGGATTAAATAAGAATTGTGACTTTTACCTAGAAAGAAAGAAGAAAACATGAAACTCTAAATAACTATTATTAAATAAACAACTTCAACTTGAAATATTTTTTTCTAAATTTTGCCTCCAGTTCTCTTCCAAAATTAGATACGATTAAGTATTATATTTTTCTCATTTTCATAAATTATTTTTAACCATGCTCATTTTTGAGCTTGAGATGATCATGAGACCATGAAGGGAGGGGTAAACCTGGTGGCTAGACGTTCTAACGATTAAACATCCCGCGCCTAAACTTCGCGGCGCCTAAACTTTGCAGCGGCTAAACTTCACGGCGCTTAAACTTCGCGGCGCTTAATTGTCCACCGCCTAAACGTCCCGTGCCTAAACGGCGGCGTCCAAATGGCTGCGCCTAAACGTCACGTACCCTTACTCAGCTTGATGCGACTGCGCATGCGCATATGGGCCTCAGCACAAATTCACAGTTAGGCCCATATGACATGCTTATGAAGAAATAAAAAAAAAGGAGATTATAAATAAATTCTTTCATCAGGAAGTGTAATAGATTTATTTTTTATTTTTTTAGCCCTTATTGGATGCTACCCTTCAGTTGACTCTAGCGTCATTTTTCATTCCTAAATATTCGAATGTTTTTTTTTCTTAAAAATAGAATTATCTAGTCTTGCAAACTAACTTTCTCAGTAAATAAATAACTTCAATCCAAAATTGTGATCTGAAACACTTAGATCCTACAAAAAAATTTTTTATTAAAATTTTTACGTTTGATTTAGCATGATAATTGCATATTACACGGTTCCCTGAGCTTGCAAATAGGACACGAATTCACATAATTCCACTACCTCTAATTTCATATAATTTCCGACCCACATTGGAAAAAGGTTTCATTTTAACATAACAGTCAACCTAGAAAAATCATCCTCCAACCTAATTAGCGAGTCCTTTATTGACTTCATTTTAGGACCGATAATTTTTAGCTTTTGTTGAGAACTGATCGGGGCAATGACCGGCGCATTGATCTAGTCACTTAGAATCAAGCCAGTTACAAATTATGCAAAATTAATGGAGTTTAAAGATAGAAACTTGAAATTCTGGCGCGTTATCGCTTCTCATGAAGATTTTAATCCCACTGCCGATTTGGCAAGGCTATCTAAAGAACGACTTATATACATATATATACCTTCTGTTACGGCATATAAACGACGACCCAGTTAAACGAATCAATATGACTCGAGAAAAAAGAGCGATTCGCTCCTCATAATTTAATTCTGTGGTCGATAATCAACGGTAAGCTGTTCAATAAAAAAAGATTATCGAGGAAAATATTGTATTGCTTTTGAACAAATTATTCACAAGAGTTGATTGAGTTCCGAGACTTTCATCACGTTTGGTTAAGTAAGTGATTTTAGTACATGCCGGCCTTGGATTCATTTCAGAGATAAAAAATAGTGACAATAGTGCCACAAATTTCAAAAAATAGTGTCATGAAATTTTGCAGCTATTAAACTTATAAATAAATCGAAATAATGAATAGAAGGACGTGTGAGGTGGACATGAATATTTTAATTAAATTAAAAATTTTAAAGCATATTTAATTAATAATTGGCATGAATTAACTAAATAAAAAAATATAGGAGTTCTTCCACTGTAATCTTTCGTCGTGTCATTCTTTCAGCACCTAAATAGGGAATTAGCTAAACGCGGAAGTTTAGGAAAATCTTCCATTCAGGTGTTACCTTTTCTCTAAATTCCTGGTTTATTCAGGAATTAAGATCACTTTCAGGTCATTTCTCTGAATTCGTAGAGCATTTTAGGTGTTTAGAAAAATCTGAAATTTAAGCTTAGGATTACTTTTTATTTTGTTTTATAATTCGTTTAGAGTTTAAAATTAAAATACTTCAAAACTGTTTGCATATTATTTATCACAACTCCAGGCTTCGAAGTGCTCTATGGAATTAAAAAAAAAGTAGCCTTTTTAAATCAGTCAGAAATCAATTTTTTGAATAAAAAAAAGTGTAAAAGTACTTTGAACTGAAAAAGAACGTATTGAAGGAATTCCTTTCATACTTTTTAACGAAAAAGTTGAACTTTCGACTAGCAAATAGTTGAATTTTCAAACAAGAAGATTACTTTTCTGCTAGAAAAGACGAATTTTCAACAAAACAGTCGAACTTGCAATCAAAAGGACGAATCCTCAAGCAAAAAGGATGACTTTTTAACGAAATTGTCAAATTTTTAAGAAAATAATTAAATTTTCAACCAAAGAATAAGATTTTTAATCAAAGAAGATGAATTCTCTAACCAAATAGTTGAATTTTCAACTAAAATGATGAACCTTCAAACAAACAAAAAATGAATTTTCAACAAACGAGTTCAAATTTCAACCAAGTAGTTAAATCTTCAACCAAAACGATGAATTTTCAATCAAGGAGATGAATTTTCAATCAAGGAGATTAATTTTCTACTAAAAAATACGAATTTCAAACAAAACACATGAATTTGCAATGAAATAGTTGAATATTCAAGTAGTTCAACTTACAACCAAACCAGACTAATTTTCAACCAAACAGTTTAATTTTCAATCAAAAAAGATGACTACAAGAAATTTCAACCAAAAGAGATGAAGTTTCACACCAAAAAGACGAAATTTAACAAAAGATTAGAATTTTCAACCAAGAAAGACTTTTCGACCAAAAAAGAAAAATAACAACAACAAAAAGACAAATTTTCTAGAAAGCAGTTAATTTTCATCCCGAGAATATAAATTTGCATCAAAAAAATTAATTTCCAACCAAACAGTTCAATTTTTTATCAAAATAGTTCAATTGTCAAACCAAAAAGACAAATTTTCAACAAAACAGTCGAACTCGCAACCAAAAAGAATAATTTTAAAGCAAAAATGATGAATATCTAACAAAATTGTTGAATTTTCAATAAAATAATTAAATTTTAAACCAAATAATAAGATTTTTAACTAAAAGAGTTGAATTTTTAACTAGAAAATAAAATTTCAACCAAAGAGATGAATTTCCAACTAAAATGATGAATCTTCAATCAAAAATTGAATTTGCAACAAAATAGTTGAACTTTCAATTAGTTCAACTTTCAGTTGGGACAGGTTAATTTTTAACAGTTAAAATTCATAACAAATGAAGATGATTAGAAGAAATTTCTAATAAAAAAGATGCAGTTTCAAACTAAAAAGGGGAGACTCAACAAAAAAGTAGACTTTTTAGCCAAAAATGATTTTTCAGTTAAGAAGGAAAAACAATTTTAACAAAATACTTGAAGTTTTAAGCCAAAAAGACGACTTTTCTACAGAGCAATGGAATTTTCAATCCAAAAAGATGAATTTTCAACAAAACCATCGAATTTGCAACAAAAAAATCGAATTTTTAACCAAAAAGAATGACTTTTTAACAAAGCTGTCAAATTTCCAACAAAATAATTAAAATCTCAACCAAAGAATAAAATTTTTAACCAAAAGAGATGATTTTTCAAAACAAATAGTTGAATTTTTAACTAGAAAAAAATTGCAACCAGAGAGATAAATTTTCAATCTAAATGTTGAATCTTCAAGCAAACAATTAATTTGCAACAAAATGGTTGAACTTTCAATTATTTCAACTTTAAATCAGGACAGATTAATTTTCAACCAAACAGTTGAATTTTCAACCAAAAAAGGTGATTAAAAGAAATTTCTCACAAAAGAGATAAAGTTTCAAACCAAAAAGATGAAATTTAACAAAAAAGTACACATTTTAGGCAAGAATGATTTTTCAGTTGAGAAGGAAAAACAATGTCAAGAAAATTGTTGAAGTTTCAAGCTAAAAAGACGAATTTTCTACAGAGCAGTTGAATTTTCAACCGAAAGAGACGAATTTTCAACAAAACCGTAGAACAGGCAACCAAAAAATCGAATTTTCAACCAAAAAGGATGACTTTTTAACAAAATTGTCAAACTTTCCACAAAATAACTAAAATCTAAACCAAAAAATACAATTTTTAACCAAAAGAGATGGTCAGAAGAAATTCATAACAAAAGAGATGAAGTTTCAAACCAAAAAAGAGTAGACTTTTTAGCCAAGAAAGATTTTTCAGTTGAGATGGAAAAACAATTTTAACAAAACTGTTGAAGTTTTAAGCCAAAAAGACAAATTTTCTACAGAGCAGTTGCATTTTCAACCCAAAAAGACGAAAAAAACAAAACCGTCGAACTTGCAACCAAAAAATCGAATTTTCAACCTAAAATTTCTTACCAGAAGTGTCAAATTTTCAACAAAATAATTTAAATCTCAACCAAAGAATAAGATTGAAAAGAGATGAATTTTCAAAACAAATAATTGAATTTTCAAACCCAATAGTTGAATTTTCAACTAAAAAAAAATAAATTTTCAACCGAAGAGATGAGTTTTCAACAATAATTATGAATCTTTGAACAAAAAAATGAATTTCTAACGAAGAAGTTCAACTTTCAAACAAGTAGTAAAATTTCCAACAAAAAAGATGCACTTTCAAATAAGGAGATTAATTTTCTACTAGACAAGACGAATTTTCAACAAAAAAAGTTGAACTAGCAAACCAAAAAGATGGATTTTTAAACCAAAAAATACGAAATTCAACTAAAATGATGAATCTTCAACAACAAAAAATTGTTAACTTGAAAATTCATTATATAAACGGGGACCCGTTTTCAAAAAAATCGAATTTCTTAAAATTGTTTCTTATGGATTGAAATGTTTATTAAATTCTCAGGTAACATTATTGGCTTTTTTTCTTGAATTTTCAACTGTTCGAAAATACATCTGCTGAAAATTAAATAAAATTGAAAATTGCCTTTTCAACAGTGGAATATTTAACTGTTCAAAAATCAACTCAGCAGCTTTTCAGCAGGTGTATTTTGTATTAAAAAGAAGTATTCAAAATGTTTTATTCACATAATTTTACATGAGAATTCAATAAATAAAAATTTCAATACATAAATTTTCTTTTTTGAAAAACTCTATTTTTTCGCTAATCGTTAGCCATCGGCAAATATGTTTTGGCAAATTAATAGTTATTCAATGAAGAAATGGTGGCATTAGCGGGAAATTGTGCGAAAATAGTGTCATTAGTGTCATTTTCTTCAAAATATTAGCAAAATAGTGTCATCGCTGAAAAAAAGTGTCGATTAGTGTCAATATTGAGGCAAGTCCAAAGCGAGTATATGAAATATAATATATCTGATATGTTAGATCATAAATTTAATATACGTATATTTTTCTGCAATTATAACTGAATTAAGTCCCTTATTTTCATTTTCTCTATTTTTATTTTAAGACAATAATTATATTTTTGTCCAACGTGCACCGAAAGTATGCCTTTTTGTACATGTAAAGTGTGCGCAAAGTGGCTTTCTCCACCTGGAGGCGAAGAGGGCGCAAAGTAGCTTTTGCGCCCGCTTCCTTAGTCCCTACACGAAAAATCCTACTTTTCACCTGTTTTAAATTTCCTCAAAGGCAAGCTTTAGATACAGACTGTGGACAAAAAACATCGTGTGTATCATGCCGTGTGATTTGACACACTCGCTTTGCTCGTACGATAAACTTCACACTCGTAGAAATTCCCAACTTCACGCCCTTGATACACAATATACTATATTTCGTGGATCTTTATTTTGGAAATTCGAAGTTGTTGAAATTTATAAATAGCGAAAACGAAGCGATCAAAGCTAAAAATGAATAAGGAATAATAAAGCTATTTTTAAAAAGTTGTGAATTGTAAATAAACCATTTTTTAAATTCAGTTAAAAATAAATATTATTTGTTTGAAAGAAAACTTTATAGATTTTTTAATTCTTAAGCTGAATTGCAAAACGAAAGTGTGAAAATTGTGTTCAAAAGCAGTTTGACGTGAAAAGTAGTTTCAATTTCAGGATAAAGTCATTTTACTTCTGGCTTAAGTTGCAAGTGGAATGTACGAAGACATTTCTACAATGGTTAACGAACTGCAGAGAAACGCAAGAAGTTGGAACAATTAAATAAAATTGGATGTACACCCTGGGAATTATTTTCTGCTGGAATTAAGGAATCTTTTCTAGAACACTGTTGACAAATTTAAGAACAGCTTTTTATTTGAAAAATTAAAATCAGTGGAATTTCACTGATAATATTCAGTAACCCTTTTGACAAGATTTCAATCATCGAAAATATACTGAAAGTTAGGAAAAATACAATGGGAAGCATAGAAAATGCGCTTTAGAAATTTCTTAAAATCCATTAGAAATCAGTGAAAGTAACTGAAATTTTAGTCGTTTTTCACTGATTCCTCAGTTCTAAAAGCTACCTGGAACTTCATTGACTTTTTACTTATTCCCAGTGGATTTTCACTGATTCAAATTTTGGAAAACGAGTCACTGATTTTAATGTAAGTGAAATTCTACTGTTTCAAACAGCCTAGAATTAAGAGCCAAATTTCAGAACAGCTTCTTAAAAAAAAAATAAAAATCAGTGGAAATTCACTAATAATATACAGTAAACCTTTTGTCAAGATTTTAATCAGCAAAAATCTAATGAAAATTAGGAAAAATACAATGGGAAGCATGGAAAATTCGTTTTAGAAATTTCTGAAAATCCATTGGAAGTCAGTGAAAATAACTAAAATTTCAGTCGTTTTCCACTAATTCATCAGTTTAAAAAGCTACCTGGAATTTCAATGACTTTTTACTTATTTCCAGTGGATTTTCACTGATTCAAATCTTGGAAAACGTGTCACTGATTTTAATGTACGTGAAATTCTACTGTTTCAAACAGCCTAGAATTAAGAGCCAAATTTCAGAACAGCTTGTTTATCAAAATTAAAATCAGTGGAATACGCTGATGATATTCAATAACTCTTCTGTCAAGATTTCAATCAGCGAAAATCCACTGAAAATCAGGAAAAATACAATGGAAAGCATTAAAAAATCGCTTTAGAAATTTCTAAAAATCCACTGGTAATTAATTAAAATAACTGAAATTACAGTCCTCTTTCGCTGATTCCTCAGTTTAAAAAGCTACCCGGAATTTCAATAACTTTTCACTTATTCCTAGTGGGTTTTCACTGATTCAAATCTTGGAAAACGACTGACTGATTTTAATATAAGTGAAATTATACTGATTCAAAGAGCCTAAAATTAAGAGCCAAAATTTGAAAACAGCTTTCTAAAAAAATTAAAATCAGTAGAATTTCACTGATAATATTCAGTACTTCTTTTGTCAAGGTTTCAATCAGCAAAAATCTACTGAAAATTAGGAAAAATACAACGGGAACCAGAGAAAATTCGCCTTAGAAATTTCAGAAAATCCACTGGTGATCAACGAAAATCCATTGGGAATCAGCTAAAATAACGGAAATTCCAGTCGTTTTTGACTGATTCCTCACCTTAGAGAGCTACCTGGAATTTCAATGACTTTTCACTTATTCCCAGTGGGTTCTTACTGATTCAAATCTTGAAAAACGAGTCAATGATTTTAATTCGAGTGAAATTCTACTGATTCAAAGAGCCTAAAAGTAAGTCAAAATTAATTTGAAAAAGTGTTTTGATATCGATCATAATCATAACATTATTTGTATAGTATTTTTATTAAAAAAACGTTATTAAGAAATTTAAAAGTCCTTGTTAGCTCAGATTTAGATTTTCCGATTTTCATAATTGGAGGAGTAATGAAGCGAAAAGTTCCTCTTAAAACGGGAGTCAAACGGAGTTCGATCTAGTTACGAGAATTCGGTTCGAAAATCGATTCAATAAACTGTAGGTTGGATAATTGAAAATCCATTGCCTCGTAATTGACGCAGTATTGTTCGGAGGGAGTAAAAATCACCTTTTTAAAAACTGAACCGCAAAAATCAATTAAAAAGTTCATTTGTAGAATTTTTTACGAAAATATTCATTTTTTATAGACATAGACTTCCTAGAGGTAAAAAATTACTTTGTCTATTTTTACTGATTGAAATTTTTGGTTAGCTTTAGGGATCACAGTGGTTCAGCAGTTCTATTGTGGGGAAAATAGGGGATTTTTTTCTTCGAAAAAAGGTTGTTTTTCTTTAAAAGAGACATTTTTTTCTTTTAAAAATGCACTGGAACCTCCACTTGACAAGTATCTTTAATAATTACATTTAGAATGGATAGAAAAACAAAATTTCAGAAAGTCCAAAAAAATTATTAAAAATATTTTTTTGAGCTCTGCAAATAACACATTTTTTTGTAAGCATCTAGCCTTTCAGTGAAAGTTTTCAACTTACATCATTTCTTGCTGAATTCTTTAAATCAAATAATTTTGGAAAATTTTAAAAGCATTAAAAAAATGTTTTTCGATAACAATTTTATAGTCAATCGACTTTTTTTTTGTTTAAAAAATTAACATAAAAAGATATTATATCATGCATGTCTTAAATAATTGTATTCAGAATGGCCAGGAATACAAAATTTTGAAAAGCCCGAAAAATAATTAAAAATATTGTTTTCCACAGTACATCGGACCTTGCCAATTGTAAAACAATGAATAAAAAAAATATGAGATCACAAATGATTTTAGGATCACAATTAATAAAAATGGATTGACATTTTTAATAATTTTCTAAATTAAAAATGGTGGATATAATATTGTGAAGATTTGTGATTTTGTGTTTTGAAATTTTTTAAATAAAAATCATGCATGCTCACAAGTATAGATGTGGCGCGAATTTTTAAATATGATAGGTTTCTATTTAAAAAATTATCGCAACATCAAAAAAAGGGGGAAAAATGTCAAAAATTCTGAAATATAGGGATTATACTGCCGTGCAAGTACAGGGAATTTTGAGGAAAACAGGGGAAAAGGGGAAATATTCATTCGAGAAACTATTTAAAAAATATTAAGACTTACTTTCCTGCGCCTTATACAAATTCGAAGACCATTTAGTAAACACACGAGGAAAACTTACCTATAACAAAAAATGATAATATAAATTAGTAAATTAAATATTTGAACTAATTTAATCGTAAACAGTATAGAAAATTAAATATTATACAAAATCAAATAATTATAAGGTCTCTCGTGAATGAGTTAAATTCTTATAACCCATTTTTGATTTATTCAGATTTAAGGAAGCATTTTTGATACATTATACATGCCCTGAGTTTACTCAAGACGAATTTGTTGCACCTATCAATAACCATCAATGTTGAGGTACTCTAATGCATAAGCCACCCGAGGCTAAAGTTTTGAAAGACCTGTCACTGGCATGAGTGATCAAGTTTCGCATGAACTTCTTAGCAGGTGAACATCGTCATCCTTGAATATAACAGATAGGGTAAATTTAACGATCCATAAGAAACTTCAGTAATTCACAAAACTTGATTCGCACATCTTTCCCAATTTTAAATCCATATATTATATTTTAAACTATATCCAAGCAAAATTTGGTAGTATTTTCTTCTTTCTTTAGATTTAATGAAATTATGACTTATTTCATGCGACCAAAATAAAAAAAATTAAAAGAAATATAAATTACTCTGCAAATTAATTATAGTCCTTTTTGGAAAATATTTCTTGCATCAAGCTAGTAGTTGGATGTATACTTTAAATAATGAACAATACAAATAATAATATGTGAATAAAAGAATGAATGTGTATCTCCTAGATTATTATGAATTGGAATGAAAGTGGGAATCAGAAGGCTATTTATCATAGTGCACTATGGTCCAGTTGATGATGACAGTAGTGATGTAAAAAGTACCTTCTAAGATTCGTTAAGTGATATTAGAGGTACTTGCGATCCTGGGGAAAGAATCATTCTACTCGAAGATATAAATGGCTGGGTTGATGCATAACGCGAACGTTTCTGAACGGATCACAACCTCATAATTTCAAAAATGAACCTGGTTAAAGGATGGAGGAGAAGAGGGATTAATAATTTAGGACATCATGAAAAAGGGTGGAAGACGGAATTAGGCAATAAAACTGCATCTTCAAGAGTGAATATGAAGTATGCGGTACTGCAGCTGTAGAAAGGAAGACTAGAGATGCTGGGTGGAATGATGAAATCCGCGTGGCTGCTAACGAGAAAAAGCAAGCGTACTCGAGCAAGCTGAATATTAAAGGTCTTAGCAAGGAGGAGAGGAATAGACGAGAAAATGATTATAGAGATAAGAACAGAAAAGCAAAAATACTAGTCAATGAAAGCAAGGATAAAATCAAAGCAAAAAGAGATAAAAAATCTGCTTGATAATGTGTTTACCTCGCGCTACGCGCTCGGTCTATGAATTCTCCCATATTTGTGCAGAAACCTTTCAAAATAAAGTCAAATCGATGATAACTGTAACTTACTAATTTGGTGATTATGAATTCTCTTTTGTTAAAACTCCTTCGGCTTTAACGAATACATTCTCATCACGTGACTCGCGCTTCGCAATCAATTAAATTATGTCATAAACGCGACATTTTCTATATTATGTTGAACTCTATTATAATAAATTTACGTCATATTAATTTTTAAAATTTTAAGCTTAATAAAAGAGAAGAATAATTAATTACCGGAACCTCGGCTTTAGGTGGAAAATTTTGCCGTTATACATTGTATTGTATATTATGTGCTTTTTCCATAAATTTGATTTTTTTTTTAAATTTTTAATAGCATTTGTTCACGACTGAAACGAAAACTTTCCGTCTTATGAAAAAATGGTTAATAACAAATTTGTAGACCATTTTTCGATGAATAATTTTGTCATTAAAGATTTTGTTGTATCTTGTGTCGTTTTTCCAAGAATTTAAATTTTTTATTTTTAATGCTATTTTTCATGATTAAAACAAAAATTAAGGGCGCTTTATTAAGAAGTAGTTTGAAGCAAAATTTATAAATCTTTCTGAGATGAACAATTTCGTTTTTCGACATTTTTTTCGTAACTCGTATAGTTTTGCTAAAAAGTGGAATTTTTTATTTTCAATAACATTTTTCACGATTAAAACAAAAACTATGCGTCTCAGCAAAACAAGAGTCTCACGAAAATTTGTAGATCTTTGTTAGGTGAACAATTTTTTTCTGATATTTTTTCGTGTCCCGTATTCTTTAGCTGGAAAATGTAATTTTTTCATTTCTAATAACATTTTTCAAGATTAAAACAAAAACTATATGCCTCATCAAAAAAATAGTCTCAAGCAAATTTTTAGATCTTTCTGAGATGAACAATTCTGCTTCTTAATATTTTTCTCGTATCTCGTACACTTTTGCTGGAAAATGGAATTTTTGATTTTTTAAAAAGCATTTTCAATGGACAAAACCAAAACCGTTGTTCAAAAATGGCTAGTTAACGAAATCATTCTTTATTTTCAGGCTTTAAAATAGTGTGCCAAAGGACAATCCAATCGGATAATTCCTTCAAAAATTATCGTGTTCATAGACAAAGACAACGACAACGGCGACAGACAGACACCAAAGTAAAATCCATTTTTTCTCAACTAAAGAGTCCGAAAACGTCGGAAATTGATAAAATCCGCGAAAGTCAATTTTCCCATAAAACCAATGCCTTCTCATTCAGATGAGAATGTAAAAATGCAAAATGATTTTGAAGGAACTGAGGAATTGTTTTAGAAATGGGTGAAGAAGATTAGAAAAAAAGTACTAGTACTGAGTTGTACGAAATTAAGAATGCTGATGATGAAATGGTACGGGACACGAACAAAGGGAAAGACATTATGAGTGATTTTTTCAAGAAATTGTGTGGTACTTGCGATCCTGGGGAAAGAATCATTCTACTCGAAGATATGAATGGCTGGGTTGTTGCGTAACGCAAACGTTTTGAGTGATTTTTGCAAGAAATTGTATGGAGGTCGAGCTATGGAGCATAGCAACTGTGATACAGAAGAGGATACGTCAGACAATCTCGTTGTAGGTGGCGAATGAAGAATCGATATCCGCGACATTAAATCCGTAATTAATAAAGCTAAAGAATGGTAAAGCTGCTGGTGTGGATGATATTACTGCTGAAATGCTCAAGGGCAGTGGCAGATATTTGTTTGTGAAGTTGAGCGAATTTATGAATAAGTATGCTGAGAACGGTAAAGTTCCAAGTGATTGAATAAAAGCAATAAAGGTGACTATACTGATTATAGAGCGATTAGCCTACTGAATACCATGGGCAAAATGTTTACCAAAATACGTATTGGTTAGGTCATGGAAATATCCAAAGAAAGGATCTGCGAAGTCCAATTTGGATTTATGCCAGAGGAAGATCATGTGCGAATCAGATATTTAGCTTGAGACAGATCACAGAAAATAGTTTGAGAGTAACCAAACAAGTTTTCTGTATATTTGTTGATCTGGAAAAAGCTGCCGATAAAGTTGATAGAACTAAACTTTGGGAAGTACTGAAAGAGTATGAAGTGAATGGTTGGCTTCTAAATGTAATAAAAGTTCTTCGCCTGGCCTTCGAGATTGATCCAAAACCTATCCCTTTTTCTACACATCCCTTATTCACCCTTACCATATAAATTCCTTGATCCCCGGTCGTGCAACGAGGCTAGAACCGAACGATTTACGCTTATCCCGAAAGGGATTTGACTTAATGGTACAATTATAATAATAAAAAATATAATCAATTATAAAAATGAGCCTCTTTACATAATAGTTTGAATCGAAATGGGAAAAGTAGTAACAAGTTTAGTTGATATGAAGTTATAAACCGCAACCATGCAGATAGAAATGGCCTCTTATAAGTACCGGTAGTTATTAGAGTAATTACTTTCCGGCTATTGCACTTATCGCACGTGCACACACAGATAAAGTGTACCGTAAAGTTTAAGGCTAGATTCACACGTAACAAAATGTGCATATTCAAACCGTGTTTGTGTGAGTTATTTCACGGATATTTCAAAGTTGATATTTCCATGATTAAAGTTTCGAGCTTTCATGGTTACATTTGATGTGCCTCATTCAAATACAAACTGATGTTTCTACTCGAAACGAAATCATCAATTGCAGACTTCTTCATTCGTTACTTCAGTGAGATTAATTAACATGTGAAAATAGTACGAAAACGTTTCAAATCAATCAAATCGTGAATCCTGATCAAGTGATGAAATATCTATTGGTCCAATCAATGAAGTTTGATTAAGGTTCGAAAATTAGCTGATAGAGACAAAAAAACCTTTAAAAATTTGATCATTTTAACTTATGACTTTTGAATTCTTTCAATTCAATTCAACCTTTCAATTTTATATACTTTCGAAAAATGGAAGCTAGAATTAAACTTTGAATTTGGAATGCTTTCAATGGCAAGTCTAAAAATTTGTAAGTTTTAAAGAAGAGATGTTCCAAACTTTGGGTCTTTAACTTTCGAAGTTTTCAGATTTGTAGATGTTCATTTTTTTTGTCTGCATCACTACCCATTGAGCAAAAAATGATGAGGCGTAATTAAAATGCCTTTTGAAAATGTTTTTTGACGTAAACGTCAAAAACCGTAATTAAAACGGCCAAAAAACATCCTATGTCATGGCAAATAACGTTCTGAAAACGTCCAATGTCCTAAAGACGTTTTCAGGACGTCTTTGGAAAATTGGATGTTTTCAGAACGTTATTTGGCCTGACACATGACGTTTTTAGAACGTTCTATCAACGTTTTTGAACATTTGTACCCACTGGGTAAGATTTTATTACCTTTTCTGAATGCAGTGATATTAATTATTAAATTTAAAGGTCTCTTTAAAATAAAACAATATATCTGCAGTCCTCAGAATTGCCACAGCCTAATTTTCTTGAAAAAAGTGAAAAAAGTGACCTATTTAAATCGTAAAGTGACAAAAAGTGACTAAAAGTTACTGAAATTCAAAGGAATTCGATGAAATTCATGGGAATTCTAGCTGAATTTTAAAGAATTAAGGCTAAATTCATAAGAATTCAGAATTAGTTCAAAAGAATTTAACTTGAATTCGAAGGGATTTGAATGAATAACAAAAATCCGAAAAATTCCATTGATTCCAGTGAAATTGGTATATATTTAGAAGAATTCCGAAAAAAATTGAAGTAAAAAAGTCTCCATCAACTTGAAAAAAATAGGAGTGAACAGAATTTAGGGCATATTCAACCAAATTAAGGTGAATTGAAAAAAAGTCAAAAAATAAAAAACCAAGGAAAGCAACCTGACAACTAGAAGATCAATAATGTTAATTCAATTTAGAGGAAAGAATTTGATAAAATTGATAAAAATTCAAGGTGAATTCTTTAAAAAATCTTTTAATCTGAAAAAATTCAAATCTATTTCAAAAATTTATTGAACTGAAAACAATTTTAAAATATTTAAACAATTCATTGAATTCATTAAATTTGGAGCGAAACTGCAAAAAATTAAGGGATTTCGAGAGAATTTAAAAAAAATTCAGGATAGATGAATGAGAATTCTGGCTGAATTACAATTGAGTTGAAAAAAACCACAAAATTCCATTGATTTCAGTAAAATTAGAGCGAATTTATAAGAATTCAAGAAAATCTCAGAGAATTCGATAAAATTCATAAGGTTTCAAAATCAATTTTTAAGAAATTTAGCCTGAATTTGTAATAATTCAAGTAAATGGAACCAATTTTTCAAAATTCAAAAAAATTCCTTTGAATTCAGATAAATGTCAGTGAATAGAATTGGTGAATTTAGAGGGATTTCAGATAAATGAAAAGATTCCACTAAAAACAATTAAAAACTATGTAGAAAATTCATTGAACTCATTAAATTTGGAATGAATTTACGAAAATTCCAGATGATTCTAAATAATTCGAAAGAATACACGACAAATAAATCAGAATTCAGGGATTCAAATAAATTGCAAAAATCCAAAATATTCCATTAATTTCAGTAAAATTAAAGTGACTTTAGAAGAATTAAAAAAAAATTGAAGTAAAAATTTTTCCATCAACTTAAAAGAAATAGGAGTGAACAGAATTTAGAGCAAATTCAACCAAATTAAGTGAATTGAAAAAAATTCAAGGTGAGTTTTTTAAAAATTCATTTCATCTGGAAAAAATTCAAAACTATTTTAAAGATTCACTGAACTAAAAACAATTTTGATATATTAAAAAAATTAATTAAATTCATTAAATTCGGAGCGAAATTGCAAAAAATCAAGGGAATTTGAGAGAATTCAAGAGAAATCAGGATAAATGAATGAGAATTCTGGCTGAATTCCAAATGAACTGAAAAAAATCCAAAATATTCCATTGATTTCAGTAAAATTAGAGAGAATTCATAATATTTTAAGGAATTTTCAGAGAATTCGATAAAATTCATACAAATCCAAGATTAGTTGAAAAGAATTCAGGGTGAATTAAGAATAATTCAAGTGAATGGAACAAATTTTTTTCAATTCAAAAAAATTCGATGAAATTTATAAGAATTCTAGGTGAATTTTAACGAATTCAGGCTAAATCCACAAGAATTCAGAATTAATTTGAAATGATGCAAATTCAATTCAAAAGGATTCAAATGAATTGCAAAAATCCAAAAAATTCCGTTAATTTTAGTAAAATTGAAGTGAATTTAGAACAATTCAAAAAAAGTTTAAAAATTCAAAAAGTTTCCATCAACTTGAAAAAAATAGAAGTGAACAGAATTTATAGCAAATTCAACAAAATTTAAGTGAATTGAAAAAAAATGTTAAAATAAAAATAAAAAATCAATGAAAGCGACCTGACAACTAGAAGATCAATAATATTGATGCAATTTAGAGGAAAGAATTTGATTAAATTGATAAAAATTCAAGGTGAATTTTTTTTTAAATCACTTAATCTGAAAAAATTCAAATCTATTTTGAAAATTGAATGAACTGAAAACAATTTTTAAATATTTAAAAAATGCATTAAATTCATTAAATTTGGAGCGAAATTGCAAAAAATTAAGGGACTTCAAGAGAATTTAAAAGAATTCAGGATAAATGAATGAGAATTCTGGCTGAATTACAAATGAATTGAAAAAAAATCCAAAAAATTTCATAGATTTCAGTGAAATTGCAATGAATTTAGAAAAATTTGAAAAAAAAATTAATTAAAAAAGTTTCCATCAAGTTGAAAAAAATAGGAGTGAACAGAATTTAGGGTACATTCAACCAAATGTAGGTGAAGTGGAAAAAAATTCAAAAAATAAAAATAAAAAACCAATGAAAGCAAACTTACAACTAGAAGATTGATAATGTTAATGCAAAAATTTTCTTTCTAAATTTATCTTAAACACTTTTAGTGACTCCTGACCTGCAGCAACCCTGTAAATAAAATTCCAGTTAATTTAGAGGAATTTAAGGGAAATGAGAAGAATTTGATAAAATTGATAAAAATTCATTTAACCTGAAAAATTCAAAACTATTCAAAAAATCACTAACTGAAAACAATTTTTAAATATTAAAAAAATCCATTGAATTCATTAAATTTGGAGCGAATTTGTGAAAAATCAAGGGAATTTAAGAGAATTTAGGATGAATGAATGAGAATTCTGGCTGAAATCCAAATGAATTGAAAAAAAATCCAAAATATTCCATTGATTTCAGTAAAATTAAAGCAAATTTATAATAATTTAAGTAAATGGAAAAAACTTTTTAAAATTCAAAAAAATTTCATTGAATTCAGATAAATGTGAGTGAATAGAATTAGTGAATTTGGAGGGATTTCAGAAAAATGAAAAGAATTGACTGAAAACAATTCAAAAGTATTAAAAAAATTCATTGAACTCATTAAATTTTGAGTGAATTTACGAAAAATCAAGATGATTCTAAATAAATCAAAAGAATTTCGGACAAGTCAATCAGAATTTAAGGTAAATTCCAGATAAATTGAAAGGAAATTTAAAAAATCCAAAATATTCCATTAATTTTAGTAAAATTGAAGTGATTTTAGAAGAGTTCAAGGGAATCACAAAAAATTCGAGAAAATTCATACGAATTCAAGATTTTTTAAAAAGAATTCAGGGTGAATTTAGAATAATTGAAGTGAATGGAACAAATTTTTTAAAATTCAAAAAAATTCCACTGAGTTTCATAAACAGATAAATGGGAGTGAATTAAATTAGTGAATTTAGAGAAATTTTAGAAAAATTAGAAGAATTTGTAGAACTTCTAAAAATTCAATGTGAATTCTTAAAAAATTCAAGTGAACTGAAAACAATGCAAAACTATTTGAAACATTCATTGACTTCATTAACTGTGGAGTGAATTTATAAGAGTTCTGGGAGATTCAAAATAATTTAATGAAATGCCTAAGAATTCAAGGGGAGTTTAAAAGACTTCAGGGTGAATTAAAAAAAAAAAGATCCAAAAATCCATTGGACTTAGTGGAATAAGGTGAATTTAGAAGAATTCAAGTGAACTCATAATAATTCAGGGAGAATAAAAAAATTTGAAATAATTCGGAATATGTAATTCAAAGAGATTCAGGATAAATTTATAAGAAATCAGGGTAAATTCGAATAATTCAATAAAATGCAAAAATAGTTATAGATCTGAATTCAATAGTAGTTAGCCTTTGGGTTCTCTGTTATAATTTATTGAAAGAAAAGTGACTAAAGTGATCTTTTCATTTAAAAAAGTGACTATAGTGACTTTATCTTAAAAAAGTGACTAAAAGTGAATTAAGTGACTGTGTGGCAGCCCTGGCAGTCCTTGCAAATTATCCAGAACGTCTAGTTTAAAAACAATTTTCAAATGTTATTTTAATTATCAGTAATGAAAATGATAAAAAAAAACCTTTCAAATTACAATTCTTGTTTAATAAAAATGCGTCAATTATTTGTTAGTTTATGAGAATTTACTTATTTAGTATTAGAAAACAATTCAATTTATGAGCAAAGTTGAAAACTTAAAAGATTTGAAGAGGTATTTTTCCTCAATAGTATACAAAAACTTGATGTGATCGTTTGAGGTGATAAATTTTAGAGCAGGGTGGTCACTGAAAAGTAAAGCGGGCGGCAAGTTTCGTCGCTTCTACGCAAGACTTCAAAGAGAACAACAAAGATACGAATGTGATGAATTAAAAATTAGCCTCTCTGACCACCTAGTCGGATTTTACGACCAGTTTCGTTCAACTGAAATCCAGAGATTTTTGAAGACGGTTCAAAGTATACGGAAGGCTCCCTGGAGGGATTCGCGAGAAAAGACCAAAAAGGATGAATGAAATTGAAAGAAAAAAAAAGTCAGGGAAAGGAAGAAACTTGGAAGTACGTCATTCGCAATCTCCGAGGACTCTTACAAGGGATCTATTTCTCAAAAATCACCAATCGTATTTGCTAATCTTTCTTTTTTTTATTGTCTGCAAAAAAATTGACTAACTTTACATTAAATATTTATAAAATCTATATTAGGGTGGCTCAAAACGACGTAATTTCGATTTTTTAACGTTTGCAACAGAAAACCTGTTTCTCATACTGAAAAACTACATGAAAAATACGAATACTAGAAATCCCCAACGCTTTTGTTTAAAATGATTCACAAGTGGTACAAAAATTGATCATTCTTTTATGCAGATATTCTCGGGAGATACGATTTTTTATTCTAAAACGCTGTATTTAGTGATAAGTGTTATGAAAATACCTGGTGGAAATGTATTTTTACAGCCAATTTTCAGAATATTTCGATTTTATTAATACTGAATTGCGTGTGTGTGTCTTCTGGAACTATTTGAGAAAGGAAAACGTAAATATTTTAGTAAACAAAAAAGTTGGCAATTTTTTTTGAGACTTTGCAAAAATCGTGAATTTCAACCTTCAAGCGCCTCATTTATCAAGCGAATTTTAAGCAACGGCAAATTTTCAGTGAGAAAGTTTTTGATTAAGGTTCAGAGAAGTTTTCCGAAAAGTCTTAGCTCAGTTGAATTAATGGTTAAAAAATTATGAATGTTTTTAATTGCAAGCGGCAATCTTAACGCTGACCGATGCACGTGCCTCCTCCTATTCAGATTGTGGCGGTAGACAGCCACAGAGATTTATGGTCCAATATAGGAAAATTTCAATTTTTCTTCCACCCTGGAATTACAAGCTTTCGAAAATATATAGAAAAAATTTTAGAAAGAAAAAAGTTAATTTCAGAGTTAAATATTTTTGTTGTTGAAAATTAATTTCCCTAACTAAAAATTTAACTATTTCAGTTGAAAATTCATCAATTTAGTTGAAAATTCATCTTTTTGTTTTAAAATTCAAATAGTATTTGTTAAGAATTCATTTTTTTGGCCGAAAACGTTATCATTTGTTTAAAAATTTACTTTGTTAAAAATTCAACAATTTTGATAGAAAATTATTCTATTCGTTTGAAAATTCAACTGTTTTGTAAAAAATTCGTCTTTTTGGGTTGAAACTTGAACTATTTTGTTGAAAATTCGTTTTTGATTTAAGACTAAAATCTTTTTTCGTTGGAATATCAATCACTACATTTTTTGTTGAGAAATCATCTTGTATTCCTGGAAAATGAATTTTTCCAAATGAAAATTTAACTATTCCATTTTTGGTTGAAAGTTATCGTTTTTAGTTGAAAATTTATGAATTTTGTTGAAAATTCGTCTTGTTTTGGTGAAGAATTCTACTGAAAGTTTAACTATTTTCTCAAAAAATATCATTATTTTGGTTCAAAATTAATTTTTTTGACTAAAAATTGAACTATTCCATTTCTGGTTGAAAATTAATATTTTTGAGTTGAAAATTCAACTATTTGGTTAAAAATTCATGTATTTCGTTAAAAAATCGTCATTTTTGGTAGAAAATTATTCTTCTTGGTTGAAAATTCATCTTTGTCGGTCAAAAAATCAGGAATTTTGTTAAAAAGTCATCTTCGAGTTGAAAATGATCTTTTTTTGTTGAAATTTCAACTGTTTTATAGAAAAATCG
>JAUMHM010000005.1:10565349-10590223 GCA_032362435.1 Melikaiella ostensackeni | reverse complement strand
TAGCAGAAACTTTTTAAAATTATTGGAAAAAGTAAAAAAGGTATTAGGGCTTTCCAGAAAATCTTCATTTTTTTCATCGAATTTTCAAAACATAAAAAGAAGATTTTCAGGAAAAATCCACCTTTTCTTTCCAATAATTTCAAAAAGTTTCTGCTAATATGAAAAGGCATCCTATCAGTTTTGTGCCGGTTAAGCCATTTTTGAGTCCGGAAATTTTTTTTAAATATAATTTTTCATTTTTTCTCGTAAACCATGCAAGATATCCCAAAAAAGCAAGATGTATTTTTTGTATAACTTTTCTAGATTTGGAAACTTTTATGTGAGCGTTTTTCTACCTTCAGTTACTTCCGAGAAAAATGCAAAAATTTGATTTTTCAATAATAATTTTTTTCAGTGTGAAGCAGTGGTTTACCAAGAAAAAAACTCAGGAGATATGTAGTAAATCTTCACAGGTAATCCTCGAGTGATTGTAACAAATAAAATTTAAAAAGAATTTTGATCAAGTTGTGAAATACGTGTTCCTTTATTCTCGCCTGTAGAATGATACATCCAAATACCAAATTATTCTGACACAATCACCTAGACTTTTCATGAAATTTTGCATGATTTGAAATGAAATTTGTCAATTGAAAATCCTTACATATTTAACGTTTGAATTTGAAACAGTTTTGAATATTCCCAATTTAATTTCATCAATTTTAAACCTTTTCATTTGAACTCCCCCACTTTATACTAAACTTTGCAATAACTTAATTTGATCAATTATAAACAGTTGAATTTGAGAAAAAATTTAAAAAACATGAACTCGAACAAAGTCATTTTATGCAACTGAAATTGCACAAAAAGTCTTTAATGACAAAAGTATGTATCTAAAAATTAGTGTGATAGGTTTATTACAATTAAATAACAAAGGAAAAAAGAACAGAAAAAAGAGTCAAATCTTTTCCTTATCCTTCCTCCGTCCATTTTATAATACTAGGATCCAACATGTTTCGAAGTCATTTAGACCTCATCAGGGAAATTTTATAAGAAACTACGTTTGAAAATTTTGGTCTTATGCTTTGTGTTTTTGTGATTAGTGTATTTTGACATTCACGAAGACAAAAAAGAATAATTTATTCTCTACCCGTTTTTTGGCTTATTCTCCGTCTTTTCATACTACTGGGGTCAACATGTTTCGAAGCTGATTTAGACTTCCTCATCAGGGGTCATTTATAGGAAAACTACAAATAAATAGTGAAACTTATATCAATTAAATTCAAATATTACCTGAAAATAAGTATGAATTAATTAATGTAAAATGTCGTTTGGTCAATTTTTCTATTTTCTTATTGAAATAAAAAATCTTTAAGATCAAAATGAAATCTACGTTTTTACGAAAAATTCTTTTTGCACTAAAATAAAGAACACCAAAAAGTTCTGTGTGTCTGTGCATGGCAAACTTTTTTAACTAAATTCAAGATAGATTTCTTAAATTTATTGATAGTCTCATTAGAAGTTCCTTCGTTTCTTTAATTGTTAAAATCAAAATATACTTTCTCAATAATATCAAATATTTTTTTCGGAAAAATCCATGAATCTTGCACTTTATCATTAAATCTTTCTCTACTGCTTCCAATCTCAGTTTTTACTAATTGATTGAAATTCTTTAATATTTTTCACCGGTTGTTTCTGATTATTACCTTTTTCTATTTTGAAAAATGGAATAATCTGAATAGATTGGTTCTAAATAAAAATACAGTTAATTATCATTTCATATCTACATTTTCTATTTAATATAAAGCACGAGAATAAAATTTTCAAACGTAGTTTCATATAAAATTTCCGTGATGAGGAGATCTAAATGAAGACGTGTGCATTTTGTCGGATTGAATATGGAACTTTCAATTCGAATTGCGTTCATTTTCGGATTGGTTTATTCGATTCGATCGACATGCCGATCGAATGTCGAAAAACCGAAATTCAAGGATCGGTTTTCTTAATTCGATCGGCTGGTCCATCGAATGTCGGAAAACCGACATTCGATACATCCTACCGTAGAATCGGTTTTTTTTTATTCGATCGACTTGCCGACCGAATGTCAAAAAACCGACACCCGACGCGTGCTACCATCGGATCGGTTTTTTCGATTCGATCGGCCCGTCCATCTGATGTCGAAAAACCAACATTCGATACATCCTACCATCGAATCGGTTTTTTTCGATTCGATCGACGCGCCGACCGAATGTCAAAAAACCGACACTTGACGCGTGCTACCATCGGATCGGTTTTTTCGATTCAATCAGCTCATCCATCGAATGTCGAAAAACCGAAATTCAAGGCATGCTACCGTCGGATCGTTTTTTTCGATTTGATCGGCCCGTCCATCGAATGTCGAAAAACCGACATTCGATACGTCCTACCGTCGAGTCGGTTTTGTTCGATTCGAATGTCGGTTTTTCGACATTCGAAGGGCATCCAATGTCGGTTTGGAATCGAATCGAATTTTTTGTACATGTCTATCTTAATGACCTCGAAACATGTTGGATCCTAGTAGTATAAAAAAGACGAAGGAAGAATAAGGAAAAGCGTTGATTTTTTTTCTCCCTCTTTTTTCATTTGTTATTTAATCGTCTCTAATGAGCCTATCACACTTATTTTTGGAAACATACTTTTCTCATTAAAGGCTTTTTGTGTGATTTCAGTTGCATAAAATGACTTTATTTGAGTTTATGTTTTTTAAATTTTTGTTTCAAATTTACGAAACAGACATTGAGCCATAGTCTTTGTTTCCGTTCCATTGAGGTTCCGTTCTTGGTCGACTCTGCAAGTTTAAATTTGAAATCACCCTAAAATAGATTTTTTAAAGAAATGATCACTGATTTGTTAACTTCCGAATTTTGCTTAGAATAGGCCCTGTTTCAATATCTGAAAAACTCTCAAGCATCTCTAACTCTGACACGAATGTTGAGCTTTTAATTATTACTCCGCTCAATCATTTTCAAAAAATCCGTATGCAAAGTTCATATAAAAGTGCATATGACTAGAGATAAACAAAAGTCAAATATTTAAAAATCATTTATCACGAAATGATTCGTAACTGAATCATTGTATGATGATGGCAAATTTATGTACTCGGTTCAAAGTCATTATTTCAAGGCCAGGGAACTTGAACTACTTTCTTTAAAAGAATCAACAAGTGTATTGATTTCATTTACTGGAAGTTCCAGGGAACTATAAAACCTGTTTTTAAATTGGAGAAAAGAAAGAGAGAAAAGTTATAATCATGACTTGAAAGTGACACAGGTTATCGGAAACGCGATTGTTTTAAAATAGAATCTAGAATCTAGAGTGAGAAACTATTTCAAGCTTATAATTAATAATTATCTGTAAAGAGCGCATTATAGTATTAACGAGCATCATGCAAATTTTCCATTAATCGGACTGCATTTTGAGGTTGTAAGACATCGATAAAATTATTAGAATTAAAATTGTATTCTCTATTGCATACCCATCATGTTCGATACGAATTTGCTGCGCTCGTTTGGTGGAATCCAGAGAGCTGTCATTGGATGAATTGCGGGCCAAGTTGCACCCTAAACATTTATTAAAAGTAATTGATAATTGTCATTCTGACTGAGATTTTGATTATAAAAATGAAGAGATATAATTATTATAATAATGAAAAATAAATAAAAAAATTATATTTCAGGCTTCAGATGGTTACAGCCCAATATGTCGAAGGCACTTTTTGAGTTGGATATTTGTATCAAACTAAATATTCTGCACGGGACTATTCTGGTGTTTATATCATCAGTCACGAACCCATTTTTGTGATGCAATCAAGTGATATGCATAATTTGACATTTTGGGCAGTCTGGTATAATTTTTACTCCGCCATCCACGGGCAGGGTTGCGCTTAACTGCCTGAGCTACCGAGGCTCATAAAATGAAATGAAAAAATAAAAATAAAAAATTACATCTCTGACTTAAGATAATTACAACCAGTGATGGGTAAGTTACTTTTTAAAAGAAACTAGTTATCGTTACCGTTACCTCACAAAAAAAGTAACTAGTTAGTGTTATCGTTATCGATCCAAAATGTAACTTTTTCTTAGTTGCGTTTACCAAAAAAAAGTAACTTTACTTACTTAAAGTAAGTAGTAGTAGTAGTAGTAGTAGTAGTAGTTACTTAAAGTAACGTTACTTTTTTAGTTACTTTTGTATTTTAAAAATATATATCCAAGTTTAGTTTTTACAAAACTTTATTCATAACTTTCGAGTGATAGTTGTCACATTTTTTAATGAAAGTCGCAGGTAAGTCATGACCTACATAAAATTACTCAAACAAGGAATGTTTTAGAAAATTTTGATGTTTAGTGTGGAAGAAAAAGTTCAGCTTTCCTATTTTGGCTATAGGTAAATCTCTTTGGCGCTGAAAATTAATTATTTCTTTCTAAAAGTATTTCTTTAGATTTACCTAGTTACGACTTCCGCTTCTAGAAGATTTACAATATTCTAAGACCAACAGAAAATTTTTTAGAAGACGTTGAATTTTTAACAAAATACATGCATTTTCAACTAAAAAGGATAAATTTTAACCAAAACAGACATGTCTTTAACAAAATACATGAATTTTCAAATAAAAAAGAGAAATATTCAACTAAATAGTTGAATCTTTGACTGAACAATATAAATATAAAAGCAAAACTGAAATGGTTAAATTTTCATTAAAAAAATGAATGTTTAACCAAAAAAAATTTAAACAAAATAGTTAATTTTTCAACGAAAGAGATGAATTTTCAACTAAAATGATAAATCTTGAACAAAAAAAAAAGATTTTGAACAAAGTAGTTCAACCTTCAACCAAAAAAGGTGAATTCTCAATGAAAAAGGTAATAGTTGAAATTTCACCCAAAAAATATTTTCATTTTGAATCAAATACAGTTAAACTCAAGTAAGAAAGACGAATTTTCAACAAAATAGGTAAATTTGAAACAAAAGAGATGAATTTTCAACCAAGAAGATCATTTTTACCCGAAAAAGACGAATTTTCAATAAAATACATGAATTTTTTTTCAATTGAAAACAAAATTCTGAACGAAAAAAGATCAATTCTTAACAAATAATGTAATAGTTGATATTTTAACCAAATCATATTTTTATTTCAAATCAAAAACAGTTACATTTCGGCAAAAAAAATTTTTTCGACAAAATAGTTGAATTTGCAGTCAAGACAGAAAAAAATCAACCAGATTGTTAAAGTTTCAAGCCAAGAAGGCGAATTTTCAAGAAAAGAGCTGATTTACAACCAAATAATGAAATTTTTATCCAAAAAGATAAATTCTTAATCAAAAATGTAATAATTAAAATTCAACCAAAAGAGACGAGTTTTGAACAAAATAGTTAAATTCGAAACCAAGGAGATAAATTTTCTACCAAGAACATAATTTTTTACCGGAAAAAGACGAATTTTAAACAAAATACAAGAATTTCCAAATTAAAAGGAGCAATTTTCAACCAAATAATAAAATTTTTATCCAAAAAGATGAATTCTCGATAAAAATGTAATATTTTAAATTTCAACCAAAAAAGACGAATTTTAAACAAAATAGTTAAATTCGAAACCAAAAAGATGAATTTTCTACCAATAACATAATTTTTTACCAAAAAAGGACGAATTTTAAACAAAATACATAAATTTCCAACTTGAAAAGATCAATTTTCAACCAAAAATGGGATAGTTGAATTTTTAACTGAAAAAATTAATTTTTAACGGGAAAAGATAAATCTTCAACATAAAATGTAATAGCTGATATTTAAACCAAAAAACAATTTAATTTTAAATAAAAAACAGTTATATTCAACTAAAAAAAGAATCTTTATCAAAATAGTTGAATTTTTAGTCAAGAGAGAAATAAAATCAACCAGATTGTTAAAATTTCAAGTAAAAAAGACGAGTTTTCAACAAAAAAGTTTATTTTCAACCAAATAATTAAATTTTTATGAAAAAAGATAAATTTTCGAAGAAAAATGAAATAAATGCAAATTCAACCAAAAAAAGACGAATTTCAAAGAAAATACATGAATTTCCAACTGAAAAAAATCAATTTTTAACCAAAAATGGGATCATTAAATTTTTTATTGAAAAAATTGATTTTCAACGGGGAAAGATGAATTCTCGAATAAGATACATAATAGCTGATATTTGAACCAAAAAACAGTTCAATTTTTAATCAAAAACAGTTATATTCAACCAAAAAAAGAATCTTAATCAAAATAGTTGAATTTTCCGTCAAGAAAGAAATAAAATCAACCAGATTGTTAAAATTTCAAGCCAAAAAGACGAATTTTATACAAAAAAGTTGAATTTCAACCAAATAATAATATTTTATGCAAAAACTTCAATTCTCAATGGAAAATGTAATATTTTAAATTTCAACCAAAAAAGATGAATTTTCAACAAAATAGTTAAATTGAAAGCAAAGAAATGAATTTCCTACCAAGAACATAATTTTTTACCAAAAAATACGAATTTTAAACAAAATACATGAATTTGCAACTAAAAAAGATCAATTTCCAACTAAAAAAGATCAATTTGCAACCAAAAATGGCATAGTTAAATTTTTAATTGAAAAAAATAATTTCCAACGCAAAAAGATGAATCCTCGACGAACAATGTAATAGTTGATATTTCAACCAAAAATATTTTTATTTTAAATCAAAAACAGTTACGTTTAACCAAAAAACAATTTTTCATCAAAATAGTTGAATTTTCAGTCAAGAATGAAATAAAATCCATCAGATTGTTAAAATTTCAACCCAAAAAGGCGAGTTTTTAACAAAAAAGTTGATTTTCAACCAAATAATAAAATTTTTATCCAAAAAGATGAAATCTCAATGAAACATGTAATAGATGAAAATTCAATCAAAAAAGATGAATTTTCAACAAGATTGTTTAATTTGAAACCAAAGAAATGAATTTTCAACAAGATTGTTTAATTTGAAACCAAAGAAATGAATTTTCAACAAAATATGTACATGAATTTTCAGCTACGAAAGATCAAATTTCAACAAAATAGTGTAATTTGAGACGAAAGAGATGAATTTTCAATCAAGAAGATTTATTTTTTACCAAAAAAAAGACGAATTTTGAACAAAATTTATAAATTTTGAACGAAAAGAAGATCAATTTTCAACCAAAAATATTATAGTAAAATTCTCAATTGAAAAAAATTAATTATCAACGAAAAAACATGAATCCTCAACTAAAAGTATAATAGTTCATATATATCAACAACAAAAATTAATTCTAAATCAAAAACAGTTTAGTTCAACCAAAAAACTAATTTTTAAGAAAACAGTTGAATTTTTAACCGAGTGAAATGATTTTTTTCTAAAATCGTTTAATTTCGAACTAAATAATTAAATTCTTAACCAAATAATAAAATTTTTAACCAAAAAAAGATAAATTTTCAGCTAAAATAATAAGTAAAATAACTGGAATAGTTGAATTTCTAGTTTAAAAAATTCATTATTAACCAAAGAGAAATGAAAAGTAAAGTGGAAATCGAAAGTAACTAAAAAAGTAACGATTTTTATAATTACTGTTACTGAAAAAATGTAACTAGTTACCAATTCGTTACTTACTGACAAAAGTAATTTCGTTAGCACTATCGTTACAAAAAAAAGTAACTAGTTACAGTAACTAGTTAAAAGGAACTAGTTACTTCCCATCACTGTGTGGAAACCACCCCAAATCAACCCCCAAAGTTTAAAAAATTCTGTAAAGAGACATTAATTCAAAAAGTTGAAATTTTTTCCCTGATAATAATAGAATTTTAAGCCAAAAGTATCCAAAACAAGTTTTATTCCTCTAGCGCATATAGAACCTACCTTTAATCAACCCCAGAAATCAAAAAAATTCTGTAAAAATACAAAAAAGTGGTCGATGGAAAATTTTTAGATCTTTGCAAGGCCAATAATTTTTTACTGTAATATTTTCTTATATCTCAAGTTTTTTGACAGGAAAATTTAATTTCTGATTTTTTAACAGTAATTTTCACGATTAAAACGAAAACTACTTATCCTATAAAAAATGATCAATAGAGAATTTGTAGAGCTTTTTGAGACCAACAATTCTGTTTTCCAACATTTTTTACGTATCTCGCACAGTTTGGCCAGAAAATTAAATTTTTCAATTTTCCAAAATCGTTTTTTGATGGATAAACCTAGAACCGTTGATCAAAAATAGCTGGTTAACGAACTCGTCCTTTTTTTATGTCGTAAATGTTTGTGCCAACGCGCAATCCAATCCGGTAATTATTTCGAAAGTTTTTGGCGGGAAAAATTAGTTTTTGATTTTTTTTCAGTATTTTTCACGATTAAAATGAAAACTACTCAGCCTATAAAAAATCAGTCAATGGAATGAAAGAGAATGTTCAAGAAAACAGTTGAATTTTCGACCCAAAAAGATGAATTCTGAACCAAAAAAATAAAATAGTAGACTTTTCAAATAAAAAGAATTGACTTTCAACCAAGAACGATGAAGTTTCAACCAAACAACGGAATTTTTTACCAAAAGAGATGAATTGTGAAGCAAAAATATAATAGCAGACTTTTCAATGAAAAAGATCTCACTTTCAATCAAAAAGACGAATTTTCTACCAAAAGATGAATTATCAATCTAAAAGGAACAATTTTCTATCCAAGAAGACGAATGTTCAACAAAACAGTTGAATTTTTAACCAAAAGAGATGAATTCCGCACGTAAAATATAACACTAGACTTTTCAATGAAAAAGAATTCACTTTTAACCAAAGAAGACAATTTTTCTACCAAAAGATGAATTATGAATCCAAAAGGACCAATTTTCTATCCAAAAAGAGAATTTTCAACAAAACAGTTAAATTTTCGACCCAAGGAGATGAATTCTAAAACAAAAAATAAAATAGTAGGCTTTTCAAATAAAAAGAATTAACTTTCAACCAAAAAGGAGAATTTTCGACCAAAAGAGATGGATTCTAAACGTAAAATATAATAGTAGACTTTTCAATGAAAAAGAATTTACTTTCAACCAAAAACGACGAATTTTCTGCCAAAAGATGAATTCCAAAAGGAACAATTTTCTATCCAAAAATACGAATGTTCAACAAAACAGTTGAATTTTCGACCCAAAGAGATGAATTCTGAAACAAAAAATAAAATAGTAGGCTTTTCAAATAAAAAGAATTAACTTTCAACCAAAAACGATGAATTTTCAACCAAAAAGGAGAATTTTCGACCAAAAGAGATGAATTCTGAACGTAAAATCTAATAGTAGACTTTTCAATGAAAAAGAATTTACTTTCAACCAAAAAGGACGAATTTCTACCAAAAAGATGAATTATCAATCCAACCAAAAAGACGAATGTTCAACAAAACAGTTAAATCTTCGACCAAAAGAGATGAGTTCTGAAACAAAAATATAATAGCAGACTTTTTAAATAAAAAGAATTGACTTTCAACCAAAAGGGATGAGTTTTCAACCATATAGTAGTATGTTTAACTAAAAGAAATGAATTTTGGACCAAAAATATAGTAGTAGACTTTTCAATTAGAAAGAATTAAATTTTAATCATAAAAAATGATTTTTCAACCAAATAACATGACTTGCCTACCAATAGATGAATTTTTCATTGAAAAGAACGAATTCTCAATCTAAAAAGACGATAGTTCAACAAAACAGTTGAATTTTCGACCAGAGAAGACGACTTTTTTACAAAATAGTTGAATTTTAAAATAATTAAATTTTCAATCAAATAATTGAATTTTCGACCGAAAGAGACGAATTCTGAACAAAAGATATAATAGTAGGCATTTCAAATAAAAAGAATTAACTTTCAACTAAAATAGTTGAATTCTCAACCAAAAAGTAGATTTTATAACCAAAAGAGATGAATTTTGAATGCAAAATATAATAGTAGACTTTTCACTGAAAAAGAATTCACTTTCAATCAAAAAGACGACTTTTTTACCAAAAGATGAATTATCAATGCAAAGGACCAATTTTATATCTAAAAAGTATTATGTTCAACAAAACAATTGAATTTTCGACCAAAAGAGATGAATTTTCAACCTAAAAAGATGCCTTTTTAACAAAATATTTGAATTTTTTACCAAACGAGATGAATTCTGAGCGTGATATATAACAGTATATATATATATATATATATATATATATATATAGGTTTTAGATTTTCGATAGGAAATTATACTTCAATCTGTGCTCTATTTGCTAACATTATACTTTTATGTCCCCGAAAGTACCGGAGGTGGGTAAATTTTTTATCTGATACAAAAAATATAATACGTAAGCTTAGGGCGCTCTCCAACTTTGAGTCAGTTTTTCTCGAAAAGCGGTTTTTCAATTTATTTACCAAGCACTTAGAGTATCTCTAAATTATAACTTTATTATGCCAATTATTAGTAATTACTTATATACAGGTAAATGTAGGTAACCTATGTAATTACTATGTTAAATATCTAACAAAGAAAGTTTTCTTTTTCAAATATTCTTTAATATAATAATAAATTATATATAACATATATAATAATAATATAATAATAATATATATAATTATATATATATATATAATAAATTTAGAATATATAGCGAAAACGGAACATGGATTTTTGAACAAAACATAAACTTTAAGATCTTAAATATAAAATAATATTCGATATTTTAAGAGAGATGATTGGTAACATTGAGTGCACAATTCCAAACACATTTTTTTCGAAGAGCGATCCGATATTTATCGCAAAAGTAAAAAAAATCTTAAAAATTGCCGGCTATTTTCCGGCCTTTTCCGATGCTCAAAATTCCAGACTAATTCCCAGTTTTCCCGGTCAGTGGCCACTATATAGTTTAGTAATAGTAGAAGTTAGTCTAGTCATTTAGAAGAATCTCAGTTTTATTTATATAAATTTATAACGTTTGTATTATTTATTCATGTGAATAATTATGTATTGTTCAATGGATTTTCGAACTTCGTTGGGAGTCCGAGAGTACCGGAAATATCTCATTGAAAAGACTCTAGGTAGTCTAGGTAAATAATAAAGTGCTTGTATCCCGTTAGTGGTTGAAAGCTTTTCAACCCTCTTCCGTTTCTCGTGAAGGGTGTCGATCTGGGTTTCAACCCTCATGCCGGATCTTCAGATTACGAAAGGACACTCTCCGACTCGTTATCCAGGATGTTACCTCAAGTATTACTCTGCTGGAGTTCCATCACAGATATAGTCAAATTTAACATATATTTACAGGGCGGCTATAGTCTAATTTACTTAAAAGAAGTGAAAAAAATGACTAATTCAGACCGAAAAAAGTGACCAAAAGTGACTAATTTTAACCCAAAAAGTGACTAATGTGCATTACACTAGTTTACACGAAAAATGTACCAGGAGAAAGAAGGTTTCTTTAGACTAATTGTGGGTCACTGAAAAAGAAAATGACATTCATTTATTTTTCCAAAGAAGTGTTTTCGAGATGTTTGCAAAAAACGTGTCTTTTCAGTTATTGGTATAAATCTTTATAACGGTTCATCCAATTACATAAACTGTGTTTCGTTCGAAAGGTATGATTTTCCACTTCTGTGTCAATCGAATTAAAATTTTGTGAGTTACAGGCGATGAAAATTAAAAAAAAGTTGATTTTCCGATCTTATTTGAAAATAACTCACTTTCAGTTGTACCATTTTTTCGAATTTCATTGCCTATAATCCAATAAATTTTAATCCGATTGACACAAACAGTATATCATCGGAAAGAAGAAGAATATACACTGCTAAGAATTTCTGTTTTAATTTTGCAATAATTGTATTTGAAGTTTATTACCTAAACGTAATGTAATTTTACAATGCATGTTTTGTACACCGAATTATGAGAAAAATGAACGTTTCCTGCATATATGGTTTGCATTATATTTTTATTGAAAATTGCAGATCGCTGGTCTTAGCGTTTGATCATACATAAATCAAGAATTAAGTATGACGTATAGATGAGCAATACCCAGAAATGCATTCTAAAGATGAAAATTTAGTACATGATTGATTTTTTCTAGGTTAGGTATGTAATTCATTCAATTTCTTAATGATTTTTCCATCAACCCAGATTCTTGTTAAAATCAGTATATCAAGCAAATCGTATTTTACCATTTTTTCATTCAAGTTACAACAGTAATACTTCATCAAATGTTTAAACTATATTTGAAAAAAAATATATATTCGGAAATTCCAATACTTGTAATTTTGCAATGAATGCAATGCAATTTTACTTTATAATACAGTGCTTGCAATTTTACATTACAATTTGTATTGTAAAGTATTGTAAAATACAAATATTTTTAACAGTGTACCTTTCGATTGATATACAGTTCATGTTAGTTGGATCAACCGTTTTCGAGATTTCTGCCAGTAACTGAAAAAAGAGCCACAAAACACGTTTTTTGCAAATATCTTGAAAACACTTATTTGGAAAAATAAATGAGTCACATTTTCTTTTTCAGCGACCCAAAATTAGTCTAGAAAACACTTTTTCTTTTAGGTACACGCGATGAACCAAAAATTTGTAAACTAGTGTTATTAATGTGGTTTAAAGTTCCCTTATAATTCTAAAGAATTCAAAAGAATATGATGAAATTTATAATAAGTCCAGGTGAATTTCAACTGATTCAGGATGAATTTATAAGAATTCAGAGTGAATTCAAAACAATTCAACTTCAAATTCAAAAAATTAATATTAATTTCAGTAAGATTGGAGTGAATTTAGAAGAATTCAAGGGAATTCAAAAGACTCTGATCAAATTCATAAGAATTTGAGTGAATTGAACAAAATTCAAAAGAAAAAGAAATGAATAAAATAAAATTCGAATAAACTTAGGGGAACTTAAGGGAAATAAGAAGAATTCCATGAAATTATTAAAAATTCGAGATGAATTTAAAAAAATTTTAATATTAGAAAAATTCATTGAGTTCATTAACTTAGGAGTGAATTTAGAAAAATTTAAGCAAATTAAAAAAGAATTTGATGAAATGCCTCAAGATTCATGGTGAGTTTAAAAAACTTAAGGGTGAATTCACAAAGACTATTTGAAAAATGTAAAAAATCCATATAATTGAGTAGAAAAATTTAAGCGAATTCAAAAGAATTCAGGGTGAATTCAACAAAGTTCAAGCGAATTCATGTTGAATTCCAAATGAATGCGAATGAGCTGAAAGAATTCCAAAGATCCAAAATATTCCAATGATTTCAATAAAAATTGGAATGAATTTAGAAAAATTCAAGAGACTTTGATGAAATTCATAAGAATTTAAGTGAACTGAACAAAATTCGAAAAATAAAAAAAATTCCACTGAATTGAATTAACTTAGAACAAAATTTAGGGCGAATTCAACAGAATTCAAGTAAATTGAACGAAAATTCAAAAAAAAAAAAACAATGAATGAAATAAAATCGGAGTGAATTTAGAGGGATTTAAGAGAAATGAGAAGAATTCGACGAAATTGATAAAAATTCAAGTGAATTGGAAACAATTCATAGAAATATTTAAAAATATCACTGAACTCAAATAAATTCGAAGTGAATTAAGAAAAATTCCAAGGATTTCAAAGAGAATTTGATGGAATGTCTGAGAATTCAATGTGAGTTCAACAGACTCGAAGAAGAATTCACAAAAAGTATTTTAAAAATAAAAAAACCCGTATAATTGAGTAGAATTGAGTGAATTTAGAAAAATTCAAGTGATTTCAAAAGAATTTGGGATAAATTCAACAAAATTCAAGTGAATGCAAAAGAATTCAAAGAATTCAGGTTGAATTCCAAATGAATTCAAATGAATTGAAAAAATTCCAATGATTCAAAGTATTCCATTAAGTTCAATAGAATTGAAGTAAATTTAGAAGAATTGAAAAGAGTTTAAGAGACTCTGATGAAATTCATGGGAATTTGAGTGAACTGAACAAAAATACAACATAACTAAAATTGAAAAATAAAATAAAACCAATGAATAAACTAAAATTCGAGTAAACTTACTAAAGGAAAGGAATTAAAGGGAAAAGGAATTACTTAGTAAAGGAATTTAAGGGAAATAAGAAGAATTCTACGAAATTGCTAAAAATTCATGCTGAAATGATGGAATGCCTAAGAATTCAAGGTGGATTTAAAGGACTTGAGGGTAAAATCACAAAAACTATTTTAAAAATATAAAAAATCCATATAATTGAGTAAATTTAGAAGAATTTAAGTGAGTTCAAAAGAGTTCAGGGTGAATTTAACAAAATTCAAGCGAATTCAGGTTGAATTCCAAATGAATTCAAATAAACTGAAAAAATTCAAAAGATCCAAAATATTCCACTAGTTTCAATAATATTAGAGTGAATTTAGAAAAACTCAAGAGACTTTGATGAAATTCATCAAAATTTGAGTGAATTGAAAAAAAAATTTTAAAAATGAAAAAATTTGCATTGAACTGAATAAATTTGGAGTACACAAAATTCAGGGCGAATTCAACAAAATTCAAGTGAATTGAACGAAAATCCCAAAAATAAAAAAACAATAAATAAAATAACATCTGAGTGAATTTAGAGGAATTTAAGAGAAATGAGAGGAATTCGACGAAATTAATAAAAAAAATCAAGTAAATTGGAAACAATTCAAAATTATTTCACAATGCCATCAGATTCAAACATATTCGGAGTGAATTCAGAAAAATTCAAGGGAATCCAAAAAGAATTTAATGGAATGCCTAACAATTCAAGGTGAGTTTAAAAGAATCAAGGAAGAATTCACAAAAAGTATTTAAAAAATCAAAAAGTCAATATAATTGAGTAGAATTGAGTGAATTTAGAAAAACTCAAGTGACTTCAAAAGAATTCAGGTTGAATTCAACACATTCCAGCGAACTCAGGTTGAATTCCAAGTGATTTCAAATGAACTGAAACAATTTAAAAGATCCAAAATATTCCGAAGATTTCCATGAAATTGGAGTGAATTTAGAAGAACTCAAAAGACTTCGATGAAATTTATAAGAATTTGTGTGAATTGAACAAAATTTTAAAAATGAAAAAATTTACATTGATTGAATAAATCGGAAGGAAACAAAATTTAGAACGAATTCAACAGAATTTGAGTGAATTGAACAAAAATTTAAAAAAAACAATGAATAAAATAAAATCTGAGTGAATTTAGAGGAATTTAAGGGAAATGAGAAGAATACGACGAAATTGATAAAAATTCACGTAAATTGAAAACAATTCGACAATATTTTAAAAATTCATTGATTTAAAAAAAATTCGGAGCGAAATTGAGAAAATCCAAGGAAATTAAAAAATAATTTAATGAAATGCCTAAGAATGCAAGATGAATTTAAAAGACATAAGAAAGAATTCACAAAAACTATTCAAAAAATTTGAAAAGTCCATACAATTGAGTAGAATTGAGTAAATTCAGAAAAATTCTAGTGAATTCAAAAGAATTTAAGATGACTTCAACGAAATTCAAGCGAATTCAAAAGAATTCAAAGAATTCAGGTTGAATTTTAAATGAATTCAAATGAATTGAAAAAATCAAACGGTCAAAAGTACTTCATTAAGTTTAGTAAAATTGAAGTGAATTTAGAAGAATTGAAAAGAGTTCAAAAGAGTCTGATTAAATTCATACGAATTCGAGTGAACTGAACAAAATTACTTCAACAGAACTGAAAAAAAATTTTTAAAAAAATCAAAAAATAAAATAAAACCAATGAATGAGCTGAAATTGAAGTAAACAAGGAATTTAAGGGAAATAAGAAGAATTCCACGAAATTGCTGAAAAAAATACTGCAATTGATAAAAAAATTCAACACGAATTTTAACAAAATTTCAATTAATTGAATTCATTAAATATGGAGTAAATTTAGAAAAATTTAAGTGAATCAAAAAGAATTTAGACTAATTTCAAGAAAATTTAAGCGAATTCAAAAGAATTCAAAGAATTCATGTTGAATTGAACAATATTCAAGGGAATTTAGGTAGAATTCTAAATGAATTCGAATAAACTGAAAAAATTTAAAAGATGCAAAATATTCCACTAAGTAAACGAAATTGAGGACGAATTCAACAGAATTTAAGTGAATTGAACAAAAATTCAAAAAAAAAAAAAAAAAAAAATTATGAAATAAAATCTGAGTTAATTTAGAGAAACTTAAGGGAAATGAGAAGAATTCCACGAAATTAATAAAAATTCAAGTGAAGTAAAAACATTTCAGAAATATTAAAAAAGTGCATTGAATTCAATGAATTTAGAGTGAATTTAGAAAGATTCAAGGGTATTCAAAGAGAATTCAAAGAATTCAGGTTGAATTCCAAATGAATTCAAATGAATTGAAAAAATTCAAACGATTCAAATTATTCCATTGACTTTAGTAAAATTGGAGTGAATTCAGAAGAATTCAAAGAAATTCAAGAGACTCCAATAAAAGTCATAAGAATTTGAGTAAATTGAACAAAATAACTTTAACCGAACTAAAGTAAATTCAAAAAAATTCAAAACATAATATAAAACCAATGAATGAACTAAAATTCGAGTAAACTTAAAGGAATTCAAGGTAAAGGCGAAGAATTTCATGAAATTTATAAAAATTCAAGATTAAATTAATAAAAAAATTCAACATGAGTTGAAGAAAATAATTCATTGAATTCATTAAATTTGAAGTGAATTCAGACAAATTCAAGGGATTTCAAAAAGAATTTGATGAGATGCCGAAGTTTCAAGGTGAGTGTAAAAGACTTAAGCGTGAATTTAAAAAAAATGGAAAAAATTCTATCGAATTGAGTAAAATTGAGTGAATTCAGAAGAATTTAAAAATAAAGTAAAAAAAATTCCATTGAATTCAGTGGATGTGAAAGAAATTCCAAAGAATTCAAGAAAATTAAGGAATATGGTAAGTACAGACTTGATTAAAAGTCGTTAAATCTTGGGTCCTCTGTTCGAATTTATTGAAAGAAAAGTGACTAAACTGATATTGCCATTTAAAAAAGTGACTACAGTGACTCAATCTTAAAAAAGTGATTAAAAAGTGACTTAAGAAAAAGAAAGTGACTAAAAGTTCTGAAATTATTGTTTTCGAAATACATTCATCATCTGACTTGTTTCGATTCTGCAGGCTTGTATTTCAAAATTTAAATTCGTTACCAACCCTGATTAATAAAAAATATTTTAAATATCCAAATCAATTTTACCTCCATGCAGAAATTTTTTGCTGCTGTACCTTGCGAATTCCCAGCAGTCATTAAGGAGACACAGTTCTGACTTGCTTCTTTCATTCTTTTTCAAATTCTATAAGTAAACTGGCTTAAAGCCAATTTTGCAGAATTCGTTGGGTACATCTGCCGACTAAATTCTACCCGCTTGGAGTTATATTTTACTAGCAGGGTTGGGAAACATCCTGGACTAAAAATAATGTCTTCTGTTCCTCGGACAATTTCATTTGCTGCACAATTATTCGCACAAAATAAAAATCAAAAATTCTCCCTAATCCATTCGAAGATTTGACTCTTCAGAACTTGAGTTCATCTTCACTTTTAAGTTCCAACTTTAAATTGTTACTCGTATGACTATGGTTCTTGAAAGTTTTCAATACCTTTATTTAAACAAATAATAAAAATTTTAATACAAGACTGGTGCGAATCGATCACGCAAAAGAATTATTACGAAAGCGTTAATATTAGATGTATAGGGGGGTTTCGAGCGCAAAAAGTAAGACGGAGTCTGGACCAGCATTACAATACGGACTCTGGACCAGCATTACAATACGGACTCTGGACCAGCATTACAAGACGGACTCTGGACCAGCATCACGAGACGGACTCTGGACCAGCATCACAAGACGGACTCTGGACCAGCATTACAAGACGGACTCTGGACCAAATTTTGCTCACATTTTACAAGACGGAGTCCAGATACAAATTACAAGATGGACTAATGGATTAAATACTTATCGCAATGGTGTCATATTACGTTCTCAAGATCTGCTACCGTCTCAATGACTCGTGCCTCCCTTTGATGCACGCTGACATCATGCTAATAAGCATTTTATATATATATATATATATATATATATATATATAATTTTGGAGCGATTTCATGCATAATAGGTAATTTTTTATTTCTATATAAGAAATGAAAGGCTCAGAAGGTCTAGTCCAGAGTCCATCTTGTAATTTGTATCTAGACTCCGCCGTCTTGTAAGAAGTAAGCAAAATTTGGTCCAGAGTCCGTCTTTTAATGCTGGTCCAGAGTCCGTCTTGTAATGCTGGTCCAGAGTCCTTCTTGTAATGCTGGTCCAGACTCCGTCTTACTTTTTGCGCTCGAAACCCCCCTATATATCTACTGTTAATTTTTATTGAAGAGTGATCACTTTCAACATCTCGTGTTCCATTGTCTCAATGAAAGAACATCCTCTTGAGAGAAGAAAGGCGAGGCCCACGAGTTCATTGTGTGATTATGGAAATGTGACTTCCGGTAGCAAGACGGGTGCGTGCGCGTGGGCCCGGAAGTTCCAAAAACGAACTTACTCCAACGTCCTTCAGAAAACTTTCTACCCACTTTCTTGAGAAAATATTTTTTCAATTTACAAGAATAAAATATTAAACAAGAAATTCGAGAATTAATGCCACTTTATAAGAGCCTAATTATATGTTCGACTCATAAGGAGAGCTCGCGAGATGCGGGATGCCCATTCGAATGGAGATTCGTAGGGTGAATCCATTAGATACGTATTTTTTTTCAATCTGATGGGCCTTAGTTAAATTTTCGACCAAAAAAAGATACTTTTTAACAAAATAGTTGAATTTTAAAATAATTAAAGTTTCAATCAGATAGATGAATTTTCAACCAAAAGAGATGAATTTTGAACCAAAAATATAATTGTAGGCATTTCTATTAAAGAGAATTAACTTTCAACCAAAATAGTTGAATTCTCAACCAAAAATGTAGAATTTTTAATCAAAAGAGATGAATTCTGAACGTAAAATACAATAGCAGACTTTTCAATCAAAAGGAATTCACTTGTAATCGAAAAAGACGACTTTTCTACCAAAAGATGAATCATCAGTCCAAAGGACCAATTTTCTATTTAAAGAGACACATGTTTAACAAAACAGTTGAATTTTCGACCAAAAAAGATGTATTTTCACCCAAAAAAATTACTTTTCAAAAAAATAGTTGAATTTTTGATCAAAAGAGATGAATTCTTGACGTCAAATATAACAGTTAACTTTTGAATGAAAAAGAATTAACTTTCAACCAAAAAAAACGAATTTCTACCAAAAGATAAATTATGCATCCAAACAAAAAGACAAATTTTCAACTAAACAGTTGAATTTTCGACCAAAAGAGATTAATTCTGAACCAAAAATATAATACTAGACTTTCAAATAAAGAGAATTAACGTTCAACCAAAAAATACGACTGTTTAAGAAAATAGACGAATTTTCAACCAAACAGTAGAATTGTTCACCAAAAGAGACGGCTTATCTATCAAAAAATAAATTTTCCATCCAAAAGGACAGTTTTCTATCCAAAAAGACGAATTTTTAACAAAACATTTGAATTTTCGACCGGAAGTGATCAATTCTGAACCAAAAATATGATAGTAGACTTTTCAATTAATAAGAATTAACCATAAAAGATTAATTTTCACCTATAAAAGATGATTTTTCTACCAGTAGATGAATTTTGTATAGCAAAGGACGATTTTGCTATCTAGAAAGACGAATGTTTAACAAAACAGTTGAATTTTCGACCAAAAGTGATGAATTCTGAACCAAAAATATAATAGTAGACTTTTTATTTAAAAAGAATCAACTCACAACTAAAAAAGATGAATTTTCAACAAAATAATTAAATTTTCAACCAAAAGAGATGGATTTTTAACAAAAAATATAATAGTAGACTTTTCAAATAAGAAGAATTAACTTTGAACCAAAAAAAAGAATTTCCAACAAAAAAATTACTCTTTAACGTAATAATTAAATTTTCAACCAAATAGTACAATTTTTAACCAAAAGAAGAATTCTGAACGTAAAATATGATAGAAGACTTTTCATTTAAAAAGAATTAACTCACAACGAAAAAAGATAAATTTTCAACAAAATAATTAAATTTTCAACCAAATAGTAGAATTTTCAACCAAAAGAGATGGATTCTTGACCAAAAATATAATAGTAGACTTTTTAAATAAAAAGTATTACCTTTCAACCAAAAAAGATGAATTTTCAACAAAAAAAGACTTTTTAACGAAATAATTAAATTTGTAATCAAATAGTAGAAATTCCAACCAAAGGTTGAATTCTAAACGTAAAATATAATAGTAGACTTTTCAATTAAAAAGTACTAACTTTCAACCATAAAAGATGAATTTTTACATAGAAAAGATGATTTTTCTACCAGTCGATGAATTTTTTATGCCAAAAGGACGATTCTTCTATCTAAATAGACGATTACTCAACCAAAATTTTAATTTTCGACCAAAAGAGATCATTTTGAAGAAAATAGTTGAATTTTTAATAAGGTAATGAAATTCCAAACCAAATAGTAGAATTTTCAACCAAAAGAGATGAATTCTGAACCCAAAATATAATAGTAGGCTTTTCAAATAAAAAATTAAGTTTCATAAAAAAAGATGAATTTTCGACCAAAAGTGATAAATTCTGAACCAAAAATATACAAGTAGACTTTTCAAAGAAAAAGAATTAACTTTCAACCAAAAAAAATGAATTTTCAACAAAAAAAGGTCTGTTTGACAGAATAATAAAATTATCAACCAAATAGTAGAATTTTTAACCAAAAGAGATGAATTCTGAATGTAAATATATTATTAGACTTTTCTATTAAAAAGTACTAACTTTCAACCATAAAATATGAATCTTCACCTAAAAAAGATGACTTTTCTACCAATAGATGAATTTTTAATCCAAAAGGATGATTCTTATATCTAAAAAGACGAATGCTCAACAAAAAATTTCAATTTTCGACGAAAAAAGATGACTTTTTAAGAAAATGGTTGAATTTTCAACAGAGTAATTAAATTTTCAAGCAAATAGTAAATTTTTTAATCAAATTGTATCATTGTCAACCAAAAAAAAAGACTTCTAACAAAATAGTTGAATTTTCAACCAAAGAGTAGAGTTTTTACCAAAAGAGATGAATTCTGAACGTAAAATATAATAATAGACTTTTCAATGAAAAAGAATTTATTATACTTTTAACCAAAAAGGCGACTATTCTGGCAAAAGATAAATTATCAGTTCAAAAGGACCAATTTCATATTCAAAAAGACGAATGTTCAACAAAACAGTTGAATTTTCGACCAAAGGAGATGAATTCTGAACTAAAAATATAAAAGTTGACTTTTCACTTAAAGATTAATTAATTAATTAATCAAATAATTAATTAATCAATAAAAGATTAAATATTGATTTTCTTATTAGGTTCTATTAATTCACTTCTAATTTAATCGAAAAAAACGAGAACAAGGGGAAAAGGGGGAATTTTCTTGAAAACAGGGCAAAAGAGGGAAATAGGGAAAAGAGTGTGAAGTCTGCGATTTTAAACCGCAATGCAAAATCTGCGCAAGCAAGAAACTGATGTTATTTCAGAATATTAATATTAATGAATACGACTATTACTTATATATAATAATCATTATAATAAATTGTGACCAGGATCTAAAATATTGATTTTGGATTTTCGATAGGAAATCAAACTTCAATCTGTGCTCTATTTAGTACCACTGTTTGGTACCACTTTATGAGAGCCAAATTATATGTTCGACTTACAAGAAGAGGTCGCGAGATGCGAGACGCCGATTCGACTTGATCTTCAGAGGGTGAAATTAAATCAAAATCGATTAGATACGTATTTTTTCTTTCGATCCAATGAGTCTTAGTTTCCGAGATATCTCGGTTTGAGTATTTACGCTTTTGAGCGCGGTCCACGCCTCCACAATGGTGAGTCGAGCGGTCCACGCCTCGACAGTGGCGAATGGAGCGGTCCACGTCTCCACAGTGGTGAGTCGAGCGGTCCAAGCCTCGACAGTAGCGAATCGAGCGGTCCACGTCTCCACAGTGGCGAGTTGAGCGGTCCACGCCTCAACAGTGGCGAGTTGAGGGGTCCACGCCTCCACAGTGGCGAGTCGAGCGGTACACGCCTCGACAGTAGCGAATCGAGCGGTCCACGTCTCCACAGTGGCGAGTTGAGCGCTCAAACATTAACATTCAAACCTTGATATCTCGTGAACTAAGGCCGATTAGATCGAAAGAAAAAATACGTATCTAATGGATTTTGATGCACTTTCATCCTGTAACCTCCCAGTCGAATCCGCGTCCCGTATCTCGCGAATTCTCCTTGTTAGTTCATAATGTTCCTTCTTCATAAAACCTAAAATCTTGACTCTTAAGAAGTTTAATAATAATTGAGTGTTCAGTATTATAAGAAATTGAATTATTTAGTTGGAAAAGTCGATTGAAAAACTTTGAAAGTCTTAAAACTGAATCTCGATGAAAACTTTGCTAGTGAAATATTCTCGTACATCGGCCAAGTATGCCCGTCATAATGTACGTGCCAACCGTCGAATAAAAAGAGCCGGTAAAGCGAACGACCTCATATAAATCTGAGAATTTGTGCATGCAGAAAGCCTATTGTTATGCCGATGCAAATCGAACTGCATTACCCGAGGGCTGCATAAGCTCTAAAAGATGAAACTTAGAAAGTAAGTGGAGGGAAATTTCATATAAGTAATGCCACTTCGATCGAGTCACTGAATGAGAACTTCAATTCAATGTGTTTTAAGGGTGAAACCACTATTTCTGCTCGAGAAATGCGAACTTTACACTTTTGGAGCTTCAATAGTTCAATGTCCTCCTCCATCTGAATCTGTATTCTTTATTTTTATCTTTTTTGTAATAACACATCCAGCGATTGGAATAATTAATTTTAAAAAATTGATGAATTGCCAAAAAGAACAGGAAACTTTTCAAGATAAAAAAACGGGAAATAACAGAGAATTTTTTTTTTGGAAACTGTTTTAAATGGCTACGTTTCCAAACGACTCGTACAGTTTTAAGCACTTTCATTTTTGAATTGTTGAATTTTAAAGACTGCTTGTAAAATCGTTTGATTTTCAAGGCTTGAACTTCACAATCTTCATTTTTGAGTCTCTTAAATTTTGATTGTTTAATTCGGAACGTTTATAATTTTCAAATTTACAATTTTTAATTGTTTACTTTGAGTCTTCTAGCGAGTCCTTTGTTCACTTTTGGAAGAATTAAAAATTCAATACTTTTACATTAATATACATAATTGTTTCGTTTCAAAATTAAATTCCTCAACATTGTATACAAATTAGAAATTGAAATCCTTAAAAGTTACATAAATTTAAATTGGAGACGCTAAATATTGAATAATTTCAGTTGAATACTTTACAATTCGGACAATTTTAAACTATTGGTTTTTGAAATAAAAGAATTTTGAATTGAATCCTTCATTATCCAAATAATAAAATGTACACCCCTCACGCGCGCATCTCCCTCCACTCGCTCCTTCCCACTCCGGTCAGCTTCTCGCGAGGCGCCACGGACATATAAAGGCGTGTTTCGTGAGCAAATGGCCAGAAAGATCAGGGCTGGAAATCTGCTCTGATCTAAAAGACTAACGGCTGCTCATCCACTGTTAGCTCTTACTACCCCCCCCCCCCCTCCCCGGGGCTGGAAATCCGCTCGGGCCAGGAACCACTACAAATACCGAACGCTACCTCGCTATTTTTCTCTCACTCCCAGGGCTGGACATCCGCTCTGGTCAGTGACCACCACTGTTGCCTTGCGCGCCATTACACAATACTCTATTTCTCTCTCGCACTCAGGGCTGGTCATCCGCTCTGCTTGCGAACTCGTTGTACATCAAATCTGTTGGAGTAAAATACTGAACATAACTACATAACCCTTGTGTCTTTACTTATATCCTCAAAACTCCTCCATTTACGGGTCGGCTGGCATACCAGCTTACCCGTTCCGCTGATTCGGCTGGCATATCAGCTGTACTTAGCTGGATCCTCCCCTCTTCACCCTCCGAAAGAAACCCTCCTTCCCTGACACACTGCATGGCGTAACACTTCGCCCTCTCTCGCACCCATTAACTTGGTCGGCTTACACCGCCCTAGCGCAGTCCGCTACGGCGCACCCTCACCCCTCTCACTTTCCTCTTTTAAACGCTCTATACCCCCCCCCCCCCTCTCCTATTCCATCTGTCAACACCGTCACCACGGGACTCACTCCCTCTCACGACGCACTGCGTCACCACCACTCCCTCTTGCACTCCTTTTCTCAAATGCACCCGCTCCCTGCCTCACACTACATTATCACCTTCCACCCTCGCAATCCTACTACCTCCTCCACCATCCAAGACTTTCCCTTATCTAAACCCTAATAGCACGGAACGTTCCAGGCACGTCGCTGGGCCGTGTGAAATGTCCGCCCTCTTGGAACGTTCCGGCAACGTTCCACTGGGACTTGAAGGGGACTTACCGTCATTGTTATTATTAACAATAAATATCACGTAAACCGTAAGAAATCGGTAAAAATCGATGTTATTTTATAATATATAATAATAATATAATATGGATATCATATTAGAGTATAGTATACGCGGTTCTCAAAACTCAAAAATGACATTCATTTTTACCTATCTCTTACGGTTTACGAGATATTTGTTGTTGAAAATAACAATAACGATAAGGCCCCTTCAGATCCCAGTGGAACGTTGCTGAAATGTTCCGCTGGAACGTTCCAAGAGGGCGGACATTTCACACGGCCCAGCGACGTGC
>JAUMHM010000005.1:10533080-10565249 GCA_032362435.1 Melikaiella ostensackeni | reverse complement strand
CTCTCGAAACGTCAATAAAGGATCTTCTTAACAGCATCGAGGTCTTTTTATCTGGTCTGAAGTATGTCATTATACATCTTAACCTCTATTTATAATTAATTATATACTCAGATGTATAACATCGCACTTTACCATTTGCCATCTATTAATAGAAATAATTCAATATTGAACACTCTTAACTGAAATTGTTTAAAGATGAAATACCTCAAATATCCTTCAAAATATTTGATTTGACGCACTTCAGTGTCGATGACTTGGTATAACTTATTTACATTCTAAATACTTTAATTAAGAGAACTTAAAATTGACCATTTATTATTGGCTAGCAAAATCATACTATTAGTTTCGTTCAAAGTACAATTAATATTTACTATCAACAATTCCTCAACTTTTTGTTTTTCCTTTCTTTCATTTAACACAAACAATTTTGAAACTCAAATTTCAATTTCAAAATCGTACATCAATAATAATCAGAATTAACAAATATCAATAATGAAATATAATCAATATACAATTAAACTTTTAATTTTCAAACAACTTTGAATTAAAAGACTTCAATTTGAATAAATTGAAATTTGAAGCTTTAGGAATCGGATAGTTTGCTAATTATAAAACTTTAGAACAGTATAATTTTTAAGTGGAAGCTGCCAAAAGTGAATAACTTAGTTTTAAGCTAATGAATTTAACAAATTCGAAGTACTAAGTATTTAATAAATTTGAAAATTTAAAAAGTAATCAATTACAAACTCAAAGCTCTCAAAATTAAGGAAAATTCTGAAACCTTCTAAATTTTAAATTTATTATTCACGGATTTTAATATATTAGCGTTCAATATTTCAGAAATCGTGTTTTCAAAATGTGATCACAATTATTTTTTTCAATTTTCATTTTCTAATAATGTCGGGAGACATTCTAGAATAACCTTTTCTGTAAGCTTTGAGGTATACATAATTAATTTTAATTTATCAATACTCTTAAAACATTCACGTATTTATATAAAAATTGCAAAGCATTTTTATTCAAAAATCACTTATAATGATTAAAATCTAAAACAAACCTGTGCGTGTCCTACGATTGAAGATTTAGAAATTGTTGAATTTTAAACGTCTAGAAATCGTTCAATATTTTGAAATCAAAATTGTGTAATTTCAAACACTATTTATTTGAAATTGCCTGAGCACTGAAAATAATATCTGTTTTTGAATTTAATGAAATCAAATTTAATTAGATTTAAATTTTAATGAATTTAGAAAATTAAAAAATTAATTAGTTATAAACTCAAAGCGATCAAAATTAAAGAACAATTTGAAGATTTTCTGATTATAAAATTTATTATTCACGGATTTTAATATATGGATTTTCAGCATTTCCGAATTTGCTTTTCTTCAAAATGTTTCGCAAATTAATTTTCCAATTTTTATTTTCTAATAATATCGGAAGACATGCCGGAATAACCTCTCCAAGACCTTATATGAAATTTGAGAGCATCTTTATTCAAAAATTACTTATAATAATTGAAACATACCTGTGCGTGTACAATATTAAAAAATTAGACTTTCTTGAATTTTAAACGTCTAGAAATTGTCCAATGTTATGAAATTAAAATTGTTCAATTTCAAACGCTATTAATTTGAAATTGTGTAAACACTGAAAATGGTATCTATCCTCAAATTTTTGAATGCACGAAGTAAAACTGAAATATTGATGTAATATGAACATTTCTAAGTTAAGCCCGGAGGTCTAAAAAAAATTTTTATTAAAAATTATTTAATTTTGGTTTTATTTTGGTCTCTAAGAGAAACTTAAGTTTCTTCATTCAAGAAGCTTAAGGTTCAAAAATGAAATTATTACTTTTCATTTATGAAAATAAGTTCTTACAGGAAAAAAGACTTCAACTTTTTTTTGAGACCAGAATAAAACAACACAAAAAATCGTTAAAATCCAGAAAAAGTGAAACTCAATTTGGGCAATTATTTTTGAGGGTCAAATATTTTTTTACTGTTTATGGATCATTGAAAATGGAGTTAAAACATCTATCTAAGCTGTGGAAGTCAAATTGAAAAAATTATAATAACAGAAGGTATCCTCGAAAAATTCACTCAAGACTTATCTTCATGAATGAAATTGTTGGTCAACTGTTTCATCTTAATGTTCTTAAGCAAAAAAATTTAAATGTTTTTTTAAGACCAACAAGAAACGAAAATGGTCGAAATTAGAAAGAAATGAAATGTCTATTTGAAAACTATACATTTAAGACTTTATCATTTCATATCGAAATCGTAGAAATTTGAAAGTTGATAAATCGAAACTGAAATTTCTATCCATTTGACAAATTTTAAGCCTGTTGAAAAAATAAAAAAACGCAGAAAAGTTGAGAGAAAAAAGTTTGTTTTAATTAAAAAAAATCTTTACAATTATTCAATATTGTATGGAATGTAGGTCTATTTAGAGAAAAACTATTTTGACGTGTACTTAAAACTGCGTTTAAATTTTTGGATCTGTTAGAAGCCGATTTTTGGTAGTTTTTGAAAATTTTGTGAATTCTATAACTTATTAAATTTGTGTCTAATCGAAAAATGCCATGAAGATCATTTACACTACATTTCAACATTTTTAATGCTTGCTTACGTGCAGTACTGTTTATACGAATCTCATGGGAATGTAACTACTCGTTTCTTGATACATGTATGTGACATATGCTCTATATATTTCGTCATAGTGTTTGAATCAACGTGAAGTTTAATTACAACTGTCGCTAGCGAGAGACTCAGAATCATTAGGTGAAACTTTACATTAGACGTGCGATTAAAAGTATTTTATGAGGACGTTCCTAGAAGTAGAAGATATCTTAAGCCTAGGCTTTAATTAATTCAAATAACAATTAGAAAATGTTCTACATCACGTAAAACTTAATTTGATTTCTAATTTTTATTTTTTTAAAAATTGAAATAAAATGTACTCTCTTATGCAAATCTTTTGTGTACTAAAAACGAACACCCAAGAAGTTCACAAATCAAAAATAGACTTCGAGACTACTCGCTTTTCCGACTCTTTAGAGACAAACATGGTTTTTCACGTTTATCTCGAGAAAGATTAAAAATTTCAAGAAAAATTTCAACAAAAGTTGTAGACTTAGTCAAAATACACATTTTATTCCTCGTCCATTTTTCTTTGTACGAGTGAAATTCTTCGAGATATTTGATGATAAAGATGAAAATTTCACGCCTAGCCCCTGCCGAAAACGTATGTATTTTTTTTCATCTTTGATTTTCTTGAAACTCCGCATAAGCACGTATTTTGACGCGGTGATTACAAAAATGGTAGTGCGAATTGGCGCAAATTTGATTTTTATGGCGAAAACCATGGAAAACCCACGATAGTCATGGTTTTTCGAATTTATCTCCGTAAATACAGAAAATTTCGGAAAAAATTTTAGATAAAAGTTATAGGCCCATTCAAAATATACGTTTTTTATTTCATATACTTTTTCCTTGGGAGTAATAGTTTCCGAGAAAATTGCTATTGGAATTTAGTACGTGTAACAGGCTTGAGTGCAGTAAGTGATAGGCCTTTCTTCACTGCCCGCGCTGACGGTACTTCAGGAGCAGGTGGTTACGTGCTCTTACTATTTTCAGATCGACTGAACTGAAGCGATTATATAATACAAAAGGTGAGTGCAGAGGTCTCGTTCTGAAATTTTTTTTCTTAGTTTTCCTTTTTTTGGGGGTTCTAAACCTACCAACAGGATAAATCAGCGACACAACATTTTTAGTTTGAGTCTCATTTTTCAAGATCGAGATAAGATACTTCAGTGGTTGCAGAATATTGAATTGATTCTAACGGAACGATTCTGTTGTAAGCATGAGAAGAAAATGACTCTCAGCGAATCAAAATTAACCTGCGGTGAATTTTCCTGTCAGAAAAAGGGAAAATATTTTCACTGTCATACTTTTGCGGAAAATACATGGATTGAAAAGTGTCATATTTCTGCAGCCTCATGTATGTTAATTACATACAGCTAGGCAGTGAATTTCAGTTTTGAGCAAACCATCAGAGAGAGCAGCCCTTTGGGAGGTCAGCAAGTTTCTAGACAAGATCTACAACTTTAGTCAAAATTATTTTGAAAATTTTTTAATGGTTTCAAAGTTCTTGAGATTTTTCCAAGAAAAGGACAACCGAATTGAATTTGTTGTAATCCTGTATATTGTGTTTGTTCTGATTATTGCTTTTACTCTTAATTTGAACAATTCTGTTGTGCATATGTTTGTCAATAAAAGCAATCGGATAATGGTTGAGAAAAAGCATCTGTTTGCATAATTCAATATTCTTCTCATCGAAATGTGGATGATATTTCAAAATTACAAGAAAACAAAGTAGAAAAATTTAGAGCAAAATTTATGGGTTTGTCAAATGATTTTTGGAATTATGGGCTTCCACAAAGCTTATTAAAAAAGGAATTAGACGAGGGTTTTTTTGAAATAACATTTTTTTTTAATGTCATCCAGAATTACTAATTGCTGAGGCTGATAAAGGGAGCATAACCGTTGCGATATTGAATATGTTTATAATCATAAGATGATGCATATTTTGAATGCTAAAGATAGTTTTGTAGTTGAGGTAAACGTACCCAGTTTGTGAACGTGTAAGATATTCATAAATGATTGGTCGGGAATAAAATTAATTTAATGCGTGTTTGAGAAGTGAAATGAATTTTCATGTGATACGTAGTCATTGTACACTCGAACTCCAATATAAGGACAGTTTCGGGAGTTGCTTCGCACTGACCTTGCCAGCAGTTCTAGAAAGGCTCAAACTGGATGGGACTATATCAGAGTTCGAGTGTAGTTACAAAAAATACTTTCATATGCTTCTTTGAAGGCTTTTATTATTTGATGTGAATTTTTTTCGCAAGCTGTGTCGCTGCGTCAGTTTTGAACGTTCAATTTCTTTCTGCATCAGTTTGTGAACGATGATTGCATCAGTTTGTGAAGGCTCAATTTCATTTCGAATTACTTTGTGAACCATGACTCATATCAACATGCATGATGTTTTAATGCAAACAATTACTTTATTATTCATTATTTTGTCATTTTTTCATAAATTAACTTCTTATAATAAAGTTTATGAGTATATGAAATTTTTCTGTATTAAAAGGTGCAAGATTTTCATAACAAGTGACAGCTTTTCGCAAGCAAATCAATTATAACATCAAAAATATTATTAGAGAATTATTGAAATCTGTATTTTCGTAATTATTTACATACCATCACATACGTACATAACATTTTTTCAAATATATTAAAAAGTTTTTCGAGGCAGAATATATTATGCGATGAATATGAATTTATAGAAAAATAACGAATATTGAAATTGCAAGAAAAAATATATTATTTAGACTTTCAAAGAAGTAAAAGCGTCAGACATGAGCGTTTTAATTCTGAATTTTACGTCGCTTGCGTACAAGTTTGAGAACTTCAGACTTTTGACTTTCTTTCACTTTTATCGACTTTTTGAGATCATAATCTATAAAAAAAATTGTTTGACAATCGAAGAATCGTGCATTAACTTATGAGTTGCTGAGTAAACTTGAAAACAGAGATAAAACATAATGAAATTCTTTTTTTACATGAATGTCTACAAACTGGTAGATGCACGTTCTTTATGTATCAGTTTGTAGACGGCTGTACTTAACAACAAATAATGAGAAATCAAAATTTTTCAGCGACGTTCGTGTGAAATATAAACATCCTTGATTCATTAAAACGTTGTTTTTTCTAACTTACCTTGTCTTTTGTGCGTTTCTCATGGATAAACGTAATTCAACTGTCAAAAGAGTTTCTAGTAACATGGAGGCGATTTGATTGCTACCACTACGCTGACGGTGACAGTCATATCAAAAACAACGGTTTATTTGAAAAATATTCAAAATTTATACCGACAATTCATATCAAGTTTGATGCTTATTCTGCTAGGATAATGTTTATAATGATTGACGTAAGGTTTTTCATCATTTGCTACATCAATGGATGAAAATATGAACAAGCGTTCATAAACTGGTACGCGTTCACAAACCGGTGCGCTTACCTTATTTCAAATGATCCTACAAGAATGCTTCAAAAAGGTACATTCAAATTCTAAAGAGATTAAGGCTTCAAAAATGTTTGGAAATTAATATTGAAGGGCGCAGTATTGACACAATTCATACTAATCTATCTTTGGCCTGTGGCCTGGCCAAAGTTCATAAAGCAGATATTCTTTTAGGACGAGTTATTTTGACAACTGGTTCATCCACGAGAAAATTAGAAGAACTTCTTAGCAAAATTATCAAAGAATTGAGAGAATCTTGTCTCAAATTCTTGCTGAAATTGTGATGGAAGATTTGGAAAATTAAGTTTTTGATCAAATTAATTTTGAGTTGGACTGTTATGCAAGATATGTTGATAATTCTGTACTTTCTTTACATGCGCAAAATGTGAATACCCTGCTTAATGTTCTTAATAGTATACATCAAAGATTACAGTTTACTGTTGAAATTGAAACAGAAGATAGATTCAATTTTCTTGACTTGACTTTAATAAAAACTGATGAAAATTATATAACTACTGATTGGTACAAAAAACAATTTGTTCGGGAAGGACACTTAATCTTAATACTAATCATTCCATTGAAAGCAAAGTAGAGTTGTAAAGAATTTGATTGATAGAGCTCTTAAATGATCTAATCCAAAATTCCAGAGAGAAATCAAAAAAGAGAAAGTTTATGGAAATGTTATTAATAAAGAGAGGAGGTAACAAAGCTATCAATTTAAAAAGAGATCTTGGGAGATACAATAAAATTTGGGATGGAGTCATTAATTGGATACATTGATTTTAGTTTCGGTCAGAATTTTGAACATATGTAAATCAATTTTCAGTTAAAGAATGTAATAATTGACTTAGGTTTTTGTTCATAATTGTTTGCCTATGTCAAAATCAATTTCAATCAAGGAATGAAATATGTACCAAATCAACAATTACTATTAATTACCTCTGTTTTATTTTCAGGTAATAATGGTTTTCTAATCTTACAATGTTTCTACTTTTTCTACCTGTTGTTTTCCTATGAATTACGCCTGATGAGGAATTTGAAGTTCTTAGGTCTAAATATGGTAAAATTTGTCTGAATTGGATCAAACTAAATCTAAATTAAAAATTTGACTATCTGAATTCCAGAATTGAATCTTAAACTTAAAAATTGGCCACTTACGATTTGGAATTTTCAAAAGCTTCCAATTCTTTCTGTAAGCATGTTTACAGACTCTAAAAGGGAATGTCTATTAATTATATAAAGATGATTTTTGAAATTTTAGACCCCCTCCCCTTATGTAAGGATTCGTGAGATCCTTGTGAACCTCCCCACCCTTTTTGACGTAATATTTAATATTTTTCATTCAATCATCAACAATATATCAATTATTTTCACTATGAATGATATTTCTAGTGATTTGAAAGAATTTCAACAGATTTCAAGACATTCCGAAGTATTTAAAAAGACCACAAAATATTTCAGAAAATTACGAAATTTCGACGGAATTTAACGAGATTTTTAAAGCTCTTTAGGGATTCCATAAGACTTCAAGGGATTTCAAACGATTTCTAAGGATTACGAGATGTTTCACTGATTCGAAATGATTTTAAAGGATTTTAAGAGATTTAAAGGAGTATCGATGATTTCACGGGGTTTTAAAGGATTTTAAGAGAATTCAAAAGATTCCAAAGTATGGCCACGTATTTGAGAGGATTTCGTGAGAATTCAAAAAATTTAACGAAATTTCAAGGGATTTCCGAATATTATAAAGGATTTAAAGGCATTTTGAGGAATTTGAATGGCTTTTTAAAAAATTTTAATGGATCTTAAAATAAGAATTTTAAAGGATGTTAAGAGATTCGAAAGGATTCCCTTACGAAAATATATTATAGGAAATTCAGTATAGGCCTATCATGATTTTCGAGTAATGTATTTCTTATAATTTTTTCGCGATCCTAGAAAAATCACTATAGAAAATCTTCATAAGAAAATCAGTATAGAAATAAATGTTAAAATATTGAAAGAATTCATGCAAAAAATAGATAAACTACAAACGAATCATTTATTTATTTACCGTGGGATTTCAAATTGTTTCAAGCGATTTCACAGGATTCCAGGGATTTCAAGGGATATGGAGGAATTGAAAAAATTTCAAAGGAATTCGAAGATTTAAGGTCATTTTAAAAGATTCTAAACAACTCCAAGACATTTAACAAATTTCAAGGAAATTCGAAGAATTTTGTAGGATTTCCAAAGATTTTAAAAGATTTCTAGAGAACTCAATTCTAGAGAATGAAATTTCAAGAGATTCCTAGAGATTCCAAAAATTTCAAGGGATTCCAAGAGATTTCTACGGATTTCCACAATTTCAAGGGACATGAAGGAATTTGAAAAATTTCAAAGAATCTTAAAGATTTGAAGTTATTTTGAAAGATTCTAAAGAATTTTAAGAGATTTAAAAATTTCAAGGGATGTTAAAGAATTTTGTAGGATTTCCTAAGATTTCAAGAATTTTTGAAGAATATTACAAGACGAGTTGTTTTATAGGTCCTCCAAGTATTTAAAATATTTTAGGAGATTTTGCAAATCTCAAGAGATTTCAACGGATTTTTATAGAAGTTTAAGGAATAAATTTAATTTGTCTTATTTTCAAGGTATTTTGAATAATTTCTTTCTATTAAATTTCAAGCGCTTTTGAAGATATCAAGGGAATTCACAGATTTTTGCTATGCAAAGTTCAAATATAATTCAATTTTGAATGCCTTGATCTAAAATAGATTCATTTTCAAGGCGTGAATTTAAAAAATAATTTCTATACACATTTCAAAACATAGAGGTTTTAATGCTTTTTCAAAATTGTTCAATTTTGCAAGCTTGCAAATTGAAGTTAATACTTAAATTTCGAGTAAATTTCATAATTAAAATATTAATAAATAATGTGTCATTTAAAAAATTAAAATATTTCACACTCAGCGTTTACATTTCGGAAATGTACTAAAATTATTATTAGAATTCGTAGTACTGAAAACAAAAATAGTTCAATTTTAAGCCTTTCACTTTGAGGGTACAAAATTTTTAATTTAATAAATATTGAAGGCTTTTGATTAAGGATTGTTATTTACAATCGATTTCAATTTGTAATTATAAACTTTTGAACGCTTCAAACTTAAAAATGACTATTAAGGTTTTCACTTTGAAATTTCACAATTTTGGAAGAGTTGAAAATCACAGACATTTACAGACATATTTTAACATAATTTTCTTTTCACTTACTCGACGAAAAATATTAATTTGCTTTCAATCGAGGAAAACTTTCTTTGCTTCAAAAAAATATGTATTGATTAAAAAAAAGGGTTTTTCGTTCCAATAAAAGTTTCTCTTTAATTTAAAATCATTTTCTTTTCTCAAAAATGGTCAAAAATTTGCATGTGCACATTGCATTTTTCAAATTTTCGATTTTTGACCACCCTAGTGTACCCCAGATTTCAGGAATGGTATAATAGTATAAGAAGTAATTTCAATAGCCCAAACAGGTTTAAATTAGCATATTTAAGAAAGATAATTGAAAAGACCAAACTTACGTAATTAATGGATGGCCCCAAATGTAAAAATATACATTTTTGGTATGTAAGTTGGTAGAATTTTAAATTACTTAATAAAATAAATAATTAAAAAACAGTTCTGAAATCCATAAAATAAAAGTCCGATTCTCATAAAAGTAATCTTTATTTCTAGAATAACGTAATATCCTAAATGATTTGTATGGATACTAACAAGATTCATCCCAGAGACCCGAGAAATTTTCCGGACTCAATTCCTCTTTCTTTTAATAGGATCCTTTCCCTTATTCACAAAATAGAACCCTTCTCTGGTAAAGTGGCAAATTGCATTTAGAGCACTGCAAGATATAATTGTAGAAAATTTCTATTTGCCAAGAAAAGGGTGAAAGAAATCAGGTTACGAAAGTTTGCTTTCAAAGCTGGAACGAAAATTAAATTTGAATCTTCCCACAGAAAAATGTTTGCTTGCCATCAAAAGGCTACAAGGAATGAGAATATAAATGACACTCGTATAATCTCTTAATGTGAATTAATCTTTGAATGTTTGTTCGGGGTTGTACGGGTTTTAAAAAATAAATTAAAAAGATCATTTAAATATGAAAAATGCGAACGTAGAAGTGGAATTACACCGGTTAAAAATTCTAAAAGCACTCTAAAGAGATTGAAGTCTTGAAGCTGTAATGCTTGAAACGTTGCAGTCGAAATGTTCTCGAGAAGCCGAAATTGAATTTCCAAAGTTTTTAACTAGAGTTATGTGAGTGATAAAATCACCAACTTTGTTCTACTTTTGAAATTATTTAGGGTGGCTCAGGGTGAATCCTGTGACCTTAACCTTATCAATGGCCTTAATGTTCACTCAGCTGCTCCAATCTTCGTTAATTTACTACCCACGAAGCATAATTTACGAAAGGTACGGAGCAAAACTTTACATAATTTGATACAATCCAGAGAAGACGTACAAAGATATCATTTGAATGAAGAGATACGTTTGAAAAGTTTGGTAAAAAAGAAAGTAACAATTTTTTGTTGCTGAAAAGTTTGCCTTTATTTCACAGTTCAGCACTTTTTTGTGTGCCAATCGTGGCCTCTTTTTTAGCTCGGCTCACCAGGCTTTGACTGCTGCTTTGTCTCGGGAGTATAGTGGTGGATCCAGGTTTCGTCGACAGTCACGAATCGACGCAAAAAAGTCCTGCGGATTCTGATTAAACTTCACCAATCACTGCGCTGAAACGTCTTTTCGGTTGCGCTTTTGATTGGGAGTCAGCAATCGCGGCACCCATCTTGCAGACACCTTCTTAACCTCCAGTTTTTTGTGCAAGATGTTATAAACTCATTCATTGAACATGCCCACAGCCTTAAAAATCTCACGCACCTTGATACGGCGATCTTTCATAACCATATGATGAATTTTTTCTACCATATGCGATGTGGAGACCTCAAGATTGGGCGTCCGGAGCGCGCTCTATCTTTAGTTGTGGTTCGGCTACGTTTAAATTCGTTTATCTAAAAATTAACGGTTTTCAACGAAGGAGCAGACTCCCTGTGAACTTCGACAAACGCAAACTAAGCGTCGGTTTTGACTGAAGCTTGGTAGAGGTTAGTTTAAAGAGTGCTATTTTTTGGCCATATACTACAAAGTTCATTTTGGCACCATCTTGCCGGAAATTTACTCTACTTATCAAACGATCCTCGTACTTTCGCGAGTAATATTGGAAGAGAGAATAATAAATTTTTACTAGGGTGGGTCGAAAACAAACAATTCTGAAATTCGAAATCGCTGCAATGTGAAAAAGTAGGGTGTTGGGATCCTAAAAAAGTATAATTAATTTGGAATTAATCATTTTCTAAGAGATAATTCCCATTTAATTCACCCCTGTTTTCAGAGAAAGTTTTCAACACCTTTTTAAATGGGAAAAGAATTTTTTTGGTTACTTGAAAAATTTTCAGTAACAAAAATGGACTAGGAAAAAAATTTCCAAGACCCAGGAATCAAAGTTGGAAATAGAGCGAGAATTTGAATTTCTGATTTTGCTATTCAATGAAATTATCTTTATAACTTGTGGTTAAAACTTTTTTTTTAAGCATATGTGGGCCTTTTAGCACAGAAATGCACCAGAAAAAAATCAAAAATCATTTTGTTAAATACCAAACACCAAACTTTTGAAAATTTACTGTAATTCTAATTTCGACTCCTGGGTTTATCAACTTATTTTCCAATGTATTTCTATGCCAAAAAAGAACACATGTTCGGAAAAAATTTGTAACTACAAGTTATAAAGAGAATTTCATTAAATACGAAAATTAAAATTTGAAAAACGCTGTTTTTCCAGTTTCGATTCCTGGGTCTTGACGATTTCTTTCCTAGCGTATTTTTGTCACTGAAAAGTTTTCAAGTATTCGGAAAAATTCTTCTCCTATTTAAAAAGGTGTAAAGAATTCTTTCCGAACAAATAGGTGAATAAAATAGGAATTATCTCTCAGAAAATGATTGAATGAAATCCGAAAAAAATTGGGAAGACATTTTTGACCTCCAGGTATGTATAAAGAAACTGAAACTCAACAAAATTCAAAAACTCTGCAAAGAAGAAATTTTTGAAACATTATTTTTTGAGCGCGGGTAACTAAGCTGCATGTCTATCGATTCCGAATTAATTATACTTTTTTAGGATTCCAAAAGGCTACTTTTTCGTGTTGTAGCGATTTCGAATTCCAGAATTTTCCATTTTCGACCCACCCTTATGTTTACTAATGAATTCTACTTTATGACTTCTTTATTTAAGTTACTGATGATTGTGACACTTCGAAAAAGTTTAATTTCCATCAATGAAATGAATTGAATGCCATTGAAATCCTATGAAATCTCTTGACTTCTTTATAAATCCCTTGAAATCCTTGAAATCCTTTGAACTATTTTGAAAATTTTAAAAATAAAATAAAAATTCTTGAAATATTTAAAAACTTTTGAAAACTCGGAAATATCCCATGAAATTACTTGAAATCTTTTAAAATTACTTGAAATGTTTGGAATTCTTTGAAAATTTATTGGAATCTTTGAAATACGATGAAATATGAGGAATCCTATGAAATCTCGATAAGTCCGATGAAATACTTTCAAATCAATTCCAATCCGTTAAATCCCTTTAGATAAATTGAAATCACTTAAAATCTTGGGATTCTTCTCAAGTCCTCTGAAATACAGTAAAATATTTCGAATGCTACGAAATCCATGAAATCCTTTCAAATTTTTTGGAACCCCTTAACATTTTCTTAAATCCCTTGAAACCTTTTTAAACTCTCTGCAACCCGATCGAAATTCTTTGAAATTAAAGAAAAGTCCTTGAAAACTTTGGAAATCCCTTGACGTTGGGATTCTTTTGAAGTCCTGTAAAATACAGTAAAATCTTTCGCATACTACGAAATTGATCAAATCCTTTTAAATCTTTTGAAAACCCTTAACACTTTTTTAAATCCCTTCAAATCTTTTTAAATACCTTGCAACTCGACGAAAATTCCTTGAAATTCAAGAAAATTCCTTGAAAACTTTGGAAATCCCTTGACCTTGGGATGCTTTCAAAGTCCTGTGAAATACAGTAAAATCCTTAAAATACCACGAAATCTATCAAATCCTTTCAAATCTTCTGAGATTCCTTAATATTTCTTTCAATCCCTTGAGATCTTTTAAAATTCATTGCAATTCGATGAAAATTTCTTAACAATTTTGGAAACCCCTTGACCTTGGGATTCTTTTGAAGTCCTGTAAAATACAGTAAAATCTTTTAAACACTACAAAATTTATAAAATACTTTCAAATTTTCTGAAAACCCTTAACATTTTTTTTACTCCCTTGAAATCTTTTTAAATTCCCTGCAACTCGACGAAAATTCCTTAAAATTAAAGAAAATTCCTTTAAAACTTTGGAAATCCCTTGACTTTGGGATTCTTTTCAAGTCCTGCGAAATACAGTAAAATCTTCGAAATCCCACGAAATATATCAAAACCTTTCAAGACTTTTGAAAACCCTTAACAGTGTTTAAAATCCCTTGAAATCTTTTGAAATTCCTTAAAACTCGACGAATATTCCTGGAAATTCAAGAAAATTCCTTGAAAACTTTAGAAATCCCTTGATCTTGAGATTCTTTTAAAGTCCTGTGAAATACAGCAAAATCTTTGAAATTCCACGAAATATATCAAATCCTGTAAAATTTTTTGAGAACCCTTAAAATTTCTTTTAACCCCCTGAGATCTTTCAAAATTTTTTGCGATTCAACGGAAATTCCTTGAAATCAAAGAAAATTTCTTGAAAACTTTGGGAATCATTTGAAATGTTTTGAGTTCCTTTGGAATCGCTTGACACTTGTTAAAACCCGTAAAGTCTTAAATAATAAGAATTTCTTTGAAATCCCTTGAAATCCTTAAAGTTCCTTCAGATCTTAAGAATCCTTTGAAATATATTTATCTCCCTTGGAATATTTTGAAATCAACTAAAATGATTAAAACTTTGAGATTTCTGTGAAGTCCTATGAAATCCAGACAAATATATAAAATACCACAAAATCTATAAAAATATTTGAAATCTTTTAAGGAAGTTTACAATTTTTTTATATCCCTTGTAAGCTATTGAAATCCCCTGTAATTCGTCGTATTTTTTCGAAATAGAAGAAAATTTATTAAAATCTTTGGAAATCCTTTGAAATATTTTAAATTTCTTTGAAATCCCTTGACATTTTTGAATCCCGTGAAATCTTGTAAATTATATGAATCCCTCTGAAATCGATTGAAATCTTTAAAATCTTCCGAAATCACTTTAAATCCCTTTGAATATTTTGAAATGGGAAAAAATCACTTAAAACCTTGAAATTCTTTCGAAGTTCTGTTAAATACAGTAAAATCTTTCAAATGCTGCTAAATCTATGGAATCTTTTCAAATTTTTTGAAAATCCATAACATTTTTTTAAATCTCTTGAAATCTTTTAAAATTCTTTGCAGCTCGATTGAAATTCCTCGAAATTAAAGAAAATTCCTTGAAAACTTTGGAAATCCCTTGACTTGAGGTTGTTTTAAAGTCCTGTGAAATGCAGTGAAATCTTTTAAATACCGCGAAATCTATCAAGTACTTTCAAATCTTTTGAAAAACCTTAACATTTTTTGAATCCCTTGAAATCTTCCTAAATTCCTCGCAACTCGACGGAAATTCCTTTAACTTAAAGAAAATTACTTAAAAACTTTGGAAATACCTTGACCTTGGGATTCTTTTCAAGTCCTATGGAATGCAGTAAAATCTTTAAAATACCACGAAATATATCAAATCCTATCAAATATTTTGAAACCCCTTAACATTTCTTTTAACCCCTTGAGATCTTTTAAAATTCCTTGAAATTCGACGGAAATTCCTTGAAATCCAAAAAAATTTCTTGAAAACGTTGGAAATCACTTTAAATCTTTTGAATTCGTTTGGAATCCCGTCAAGCTTTTTAAATCATTAGAACTTCTTTAAAATCCCTTGAAATCTTTAAAGTTCCTTAAAATCTTAAAAATCCTTTGAAATCACTTTAAATCCCTTGGAATATTTTGAAATCAAATAAAATGATTGAAACTGTGCGATTTCAGTGAAGTCCTATGAAATCCAGTGAAGTATTTAAAGTATCACAAAACCTATAAAAACCTTTAAAATCTCCTGAAGAAATTCAAAAAAAATTTATATCCCTTGTGATATTTTAAAATCCCCTAAAATTCGAAGTATTTTCTTGAAATTGAAGAAAATTTCTTGAAATCTTCGGAACTCCTTGAAATATTTTGCATTTCTTGAAATCCCTTGAAAATTTCAAATCCCGTGAAATCTTGTAAATTATATGAATTCCTCTGAAATCGCATGAAATCTCAAAAATCTTTTGAAAAAAATTTAAATTCCTTTGAATATTTTGAATTTGATAGAAATCACTTAAAACCTTGGGATTCCTATGAAGCCCTGTGAAATCCAGTGAAATCTTTAAAATACCACGAAATCTATGAAATCCTTTCAAATCTTTCGAACACATTTCAAATTTTGTTTTATACCTTCAAAATCTTTTAAAATCCCCTGAATTTCGATAAATTTTTTTTGAAATTAAAGAAAATACCTTGAAATATTTGGAAATCCCTTGAAATATTTTGAACTTTTTTAAAATCCCTTGCAACTTTTGAATCCCGTGAAAAATTTTAATTACTATGAATTCCTCTGAAATCTTTTGAAATCCTTCAAAATCCCTTGAGACCTTTTGAAATCCATTGAAATATTTTTAAAAACCTGGGAATCACATTCCTCCTTCCAAATATTCCATCTGTAATACTTTAGCCTCTTCGAAGCACTTGTAGAATTTTTAATCGGTGTAATTTCACTTCCAGGTACCGAGGTACAATTTCGGCGCTTTTTCAGTACGGCTTAATTTGAATTTTATAGTCTTGATTTTCCTCCTAAAGGAATGGAATGTACCCAAAATGCAAATAGCAAAAGAAATATTGTCTGTGAGAGAAAATGGGAAAGAGGGTGGCGAGAATGGCTAAAGTAGGAGAAGGTGGGGAAAAGCCGAGCTCAGTATCTACCAAAGTTTCTCTAGCTATACCCACCTGTACATGGAAGGAGTAGACGTGGAATGAAAAGGAGCTTAAATAATGCAAACACAGGCTTGGGGTAATGAAATGAGAAATGAAAGCTACTTCTAGCGACCTAGAATGCTGTTATCATTTAGCGCTTTCTCGCAGGCCGAGAGCTTCTGTGAAAGCACTTCATTATTATTAAAAAAAAGGACCCATAAATACACTTCATATCCCTTTGGAAACGTTTTGTTTGGGCATGATTCCATTTTACAGATTGGATCATACCACCATCTTTCGTATTGTAAATATAAAATCATTTGGAGTTATAAATGAAAGGCAAATTTCGTTTCCCCGTATTGTTTTAAATATTAAATTAGATTCTAAATGTTTGCGATTCAGGAAAGCAGATTCTCGTTCCACTACTTCTTGGATAGATCAGAGAAGTTTTGTTCGGGAAAGAGAGTTCGAGAAAGCACGAGGGGGATAATCTTCCTTGCACGAAGGACTCGCATCAGCCTTTCCTGTAGCATACAATTTGAAATTCCAAGTGCATTTTCGCGAAACCATTCGGAATTCTACATCGGAAAAGCAGAGGGAAATCTAACGGAACGAGTGTACCTGAATTGAATCGTAGATCTTCGTGTACGAGTACACTGAGTTAAGAGCAAAATAAGATGCAGTTTATAGAAAATATAAATCGGTAAGGGAGAGAGAAACCCGGAGTAGGAGGAGACAAAGGAGGAATTAACGGGGGAGGGGGAGATGGTAGAGAAGGAAGAGGAAAAGGCACAAGACGAAAAGGAGGAGTCAAGAGACAAAGTCGAGGATAAGAAGGAGAAAGAGCAGAAGGAAGAAAAGGGGAGAAATGCTCCTGAAATTTTATCGGAGAAATTGATAAAGGAATTGAAGTTAGAGCTGCCATAAGGCTGAAAAAGGGCATACAATACAAACATGAATCGGTAAGAATACTTAAAAATTCCTACAGTTCAGCATAGAGAATATATCCGAAGGCAAAACCTCAAACCTTAGAAAAACGAAACAAAAACGAAACGGAACCAAAACTATCATCATCAGGGACTTACCTTTCGGTGTTGTTGTGAGCGAGGAACGACTTGGGCAAGGAGAGAGACCTCTGCTGAGGATCAAGGATGACATCACCTGGAAGGGAATTTTCCCTTTTAGCAGGTGCACTTCCAGGTCTCGAGAGCATCCCATCTCTGGGAGGTTCTATCAGCATTTTCAAGGATCCAGCCATTGCATCCTCCATTGGTGTCGACGCCCCAGAACTTTTTGCATTTCGGGGACTCTTTGTCGCAGTTCTATCAGAAGTTGTCACCCAAATATCACTGCTTGATGAGGAAGAAGTTGTCGAAGGTGAAATAGCAACACCGCTTGGAGATTTAGTGAGACTCTTTATTTGATTAGGGGAAACCTTCCTCTCCGACTTCGGAGGAGTATCAAAACTATTTCCGAATTCCGATTTTCGGTATTCTCTCTTATCAGCGTTGATCACATGTCCATTGATCGTTTCATGAGACCACCTGGAGTGTTTCAAAACTCCTTTAGGAAGACGTTCCTGATACTTGGGACCTCCATTAACATCCCGTTGTCGATTTTTCCTCGAGTTTTCCCGATCTCTCGTTTCCCGGTCGTCCATTCTTTCAAGGGAAGCTGGCGAAGAACAGGCGCTACCACGATTTGTCTGGTTTCCAGTTTCGGTCATTCTCTGGTGCGCCGGGTAACTTTGGGATACTTTCATAAAAACGGGACCTTGATTAGGTGAATAGAGAGTGTCCCTTTGGGAACAATGTGGCCAGAAATCGCAAGTGCTGCTATTACAACGCATTTTGGATTCGGGGCTGATGGCAAATTCATGGTTAGTTGTTGCGTTCGTAACAGGTGTCGTAACACCACGTTGTAATGTTCTTGGTCTCCGAGTTTTTTGTTGTTGTTGTACAAAAATGTTGTTCGCTTTTACGGGTTGGGATTGTTGCTTCGAAGAGATAAAATAAACGTCGTAGGCATTGGGGTTGTTTCTTCGCGGATCTGCATTCTCTTCTCGTCTTTCAAAACGGCTAGAGAGAAGATTCCTAGCAGCTGTACGGCTGCGAGTCCCATAAAGAAATTCTGTTACTACTTCAGCCTCTCGTAATAATTCCTCACTCAAGGCGTCCTCGGTGGACTGCGCTTTTCCTGGGAAATAGGAGAATTAAATTTACGAGTTCGGAGCCAAACGACAAAAGAAAACACAAATCGAAAGGGTTCTACGAGCAGGCAGATGGAGGAGAAATAATTGTTTCTATTAAGGAAGGTTAACCCAATTACGTTTGTATTAGAGGACTCACAACGAGTTGTGGATCATTTAATCAGTTAGTCAGTAATTCGGTTTATTTCCAAAAAAAACCTTCTACAACAAAATCAAAAAAACATAAGAAAGAATCGTGCCAAAAAACGACAAATAGGACCAAATAGAACATACTGTTAGGCAAGGGGTGTCGCTTCTGTCCGCTTCTCTCGTTGTTGCCTTTGATCCTGTGAGGATCGTTAGTCTGTTGTGGACCAGAAGATCCTGGAGATTTCTTTTCTGGTAGTTGAAGACTTCTAGAACGTCGAACCCTGGATTGGAGGGAATCAGGAGAAGCAGTGAGAGTCCTTGAGTTTTGTTGCTGCCTCGTATTCGAACGCCGGAAGTTGGGAGTGGGAGATCGGCCTTGACGATCAGTGCTACTGGAAGTCGAGGATGAAGATGAACGCGAGTTAAAGGATATTTGTTTTCCGGACTCTGAGGATCCAGGAGACCTTCTCAAAGATTGTTGTCCTCGATAATGCCTACTTTGTCTACTTCCAGGGGAAACTCTTTCCCCGTTGGCTCGAATCGATTCCGTCGAAGAGTGCAGGGGTACAACAGTAGGTGAAGTTAAACTGAGGTCATCCTCGTCTCCATCGTCATATCCTTCCACTGAAGAATCCGTATTTTCCGATAGTCTAGGCATCGTCGTTCTGTTGACACAACTATCTAGACTTCTAAAACCCATGGAGGAGGAAGAGGAAGACGATGATTCCATGTACCTTTGGGCAAATTGACTTCTTCTCGAAGAAGACTGATCTTCTAGGGATTTAGCTTGAGCCATTCGATATTTCTGTTGCTGGTGTATCTGTTTCTGGTGCAGCTGCTCCTGATGCATCTGTTGAGTAGAGTTCGCATTCAGTGCTTTTCTAGGTTTACTGACTGAAGGATTTGTGGATTTCCTTGAGACAGCAGACGGCAATGAACTCCAGTTCCTGTGAGGAGGTGGCGAGGGCGGGGGGCTGATAATGTCGCTATCTACAATGGCATTCGAACGAGGTAGAAATGGAGCTTTGGCATAGTTCGTATGAAGATTGTGCCTGGAGGAAGACCTTTTCCCGATGTCTTGAAAAGCAGGAGGCGGAGAGATTATGGGAGTTAGTAAAGGTGGTGAGAACGATTCAGGGATATCGTGGGGTGAGGAACAGTTACTAGGAGGATCGTAATCTCGACCGTGGAGAGCAAGGAAGTCTGGTCGTTGGGATTCGTGACGTGAGAATTCTGGACATTTCCCCGGCTCGCTTTTGCTGCAGTGGTAGTCTTCTAATTTGACTGCGGTCCTTCGAGCCAGGGGTATAGTCCCGATGCTGGTACCGATATTGTTGGCGTAGTTGGTTCTCCTGTCATCGAGGGATCTTTGTTGGACCTGAACCCAACCTGATTTTCCTAGATACACACCGTCTGATTCGTGATCGCACCAGCGAACAGGGGATAATTCTCTGCTGCAGCTCACACTGACGAAATGATCACCAGTGTTGGCACTAGTTCCGGATAGGTAAGTACCAACAGTATCTCGACGTCGTATTTGACTTGGAGCATCTTGACGCTGTTTTAGACTCGCAGTGTTGGGTTTTGATATCTGTGTGTCATGTCGCTTGAGAAAGGGTATTGAACTTCCACGGGTGTAGCCACCACGAGTGCTTGTTGTGGATATTCCTCTACCCCCGGTTAAACTTCTGGTACTGTTGACGCTGTACGCCGAACCCTGAGAACTGACTTCCCACGGATCTGACGCCCCACGCAGATGCAGAATTGATATGTTCGGGCCCCTGGAATCAGAAAGCGATCGGTTCCACCTTCTGCTTCTATTGGAATTGACCTCCTTGATTTTGAGCGTACTAAAGATTCCATGAAATCACGGAACACAATGAAAAGCTATACCCCAAATATCAAGAATTTAATCCTCTATTCAAGTATTTACGACCAAATTAAGAGAAATCTCTCTAGATATTATTCACGAACAAATAGAAAAACGAGAGACAAGTAAGGTAAATTCCCACGAGAGTTGGAAGATCAAAGAACTATCTAAGCTCAGAGCAGTCAAAGGAAGAATTTAAACAGCTCGCGACGATGGCTTATGTCGTGCAATTTCTATTTATCTTTGAGGAAACTATACCTTGACGAGACTCTCTTAACGAATGGAGAAATAAAACACGGAATTCATGTTTAAAACCTAAGATTTGTATGAGACAATAAGAGATTGGTTTTGAATATATTACAATTTAATTAATCAAAATTCTATCCATAATATCATTATACAATACGACGAATAAAATTACTTTTATTTTCCAAGAAAGTAAAGCGGAAGATACGAAAGCAGTGGGTAGTGATTTACATCTGAATGCTAATTTCCGAAGAAAAAATATTCAATGTCGGACAATCAACTCCGCCCACGAGACTAAATACTGGTCTTCTAAACCAAGAGCATTAAAAGTAAAACAATTATTTCGTAAGTTTTTTTACTTTCAGTCAGAGAAATTATTTGATCAAAGCTTCCTTTCACTACGAAGTTCAAAAACCATGTTGAGTAATACGAAGGTTCGAAATCTGATCATGTTTATTTTCCTGTATGGTCGATAGTGGATGCTGCCTCTTATATTGGCACCGTCGTTTCCTTTTTATCTCTATATACACAGCAATGCCACGCCGCAATCGATTCTGCTATACATACATTTTTCTGGATGTTGTGAAGATGTCAATAACCAGACAAGAAAGGAGAAAAGGAGATTGCGAATGCAGTCTTTGTATGCATCTTTTTATTGATTTTCTTCTTCACTTATGCAAGACTGGTGAATATTTCTTCCTACTGATTGATTTTTAAGGGGAAGAAGTTTTATTGTCGAAGGAGTGGTAAACTAACTTTAGCTGGAGATAGGCCATGAAGCTTGTGGAACGTTAATATTAACTACATCTCGTTTTAAATACCACATGTCACTTTCAGTGTAAGTACATTCAATGATTCAGTGGGAAATGTACGACTCAGTTGAAAATGGAGTCCAACCAAGCAGCGAGATTGTTGAGACCCTTTTACGCTTCAGTTTAATTTAACGAGCTAGCTCTCAAGGAGAGTATAGTGGACTTAAAACCCCTTGCGAAGCGCCGCAGGGTAGCTCAGGTGGAATCGAACGGTTCTTGAAGACCCTAATGACATGATAAACTTCCTTGCCTGAATGAACGCGGACCAATGAAGTCAGAATACGGACGATGAATCTACTCGCTAAGAATTGAATTCAATGCAGAGACTTACGATGCATTCACTATCTGACAAGCATTGTCTGCGAGGTTACTAAAAACTATAACAATGAAGACATTAAGTCCAGATTCTGTGAACTGGAGCTGCTAGATTTCCTATTAAAGTGTACCCCGAAGGCCAAGTAAGAGAAACGGTTTCGAACTTGGATGCAAAGTAGATGTTGAGAAATTAATCTGAATTCTTGAGTTTGTGCTTCTTTAAGAATTTATTTTAGAGTAGATTTAGTGGATTTGGTTTTGATCGTTTCAGATTCTATTAGGTAGCGATTCTCAAACTATTGCCGACGGCAAGGTCGCTTACTGTGACAGGGGGATGCCACCCTGACCCGGCTCAAGGCAGACACCCCGATGCGAGTGGAAGGATACTTTCCTCTACCTGCAACGGATGACCCTTTATTTGTATGATATTAAAGCCAGTTATAAAAAATGAAATTATGAAAAGATGGCTCAACTAAGTTTTAGTTAGTTGAATCAATTTCCTTATACAATGAAAATCCATCAATATTTGAAGTAATAAAGGAAATCTTTAAGTGGATACAGAAGTACAATAGCTCTCAACTGGGATTGCAGACAATAACCAATTGTTTACAATCTTTTTCAAATCTTATCTTCATAATCTAATGAAGCTAATGCAGCTTATTAAAATATGATTGACTAATATTTTAACAAATTTTAATTTTTCTCAACCGGCTCTAATCCTCTAATAACGAGAAGTTAGGGTAGCATCTCCCTGCCGCTGGCAGTAGTTTGGGAAGCGCTGCTATAGGGCGGAGTCGGCAGAAGAATTTTGAAAGGAAAAGGAACTGAGTTGGCTTTTTACTAGGTTGAGGGTTAAGGGTTGAGGATTTGTAGGTTAAAGATTTAAAGCTTGAGCATTTGAAGGGGTTTGTAAGTTCGTGGTTTGTGGGGTGTAGAGTGGTAGAGGTAGAATTTGTGGTTTAATAGTTTTTAAATTAAGGATTTGGTTTAGTGATGATACTTTGTATTCTAGGTTGAGGATTAGTGAGCTGACGATTTGCGTTCTGGTTCACGAACTCTGGATTTCTAATTTGCTAACTCGAGAGATTTAGGAAACCTTAATTTTGATACTTCCGTTGCAGTAAAACGGCAATTGTTCAGTATTTTAGTGTTAGTTTTGACCAGACATCAATATCCCCTTCCTAGATAGAGGCGTCGACGGAGCAATGTGGCCAGAGAGGAGAAACTATCGACCCGTCGTTTTCCAACGTCCCGCTACCAGCGAGGTCAATGAATGCGCATAACTGCAGCGCTTTATAATTTATAAGATTCAGGAGCCCGTCTTCCTGTCATTTATCATTAGCCTCAGATATATAGCTATAGACTTGGTGATAAAAATCCTTGAGGGAGAAAGCATAGCGTTTAATGGAGCGGCTAATATTTCAGAGAAGAATCATCCTATCATATCCGAATCCTCTAGACAATTTTCCCCGTCAATTATCCTTTACCTTCTAGTGGACATGATCCTCTTTCATAAGTCTCGCTACTTTTTATTTCTGAAGAAATTTTTTCTAAATTGATCGGTTTGTGGTTGGGAACACATTCACAAGGGTGTCACTGGGAATTCGAGCAACATCGGGAGTCGCCTGTCACTTTCGATGCTCGGCGGCATCGATACCGGTTAACTAGCAGGAGGGCATTTCACTCTCGTGGCCCTGCTCGCGAGAGTCACGTGACTCGAAATTCCGGCAGTTGGTTACCTGTCTGATCGCGTCGCCGTTCCCGGATTGGCGATCTCCGCTGATTCTGCGGCAGGACTGACTCGCCGAGGGGCCAAGACGGGGACGTGATTCGAGGACGAGGTCGAAACTGGCCCTCCGACACCCACGGAGCCCCCACGGACCCCATCGTCGGTTGAGTGCTGCCTGGAGATTTGAGACTGCGAGGTCTGCGACAGCCAGCGTCTGGGAGTAACTCTTGAAACCGAACCCGAACCTGTTCCTGGTCCATACGGATTACCGAATACGCCTCCACTATCCAGTGACGTACTCTGAAACATTGTAGATAAACAGTCCGTTATTCAATGGGGCATTGTTTGCATTTTGGCGGAAATTCCTTCCGCATAATTTAGGGCCAACCGGATTTTCAAGCATTTAGCATGATGAACATTTCAGCAATGGATGTTTCGAAAATAAATGCAGTTTGTATTTTCAGGCGGATTTCTGAAATTTTAGATATGTGTGGTTGAAAATGTGCACTGTTTCTGAGGAAATAGAGCGAAATGTCGACTCTGATTTTGATATAATCGATTTTTGTGCAGTGAGCCAATAAATGTTTTCTGTATCGAATGAACTTGAATGTTTGAAATAAATTTTATCGGTGTGCAAGAGACGTCAAAGGCTTGCAAATCAAACAAAGAATTTGTGGTATTGAAATTCGATTGTGGCAAGTTTTGAAAGATCAGCGTGTTGCAATTTTAGGGATTTTACTTTGTAAGTTGATTTAGAAGCAATCTATTTAGAATATTCCATTTTTCTAATAGAAAAATGTGATAATAATTACATTTGATTAATTAATGCCTTCATTAATACATTAATGTCTCAGATAAAAGAAATCTTAATGATATTCATAGGCAGCCCTGCAGTTTGAACAAAAATAGACTTCCAAACTACCTCCTTTCCGGCTCAATAGAGACAAATGTAGAATAAATGTGCAAGAAAACATTTTTTTTGTAATCTGTTGCACTTTTTCTATTTTGGACACTTTTTGAATCTCTGAAACACGAATTGCACCAGTTTACCTAAGGCTGTACTGCTTAACTCTGTTTTAATCAAATTAACTGAAACTCTTCTTACAATATAAAAAATCCCGGGGAATTCAAATTTTGAGGTCCAAAATCATTCCAACAGCTTCTTCATGCTTATTTTATATGTTTTTTAAACACAAATTTTGATTTTCTTTGAAAACACGATTCAGAAAAAAAAACTTACTCTGATTTTCTTTATACTTATTTATTTTATATTTTGAAATGTCCTCTTGGAGAAAAAAATCAAAAAACCTTTGTGCTTTCCATGAATTCTCTCAAAATTTTTTTTCCTTGAAAAAATTAAACTTTTTTTTTTAATTTTTGCTTGAAATGTCATTTTTTTACTGTTCAACTCAATCTTTTCAAGTATCGAAAATAAGTTTTTTCAATCTACCTCTTGCAAAAAAAATTAATCGATTATATCGGCTTTACAACTGATTTCACAGATTTTCGATATTATCACTAATTAAGGGGGATTTAAATGAGTCTAGGCTATATTATTTTCATACGAATTATTTTTTTCTGTACTGTATTTTATGAAGAAAAAAAAATTATTTTCGAAACTGAATACGCACCCTATCCTGCGTTGTACAACTGTAGCCAGCCTTAGTCAACAAATTAAAACAAAAAAATTCAAAGCCGGATATGATTTAAGGGCCCCCCATTTTAGTTTTATCTTTTTATTAATTTTCGTTGTTTTATTTTCTTACTGTCTTGAAAATACATGTATTAAATTTTAATACAAATAGAATTATCCTCCTTTACATTACCATCATTGTACATAATTTAATAACAATTTTTGAACCTATTTTTAAGGAAAATAATAATCTGTCTTATTTGTATCACACTTTTCTACAATAAGCAACTTTTTTGAATTGACCTATTGTATTTTGTAATTGGTACATCGTGTGCCTAATTCTTATTGAAAAATGTGAAACAAGTAAGATAAGACTATTATTTTTCTTAAAAATAAGTTTGAAAAATGTCATTAAATTATGAATACAGTGTTGGTAATAAAAGAGGGATAATTCTATACGTATAAAAATTGAATACATGCATTTTCAAGACACTAAGAAAATAGAAACAACAAAAAATCGATAAAAAGGCCAAATTCAAATGAGGGACCTCTTAATCATATCCGATTTTGAATTTTTTTATTTGGAAAAATCTGTTCACTAAAAAGGTAAAACTTAGACTAGTGTACGTATTCAGTTTCGAAAATTATTTTTTTGCCTTAGAAAATGAATCACTTTAAGCGAAGATTCAAAAATAATTTTCTTATAGATGTATTGATAAGGAAATATTATTAAGTTATTTTTTCCTTGAAAATGTATCAGGAAATGATTACTTCTAATTTTATTATTCTCATATAAAGATTTACTAAATGTGGTGATTGAGTAAAGAAAAAATTATTTTTGTCAAAATAATGGAGTCCAGACTCATTTAAATGCTCCTAATTTGTGATAATGTCGAAAATCTATCAACTCAATTGTAAAACCGATATAATCAATTGAATGTTTTCTGCAATAGGAAGATTTTTAAAACTTATTTTCGATACCTAAATTATTAAATCAATTAATTAAATTAAATTGTCTAGATTTGACCCTGATAAAAACTGATAAAAAATAAATTATACAAAAAAAACGATTATTAAACGATATCAAAAGAAAAACGATTCGTTCGGGAAGAACACTAAATTTTAATATTAATTATTCTATTCAAAACATAATAGGAGTTGTAAAAAATTTGATCGATGAAGCTTTCAAATGATCGCATCCAAATTTTCACTAAAAAACATTGAATTATGAAAACTGATTATTTTTCTGAACCAATATCCGATTGATTTTATTGAAAAACATGTGCACAACAGAATTCTTCAGATAACAAGTAAAAATAATAGTCATAACAAAAACAATATCAAAATAATAGATTTAACACGGTAGTCTTACCGTATTTTGCACAAATCTCAAGTATTTAGAAATCAATGTTAAGAAATGTCTGCATTAGACATGTGCAAAATAGTTTCATCCGACTTTAAAGTGATTTGGACGTGAATCGAATGTCGGACTTTTCGACGATCGACCGCGTATCGAGTGTCGGAAAACCGACATTTGACGCGCGCCATATGCGATCGGATGTATTTGAATGGAACGGCTGTCCATCGAATACCAAATATTCGACATTCAATTTCCCTACTTCAGATTGAATTATCAAATCCGATCCGACTGAAATCGAACTTTTTCAAATTGACCAAATAAATTCTACACTAATGCATGCTGCTCACGTATTTCGCCATTAGATGTATAATCAAATATGAATTAACATTGGGGAAAATTAAAAATATTTCTGGTAGGTTTCTTTCAAGTTTAAATGAATGTCTAGAATTCCTAATATTTTTATATTATGGTACTCATAAAGTTATTTTCACAAGTGACTAACAATAAGCCTTTTTTATTTCAAATTTGTAGTCTGGGGCAGGTGTGTGACAAACAATTTTGCATACTTTATCCATGCTAAAATAAAAAATCAAATTAAAAAAAACCTTCTTAGTGATATATGTTACTAGACCAGCTGACAAATTTTAAAGTAAAAAAAAAGAAAATGAATAAACGTAAGTTACGAATGAAAGGTATTATGTTAGCTAAAACAAAATATATTAATTTTTGAACCTTATAGACTTTAAGTTAAGGATAACCATGATTTTGATAAGATAAATAAAAAAATTTTAATCTACTACACGAATCACAATTTCCGTTTATTATCAAACTTTTTATTCTTGTATCATCGTAGATGTATTTTATTTTGCTTCATATTTTTTTATTATTTAATTTTCCGATTGACCAGTCTGCACTACTGCTGAAAAATATTGCGGTACGCTTATCAGTAATTGCTAACGCTGCTAATGTTTAATTTGGGTAATATCAGAGCACAAATGTAGTCGAGTGTGAAAATGATAGCACAAAACCTAATAAGCTTTTCGTCATGTGAGCTGCATGCATCGGTTAAGAATAATGGATATTCGACGCGTGATCGATCGAATTGAAAAAGTCTGACCGGTCGTCCGTTGAATGTCAAATAATCGATGTTTGATGGGCGGCCCATCGAATTTGAAAGATCCGATACAATCATTCGCGCGTCGAATGTCGGTTTTTCGACATCAGATATCCGGGCGATCGAATCAAAATACGTCGAATATCAAATTTTCGACATCAACGAAGGCAAGATCGGATCCTTTCTTTTCCGATTCGATTCTAAGGCTTATCTAATCGGAACATCATTAAACATTTGATTATATCTTGTGTCCTTTTTCTATAAATTTAAGTTTGTTATTTTTAATGGTATTTTTCGCGATTAAAAAGAAAACTATGCGTCTTATCGAAAAATAGTCCGTAACAAATTTGTAGACCTTTTCGAGATGAACAATTTAGTTACTTAACATTGTTTCGTATCTTGCATATTTTTAGTGCAAAGTGGTATTTTTTATTTTATATAACATTTTTCGCGATTAAAACTAAAACTATGCCTCATACCAAAAAATAGTTTGAAAAAATTTGTGGATCTTTTTGAGTTGAATAATTTGGCTTCTTAAGATGTTACCATAACTTGCATTTTGTTTATATTTCAAATTAATTTTTCCAACAAAAAATCGAGAAAACTTTGAATATTTTTTTCAAAACTGAATCGATTTTTCTCTCCGTTTTCAATTCATTCTTTTTTTAATGAGATGGAGTTATGATCATTCAGAAAATAATTTTTTGAACTCCGAAATTTGACTATAAATGAATAGACTGCCTCATATTATCATTCGTTAAAAATAAACGAAAATTGTTTTAAAAGATTGTGTGGAAGAGTTTTTAACTATATTTCTCAATGATAATTTATAAAATTATTAATTCAAAAAAGAGAATGATATAATAGGAATAGATTGACGTAGAATATAGTTTGTGTGCCGGAAAAGAATAAGGGGATTAAGGAAGATATACGAAGATTTATATTTACATGAGGATACAAAAAAGATACACATGAATAGACTAGGAATAACCTTCATAGACGAAGGGGAAATGCAAAAATAGGGCGAATATATGAAATCTGAAAAATATACGTATAAAAAAGATAGGCATGAATAAACAATGTTATGCTGGGATACAAGAGAGAGGTTTTACAAAGATAAAAGGATAGAAAGACATAGACTTGAACAGACGGTGGATAGACCGAGTTGCGCAAAAAGGGATTTTAAGAAAAGACGCCAAATTATTTTAGGAAAGATGTAGAAAAATATTGACGTGAATAATATAGAAAGTGGGACTTGAAAAAATAAATAGACTACCTTTAATTTGAAAGATATATAAAAAGATTGACGTTAATAAACAACTATAGACTGCTGAAATAAAAAATTGAGGATTCAGAAAAATAAGTCAAGGACTATATTCACAAAAATGCAGAAACATATAGACATGAATAGACTTGGGATAACCTTCATAGACTGAGTTACATGGAAAGGGATAGAAAACATAGGGTAACTATATTTAATTTGAAAGATATACGTTTAAGAAAAATAGGTATGAATAAACAATGTTATGCTAGGATAAAAAAGAGAGGTTTCACAAAGATAAAAGGATAGAAAGAGATAGACTTGAACAGACGGTCGATAGACCGAGTTGCGCAAAAAGGGATTTTAAGAAAAGACGTCAAATTATTTTAACAAAGATGTAGAAAAATATTGACGTGAATAATATACAAAAGTGGGACTTGAAAAAATAGATAGACTACCTTTAATTTGGAAGATATGTAAAAAGATTGACGTTAATAAACAACTATAGACTGCTGGAATAAAAAAGAGAGGATTCAGGAAAATAAGTGGAGTATTATATTCACAAAAACGCAGAAACAGATAGACAGGAATAGATGAAATGTAAATGTTCTAGGCGGGAAAAGAATGAGTGATTAAGAAATATAGACGGAGAGTCACGCTGACAAAGGATAGAAAAATATAGACATAAATAGACAAGGATAGGCTGCTTTACATAAAAGTGAATTGAAGAAAAAAAACATACAATTATTATTTTGACAAAAAAGTAGAACAAAATTGACTTGCATGATGTAAAAAAGAGAAAATTGGAAAAACTGGTAGGCTAAACTTTTCTAAAGGACAGGGAAAATGATTTAAAATGGTAAACAATGATGAATAGGGATAGAAAAGTTTTGGAAATATAGGTTGACGATTTTATATTTCACACGTATTTATATCTTTCATAGAAAAATATAGATAATAGACGAGAATATACGAGAGATATTATAAAGAGTCTGAGATGAATTAGCATTAGGAAAGATGGGCGAGAATATTATATTGAAACAGAGACTAAAAAATATTAGCATAATAGCATAAATATATGAATTATTTAATATTTCTGCATTTTTATCATCACTAATTCGCGTCAGAAAGATTAAAATTATGATTTTCTATAAGGATCTTCTAAGCCGTAAGAAATACGTAAAAACAGACAACGATTTTGGCATATTCGGCAAACAAATATATAAAAAACGAAATTCCGTAAATGAATTGATTAAATATATATGTATATACATTCGTTTATGGATTTTCATTTGTAATATACTTGTTTGACAAAAATACCGAAATGATTGTCCGTTTTTACGTATTTCTTACGGTTTAGGAGATCCGTATAGAAAATATTAAAATTATTACAGAAGGACTTTTCGGCTCATTAGAGACAGATGTACAATAAACTTACACAGCAGAAAGAAAAAAGAGGGAGAAAAAAGAAAGAGTCAACCAGAACCATCCTCACACTCTTTCTTCTTTCCGTCTTTTTTATACTACTGGGGACCAACATATTTCGAAGCTAATTTAGACTTCCTCATCAGGGGTAATTTACAGAAAAACTACAGTTATAAATAATGAAACATATTAATTGTGTATATGGGCATGGCAGTTTTTTTCAACCAAATTCCAATATATTTATTAAATTTATTGATATTCTCAATTAAAGTTACTTTGTTATCTTTTTTTTTGTTGAAGTCAAAACATATTTTCTTGTTAATATGAAATATCCTTTTTGGAAAAACCATGAAACTTGCATCCTATCGCACTGAAAATTATATTAACGGAAACATAAAAATAAGAAAAGATAAAATAATTTTTAAATAGAACTTTTTGCGTATAATATCCAAAATTTGGTGATTCAAAGTTCGGCAAGCATTTAACCACAACACTAATTGAACAAAAATTTCAATTATTTTTCAAAAAAGTTTGTAAATTTTGTTAATTTTCTTTTTCTTCTTGAAGATAGAAGCATAAATAAACTTTTTTGACATAATTTTTTTTTAATTATAATGAAAATTGTTCAGAGGAAAAACGAACCTCACTGAAGGAGAGCATTTTTACGACTGACTCGTCTATATAGCCACTTAGGCAAACAAAAATATTTTTTGAGAGAGAGAATAACCAGTCACAAAACCCTCGCAAAAATCATCTGTTCGAAGAATGCCAATAGATTTGAGGAAACTGTATAGAAAGTCTTCGCCCCAAATATCAAGATTCAGAATTTATTCCAAAGATAAAATAATAAGATAGTAAAATATTTTAACATTAAAATACGAAATTTAATTTTAATTGAAAACAAATACTATATGTCAAATTATGTTCATCCTTCTGGCAACCTTGTTATATTTATAATAAGTACCAGGATGACATGTTAATTATTTTAACAGTATACTTAGAAAAATTCAAAAATATAATAGACTGAGAGTATATTAAATACATTTGAAATCAAAAATATTTGCAAAAAATCATGAGATTAGAGAAAATGTAAATAAAGTACTCAATGGTACATAATTTCACATATTGTTAGTATGGCATCTTCCTCGCAGGGACCGAGGGTATAATTTCTTTTTCCTGAATGTATGTAAAACCTATGGCAACCTTATTTTTCGATAAGTACCAGGTTAACATTCTAATTAGTTATAAAATTGAAAATCGTATGTAAAACCATATGGCAAACTTATTTTGTGATAAGTGCCAGGTTAACATTTAAATTAGTTGTACAATTGAAAGACCTCAAAATTTATTACAAGATTTATGTTCGGTTTTCCTCTGAATAATTTTTATCATAGTTAAAAAAAAAATATATTAAAAAACTTGATTTATGCTTCTATCTTTAAAAAGAGGAATAAAGTTAACAAAATGTACAAACTATTTTGAAAAATAATTGAAATTTTTGTTTAATTAGTGTTGTGGTGAAGTGTTTCCCGAACTTTGGATTACAAAATTCTGGATATTATACGCAGGAAGTTATATTTAAAAATAATTTTATCTTTTCTCATTTTCACGTTTTTGTTAAAATAATTTTCAGTGTGATTGATTAAAAAAAATTTGGCAGAATGTGATTTTACTTAAGATATTACTGAAAGTCCGGTATAGGACTCTCACATGAATTTATTCAGTTAGTAAAAGCTTAGATGGGATGCATTACAGAAGGAATTATTCATAGGATGCAAGTTTCATGGTTTTTCTCAAAAAGATATTTCATATTAACAATACAATATGTTTTGACTTAAAAAAAATATATATATAACAAAGAAACTTTAAT
>JAUMHM010000005.1:10507175-10520100 GCA_032362435.1 Melikaiella ostensackeni | reverse complement strand
ATACACATTCATACTTTTTGACATGCTGTTTTGCTCTTTCACTTATAATAAGACCGACTCTTTGGCTACCATGTAATTCATTATCTACTCCTGGCCAAAGTACGAATTCATTTTCCATCTTTCTTGTCTCACATTCCTTCTTTTTTGTTTCCGATACACATTAAATATCTAGCTTCATTACGCGCATTGTATTTAGCAATTCCCTTTCCTGAAGATCACTTAAACCTCTAGCATGCTAAACACCCAGTCTCGATTCATCGCATGAAACTTTTCCGAGGGCATGCCTTTCGTCAACAGAAGTGTCAATCCTATTTGAGGCTACATTATTATTTGTAATGTTTATCATTTAAAGTATATACCCAAATACCATCTTTATGCGAGAAATGTTTTTCATAAATACAAAATCATGTCCAAACTAAGCAGGTAAATCGTCACATGGCATGATGATGTGTCCATTCATAACGTTTAGTCCCACAAAGACAAGTATAAAAACACAGCCAAAACCAAAGGAGCTATGATCGATTTGTGTTGTATTTTGAGGAGGGCACCAGCCTCCTTCATTTTGGTTATAAACTTTCATTCACATTTCAAAAAACTTCCAGGAGTTTCCAAAAGTTTCGAACGTTTCCAAACAGTTCTATCAATTTAAAAAAAAATCCACAAGTTTTACAGATTTCTATGATTTCCACAGGTTTCCAAAAGTTTCAAACATTTGAATCCATTTTCTAAAATGTCAATAACTTTCCCACATCTTGCATAAATTTCCCTAATTTTCCATAAATATCCAAAAATAAAATTAGTAAAAACTGTCATTCTTCATCTTGATTTTTGTTTTCTGTTTATTTGGAGCCTAATATAAAAATATGAAACAATTATTTCAACTGTGTTAAAATTAGCTTTGAATTTTTCATAATTCATGTTTTGAATAGGGGCTACAAGCTACATTACAAATTTTCATGACAGGAAACGTGTTTGCAGAACTAGGTTATAGTTGGATGATACAAATGTGTCATGCCATATGTTCATGCACATAATAGAGTCTCGACGTGTTATTATCAAAGAACATAATATACACAAACAAAAAGGAACGTACAAAAGCAGGGCAGTAACCTTTAGGGACCGGATGTGCGACAAGCTGTCAGATTGACTTGCATCTAATTGCATTTTCAGTAATTAAAATAACTAAGTATTTTTATACTATTTTGAGCTGAAATTTTATTTGATAAAAAAACGTTTATCCTATCCGGCCCGTGTAGGGATTGGACCAACTTGACCCAATTTATAATTGTGCGCCGATTTGGGCCCAACTAGGCAGACCAGTCAAGAAAAATTAAACTTAATTAACAAATGATTTCAATTATATGAGATGCTGAATGCAATCGCACCCAAATACTGAAACTTTTCCAATTATTCCGAATTTTTTATAATTAAAACTTCTGTTAATAAGGTCGACTAGTGTATTATTTTGTGCTTAGGCTTATATCGGGCTGACCCACTGACACTGACGAAATTTAAAAAATTCCTAAACAGAAGAGTTCCGAGGATGAAAATTGTAATGAGCAGAATTCAGATTTATCAAATGCTTCAAGTGTAGAAGCAGGTAATATATAATCACACTTAAAAATCAATAACCTCAAAAATGTATGGAAATGTAAGAAAGGGACTTTGAAATACTAAAATACAAACATTTCATTTTAGTTAGCAACGACAAAAAAGGATTTAATATTTTCTTATTTCAAAGTGACCGCCAAACTCTTATTAAGTGCTCCAGTCCAAACGAACTGCGCAAACTTCGGTGCGCAAACCTATCTTCCTCTTTCGGTTTTATAGTCAATCAGCTGTTAGCAGTCGCATGCGCCATTTTATGCTTGGCTTGTGTAATTTTGTGTCAATCAGATATTCTGAGAAATAAAAAGTAAGTATGTACAATTTACTATTCGACAATATGTATATCATTTCAGAAATAATTTTTTACGTGGGTCAACATTGAAATTTGCTTCTTCAAGATGGACGTGAATGCGAATTTCGAAGGTAAAGATATGGATGACGAAATTCTTTTAGGGCATAAGGTATATTGCAGATTGGAGGAAGGTGGCAATGTTTTTTAGGATTCACTATATGAAGACACCTCATTTTTACGCGAGAATCTTCATCATTTCAGGTTTAGCTCACTTGTGGAAAAGAAAGAAAAGGTACGAGTTTTCTCGGAGCCTATAAAAAGATACACTACGTAATACGCATATATATAGGAAAATTATATTAAAACCAGGAACAGATTCTTAAAATTTTTAACTAAATCTTATGTCTTGATTTAAATTTGTATTTTTATTTAGATTCAAATCTTCTTTCCTTAAATGGGCAGAAAATAAATTGCACAACTTGGGCATATCAAAGATGAGAGGCCAAAGGTTAGAGATCAAAAGTCAAAAGAATATGTCAGGTATCAGGGATCATAGGTCAGGAGTCAAAAGACGAAAGTGAGTTGCCAAAGGTCAGATGAGAAAAAATTTAGAGGTCAAAGGTCAAACAGTCAGAGTTCAAAGTTGGGGGTTCAAAGGGTTCTCCTAGACTATAACTTTTTCACATTTCTAGAAAAATCGTTATAGAATATCATTATAGAAATAAATAATGTTGAAACATTGAAGCAATTGATGCGAAAAATAGAAACAATACAAACGAATGATTTATTTATCTACTTATCGTAATATCAGGGGATTTCAAGAGATTCCAAAAGATTTCAACGTATTTCTAGGGTCTCCCACGGATTTAAAAGCTTTGAAAAGGATTTTATGGGCTTTCCATACAATTAAACTAATTTTGAAGGATTTCATAGGTTTTGGAGAGATTTAAAAATATTTGCACGGATTCCGTAAGACTTTCAAATATTTCAAGGGATTTTAAAGCTTTCAAAAATTTCCATACATTTCCATACATTTTCGGGGATTTTCAGGGATTCCAAAGAATTTTCTAGGATTTCCAATGATTTCAAGGGATTTAAAGTATTCCACGGAATCTTACAAGGTTTAAAGGATTTTATTGAATCTCCAAGGACTCAAAAGATTTGAAGGGATTTAGAAGATTTCTGGAGATTTGAACGGGCTTTTAGAGAACTTTAATGAACAAGTTCAATTCAATTTATGGTCAAGGGATTTCTTAAAATTTCTACTTATTCTGATGGACTCTTACGATTTCCAAAGATTTCAAGTGATTCCTAGCGATTACAAACGTTTCAAGAGATTTTAAGGTATTTAAAAGAATATCTAAGATTTATAGGGATTTCAACGCTTTTTTTGAGGAGAACTTGAATGATTGAATAGTTTAATTCATATTCAAGGGATTTCGAATGGCTTCTACTTATTTTAATGGATTTTTACGATTCCCAAACATGTCAAGGGATTTTAAGGGATTTCAATAAATTTTGTAAGGTTTTAAATATTTCAAGAGATTTCTACAGAAATGAATTTTAGAAAATGGATTTTCAAGGGATTCCTAACGATTATACAGTTTTCAAGGGATTTTGAGGTATTTGATGAAATTTCAAAGATTTACAGGGATTTGAACAGTTTTTTTTTTTAAATTTCAATGATTAAGTTTAATTTAAATTATATTCAAGTGATTTCAAATTATTTTCACTCATTTAAATGGATGTTTCCGACGTCTAAAGATTTCAAGACATTAAAAAAATTTCGAGGTGTTTTGAGGGATTTCAACGAATTTATAGAATACTTTAGGGAATAAGTCAAATTTGATTTTAAGGGATTTCAGCAATTTCAAAAGATATCAAAAAATCAGAAAAATATTGAAGGATTATAAAGATTTTAAGTTATGTATTCTAAATGATTCTAAAGAATTTCAAGACATTGAAAAAATTTCAAGTGTTTTCAAAGAATTTTGTAAGATTTCAAGAGATCTCAAGGGATTTATAGGAAACTAAATTTTATAGAATTAAATTTCAAGGGATTTCTACTCATTTCCAAGCAAATATTTCAAGCGATTTTAAGGTATTTCAAGGAATTTCACAAGAATTGAAGGACTTTATTGAATCTCCAAGAATTTAAAGATCTTTAAAAAATTTCGAGAAATTTCAAATAACCTTATTGGATTCGCAAATATTTTAAGGGATTTTTAAAGAATTAAGTTCTAGAGAATAAAATTTTAAGGGATTCCTAGCGATCCAAAAAATAACTTCAAAGATTTCGAGGGATTTCAACGGCTTTTTTAGAGAACTTTGATGAATAAGATTAACTTAATTCATATTGATGGGATTTCGAATGATTTATAGTTTTTTCATTGGATTTTCACAATTTCCAAAAATTTCAAGAGACCTAAAGAGATTTCAACGAATTTCTAGAGAACTTTAGGGAAAATTGAAGGATTTTAAAGATTATGTATTATTTTAAAGAATTTCAAAAAAATTTCAATGGATTTCAAAGAATTTTGTCGGGGCTTTAACAATTTGAAGTGATTTCCAGAGAACTTAATTTTAGAGAATGAAATTTCAAGGGATTCATAGCTGTTCCAAAGCAAAACTTTCAAGGGATTTTAAGGTATTTAAAGGAATTTCACGAGATTTAAAGGATTTTATTGAATCTCCAAGAATTTCAAGTGATTTCAAAGATTTCTAGAGATCTGAACATTTTCTTTGGAGAAATGAAATGAAGAAGTTTAATTTAATTGATTATTCAAGAGATTTCAAATGATTTCTACATACTTCATTGAATTTTTACGATTTCTAAGGATTTGAAGGAATTTTAATGAATTTCCAGATAACTGTAGGGAATAAATTAAAATTTATTTCAAAGGTTATCTGAGGATTTCAAAAATTTCAAGGATCAGAAAGGAATTAAAAAATGTCAAAGGATTTTATAGATTTAGGTCACTTTAAAAGATTCCAAGGAATTTTAAGTGATTAAAAAAATTGTAAGGGATGGCAAAGAATTCTGTAGAACTTCCAAAGATTTCAAGGAATTTCAAAACATTTCACAATATTTAAGGGGACTTTATAGGATCTCCAAGTATTTAAAATACTTTAGGAGAATCTACAAATTTCAAGGTATTTTTTAACTCCTGGGAATAAATTCAATTTATTTTATTTTCAAGAGATTCTCAATGATTGTTACAGATTTCCAAGTATTTCAAATATTTCAAAGGAATACGAAAAAGGTCAAAAGATATCCAGGGATTTTAACAGATTTCAAAGATTTGAATGGATTTAGAAATATTTTCAACGGTATTAAGGGATTTCAAGACATCAAAAGTTTTTTATAGATTTCAATGAAAGTTCAAGCGATTTTAAAGATATCAAGGGAATTCACAGATTCTTGCTGTGTCAAGTTTATTTGTGCAGAATCGATGTTTTTGCCTATAGTACTTTCACATGTGATTATAAGTGTTCTGAAATAAATCTTTCATTTGTCGCTTCTCTACTTTTTACATTAATTCCTTTTATATTTTCCCATTTTTCATTCCAATGCTGACTATCCTATAATCTTTTCTACATAATGATTTCTTATGATGAATTTCCTAATTAACTCCTTGTCCCGGGGTTAAAGGTAAAGAGTCGTAATCATGGGTCAAAAGTGGTGTAAACTTAGGTGTATTTTCCCCTCAAATTCAATCAAAGCTCTGATCAAAACTAATATTTTTAAATTCACATGAGTATAATCTCCTGCCAATGTTTTGGATTAACTTCAAATCCAATAATGGATTAGTCCCATATGGAGTTTTCCTTCCGGAATCAAACTTCCAAGACGTGAGGTGATGGACTATAAGAAGGGTCGTGACAAAACTCACTTTATCTTTTCTCCCATATTTTTCCTAAAGAAAAATTGCACAATACCTGGTTTTTAAAGCAATAGGCTTTCAACATGATGGAGTGTGCTTTCAAGTAGAAATTGACTAAAAATATGTAACGTAAAATACAATAATTGACAAGTCAAGTGACAAATGAGAGAAACCCATTTTACAAAAAGGATTTGGTCATTTATTAATTTACTCAAATACAATCGATGGATTTCGTTGACTGAAAAAAGTAATTAGTACTAATGAAACATTTTTTCGCGAAGCAGTTCCAATTCCTTATTGAGATTCGCAAAAGGTTTTCAAGATTGATCGTTTACTAGTGGCCAACTCGTGCATTTCAAACATAATTTATCGCTCTTCGATCGAAACGTTTATATCGACAGAGTCGCTACTTTGTTAGCGATGGAGAATTTATAGTTCCCGTTGCTAAAAGGCTGAAACGTCGTGTTAATAGATGAATAGCTGGATCTTCCTGCTAGGTTGCATAGATACAAATAGTATAGAATAAATCAGGTGAAGTGTCACTATTTATATGTAGACCAAAAGATAAGAGGTTCGTTTGATAAGTTTGGTAAAAACAGAAATGAAATTTTTCTTTCGAAAACTGCCTTTATTTTGCAACATATTCTCCTTCGAGGGCCACACACTTAGTCCCGAGAGATTCCAATTTTTTTCATTCCTTCAGGAAAATAAGATTTCTCAAAGTCTGCAAAATACGCATTTACGGCATGGATTACTTCTTCATTGGACAAAAATCTCTTCCCACTGAGCCAGGTCGTCAAGTTGAATAACAGACAGAAGTCGCACGGAGCCAAATCTGGAGAATAGGGTGGATGAGGAACGAATTAGAAGCCCAGTTCGTGTATTTTGCCATTGCAATTGCGAAGGTGTGAGCCGGTGCGTTGTCGTGATGAAATCGCACTTTTCTTGCGCCAGCTGTAGCCGTTTTTTTCAGTAGCTCGACTTTCAAACGGTCCAATAATGACGCACAGTACGTTCCTGTTATACTTTTACCCTTCTCCGAATAGTTAATGAAGATAATTCCTTGGGAATCCCAAAATACTGCGACCATCAGCTTCCCAGCTGATGAAACAGTCTTCGCCTCCTTTTGCGCACCTTTACCAGACATACTGATTTGACTGCTGCTTTGTCTTGGGTGTATAGTGGTGGATCCAGGTTTCGTCCAGTCACAAATCGACGCAAAAAAGTCCAGCGGATTCCGATTAAACTTCGCCAAACACTGCGCTGAAACGTCTTTTGTGGTCCGGTCACGTTTGAATTCGTTTATCCTGAAATAAACGGTTTTCAACAGAAGAGCAGACTTCCCGTGAACTTTGTCTAACTCGACTTTGCTTCGCGCGGCCATCCAATTCAGAAAAAAAATATTTTATCACTGCACGGAACTCTTCTTTATCCATTTTTTCGAAAACTACTGACACGCTCACTTAAAATGTATGCCAAACGCAAACTAAGCGTACATCTCTATGTCCAAATATAGTTAATCTAATATAAATATGGAAGCAATAAAGAATAAAAGTTCCCGTGTGGAAAATCCAGGCCTGGCCCCTAATGGAAACCACATGCTAATCCATGAGCATTGAGCATCCACAAAGGGCTTTCCTCATGGGCCCCTCGCAGTTGCCCCGACGATAAATTTGTTATTTTCAGGAATACACTCAACTCTGGATTTAACTCACCTGGATTTAGGTCGTTCCTAGAATTTCCGCCGGCTCGCATTCGTGGATGAGGGGGTCCGAGGAGCAGGGAAAGAGGCGCGGCGAGCTCGACGCAATTATCCAGTACCGTAGCCACAAAGCGGACAGTGCCCTGCGCGGATAATTTCGTCAGTTAGCTTTCAGTCTTCCGGTTAATTTTCGTTATGCGTCACAAAAATGTCAAAAAAGAAGCGTTTAACGTTCGAGAAGCAATAAGAGCTTGTTGACAAAGTGAAATCAGGTGCCTCAAAAAAGTCTATTAAACAGAAATATGGTATCTATGAGAGAACGTACGAGCGTGTGACAGCTCGCGAATCTGATTTAAGGAATAAGGTTCAAAGTTATGAGTATTTGAAGAAGAAATCGTCGAAAACAAGTGGTAATACGGTTTTGGATGCTGCTGTGTTAGAATGGTTTAATCCAATTTAATCCAATTTAATTAGATTTAATTATTTTTCATCAATTTAATTTTAATTAATCAATCTGATTTTTATCAATTTGATTGAATCCAATTTAATCCAGTTCAATCCAATATGCGGGACGATCATTAAAGGGAAAACTCTAATTTTGAACGAGAAGCTGAACGGTCCTCAAACGTTTAAAGTAATTGAGTAGACAAATAAATAATATATCGAGTAACAGCAAAATTTGTTCCTCATTTCAGCTAAAAATTTAGTTTAACCTTGTCGCAGACAAATTGAGTGCATATCATTCATCAATTAGAGCAGGATTTTTAAAGGTTATGTTTGGACTTTCAAACATTCTTTAAAGATAACGTATAGTAAGACTCATACTAAAATTTTTATTTAATTAAATTATATATATATATATATATTTTGTAGAAAAAATATATTTGTAATTCTAAAACATGTTATTTTTATAGACAAGCAAGTTAAAAAATAACTTTATTCATTTATCTTATTTATAATTTATCATTATAGTAAAGTATATTTTTGATTTATAGAGTAGTGACTTAATTATTTGTAATTTTGCTTTTTGACAGACTTTTTTATTGAATGTCGTTTTAAAATGAAAATATTTAACACATAATCTCATGAAAATGTCTTCATTTCTTAGTAATTAAATACAAAAATCGAGTTTTTTCAAAAAACAGCCTTCAGATTACTTTATTTCTCATCTTAGAATGTGCGTAGGGTGACGGAAAACCACATTCTATAAAAAATCTATCACAAAAAATGTTAACCCATATTTACCATATAACCTTATGAAAATTTCTTCACTCCTTAGTCATTAAATACCAAAATCGAGTTTCTTCAAAAAGTACCTCTCCGATTATTTTCATTTTTATCTTAAAATATTCGTGGGGTGACAAGCAGCCACAATCAATCAAAACATCTATGAAAAAAATGTTAACTAATATTTACCACATAATTTTATGAAACTTTCTTCATTTCTTAGTAATTAAATAAAAAAATAGACTTGTTTCAAAAAGTGCCGGATCAATTATTTTTATTTTCATCTTAAAATGTGCAAGAAATGCCATATTACCATCAACAATAAAAAAATCCCATTTATTAAATTTGTTGGAATTATCTTTATTCTTAATAACTGCACATTCAAATGAGATATTGTTACTATTCGACACAAGACAATTTATTACAACAATAAAATGGTTTAATTTTTGTAAACTGAGTCTTGAAGGTAACAAGCAAGGCCCCTTGCGGGGGCCCTCGTCGCAAGTATGAGATTTTAAAGTTCAACTCCCAAACAAATGTCATTAAATTCTTAACAAAAATGCAGTTTTTGAAAGTCTGAAAGTAGGGGCCCACGTGGGGTTTTCCAATGGATTTTACACATGGGCCCCTGAAGGGGACCAACATTCTAAATAGGGCGAAATGGGGCTTTTTCCACACTGGTTGTAGAGTACTCGGTGCCCCCAAACGTGCTTTTAAGTCCAAAAAAGTCAATTCTGCATGAAATCTACATCTTTCAGCACTTTCTTCTCGTTTTTTTGCAAAAATTATTATTATTGGTCTAGTGGAATATTTACCAATATTTAAAAATAATCGTTTTGTCTCAAAAAGTCGGTTTTTTTCTAACAGAATCTTAATCTAGGTTTCTTTTTTATATATTTTACATGTTTTTGATACCTCAGCGCTCTTATTTAATAAACTCTCATTTGTTTAAACAATACTTTTCAAGAAAATTTCGGAACTTTCTCTCTTTTCTGTTATGAATATTACAACTATTGATTGTTGCAAATAATACATTTTTTTACATTCATGATTTATTTGGACAATTAAGTGTTAGTTGATTTTAGTGTATCACCGTGTTGTCCTGGTAAAGTCCACTTTTTTCTTATAAATTTTTAGTCTATGTTGTCTTATTTCGTGATATTTTTATTATTTTTTATTCTTCGATTATTATTAGATCTTATTTCGTATTGTTTAACGAATTGTTTCTGTTTAAAGAATTTTTTTCAGAAAATTCAGGAATTTTTATTCTTTAATACAGTGAATATTGATTCGCGGTAATAACTACTTATTTTCGAAGTCAATACATTTCATTGTCTGTATTCATGAATTCTTTAAACACTTCTCCAATGTAAAAAAAAAATTATGTTTTGAATAACCACTAGTTGTAATATTCATAGCAGAAGAGATAGTATAGTAAATCTGTCATTTTTGTGGGAAAATAATGACCGAAGTTATTTTATTTCATAAATCGTTAGTGGGGCATGTAAATAGCATGAAACCAAGTTTTTGGGACTCCCCCCTTTGGGAGTTTCGAAAAGGTCAAAAAGTTTTTGGATTTAATTTTCAGTGAGAACGGTAGGTCGTAGAAAAAAAATTTTTGAACGAAAATTGTAGAGGACTCTATTATCTACAAATTATCTTATGTAGTTGCTACGCTCCAACTAAAAGTTCACAAAATAGAGGGCGCCAAATTTGCAAAAAATCAGTTTTTGCTCTTTTTCAAAGGGAAATTTTTTTTAAATCGCGATAATTCAAGAGTTGTAGAGCAGCAGAAAACCTTTTTAAATGAATTGAATCTACCGCGATAGTAAAATTTTTTTTTGCGTTGGTTCATGAAATAAAAAAGCTGCGGGTATTTTTTTCACAAAAAAAGACAAATTTACTTTACTCCTCAAGAATATAACCTGATATTACAAATTCAAAGCGCCGTATCTCAAAAACGGCGCATCGCAAGAAAAAAACTTACTTATTTTTTCAAAGGTTTTTCCTGCTCTACAATTTTTCAATCCTCTCGACCGCAAAAATATTTTTTTTTCGGGTTGAAAGAGAGCAAAAACTGATTTTTGACAACTTTGACGACCTCTATTTTGTGCACTTTTGGTTGAAGCTCAGCGACTAAATGAGATAATTTGTAGATAATAGAGTCTTCTACAATTTTTTCATGACAGATTTACTGTACTGAGAGAGAAAATTCCAAAATTTCATGGAAAAATATTGTTTCAAAAATTTTCATTTGTTTAAACAAATGAGGGTTTGTCAAATAATAAGGCTCAGGTATCGAAAACGTATAAAATATATTAAAAGGCCACCTTGATTATGCTTCTGTTAAAAAAACACCGACTTTATAAAAAGTAACCATTATTTAGACAAATATGATTTGTTTGAATACTTTGAAATTACTTTAAAATATTGATAAACATTTCACCGAACCAACAGTAATCATTTTTGGCAAAGAAAACGAGAATAATGAGCTCAAATGTGTAGATTTTGTGCCTAACAATATTGGGTCTTTTTTTGGGGCCCCAAAAGTTTTCCCTTATTAGGGCAGCCCTCATCAGGACCTACTGTGGACCTTATTAGGACCTACTGTTTTCAAAATGATTTCAGAATCCGAGGAACTTTAGGCCACATATGGTTCGTTCTCAATTATTATTATTATAAATTTTTCCAAAATCACTGAACAAATATAACGGACCTATTTTGTCAATGCACAAAGCAAGAATGACATTTATTTGGAGAACGGCTCTATTTGGGCCCCTGACAAAAACTGGGAATTGAAAATGATCCTTGCCAGGGGCCTCATCATTTTCTTTTGATGGCCCTCAACAATTTTGCGTAACCAAACCGGTAGGGCCCGTTAAAATTTGCCTAAATCAGACCCTAACAACAATATAAAAAAACCCATCTGGGCCCCAAAAATACCTCATCTATATTTCTACACGGGATTGTAGAGATACGCCAATAAGAATGAAAAAACTAGATTTTCTTTGTGGGAAGAAAATATTTGATACGTGGACATAAAAATGATAAGAATCTGTGAAAAGAAAGTAATAAGAAGAGATTTCTAGAATCGTGAGAAAAAAACAGTCGCAAAAAAGGTTTCAGACTGACAGGGCGCCTACTAGGTGCTGAAAACGAATTTGTTCTCGTTTTCCTTTATTCAGAACTTTGTTATCCACCCCTATGCTGCTTTTTATCTGAGAACGGACACGTGTGAATTTCCTTGAAACCTTTTGCTTGCAATCTCGCCTTGGTCCCTAGAGGCCTCAACTCCTGTCTCGTCTCTCTATGAAAGGCGCCATGTAAACCATGATAACCCAAACCGAGAATCACTAAGCATCTGCAAAGGACCTGAAAGGATTTTCACCAGCTTATAATCTTTCCACTGAAAAAAAATTCTTGGGACTGTACAGCGAAACCCTGAATTGCAGGGAGGCCTCCTCCTGTGAGGGGACTTTTAGACTGAGCAGCAAAAATCTATTTGAAGGGTACAAGTATTGTGAAAATGGTAAAAAATTCAACTTCAAATGCTCAAATCGCTAAAATTTCAAGTAAAAGTATTACATTTTCAACAAAATAGATAAATTTTTAACCAATTAAATGAACTTTCAACCAAGAAGATGAACTTCCAACCAAGAAGATTAATTTACTACAAAAAAAAAAAAACGAATTTTTAACCAAATACTGCCAAAAACACAAATTTTCAACATTCTATCAATAATTTCTTCTCTAATGCATCCAATCTAAGTTTTTACTCATTGAATAAAGTCCTTATTACCTCTATACCGGACTTTCAGTAACATCGATCATAAAATCACATGCCACCAAATTTTTATCAATTATTATTAACAAAAACAGGAAAATAAGAGTAGATAAAATAATTTTTCATATAACTCCCTGCGCGTAAAAACCAAAAATTTGTAATTCAATGTTTTTCAAACACTTCACCATGACACTAATTGAACAAAGATTTCAATTATTTTTTAAAATTATTTTGGAATTTTTGGTGATCGAATTAGCTTTAGGGGCCAATGATTGAATACAATTCAAATTGCTTGAAACGTTTCGGCACACGATAGTGGCCCTCCTCAGTAAAGAATTTTTATTATTTTAATATTATATTAAATTATATCTCAGACTTAAGATGGTTACAGCCCAATATGTCGAAGGCACTTTTTGAGTTGGATATTT
>JAUMHM010000005.1:10487824-10502190 GCA_032362435.1 Melikaiella ostensackeni | reverse complement strand
AAAAGAGGGAGAAAAAAAAGAAAGAGTCAACCAAAACCATCCTCACACTCTTTCTTTTCTCCGTCTTTTTTATACTACTGGGGGCTAACATGTTTCGAAGCCAGTTTAGACTTCCTCATCAGGGGTAATTTCTAGGAAAAACAACAGGTATAAAATTGATAAATAGCATTTCCATGAACCCTTTTTTTATTTTTCTCATGATACAAAATTTAAACATCCCGAATAAAGTCATACCCATGTGTAAGTCTATGTTTTTTAAGGACCGAGTAATATCTTGCACTTCAATGAAATTTATTTTTATGTTCATCTTTTCGAGTTCTAAGTGATCTTCTTGTTTGCCCTATGTAAGCAGCATCACATTGTCTACATTTAAATGTGTAAATTACACATTGCTTTCCCAGTTTCTTAAACTTGTCTTTACCCAATGTAACAATCAAGTTGCTTTTGAATGGAACTCTATATATCGTATGTCATCCCAATTTTCCTAACATTGATTTCAAGATCCTTGAGATTTTTCCAAAATAAGGTAGGACAATCGTATTAAATCTATTGTAATCCTGTACATTGTTTCTGTTTTGATTATTACCTTTACTTTTAATGTGAATAATTCTGCTATGCATATGCTTGTCAATAAAAGTAATAGGATTGAAACTACTAATCAATTCAGAAAATCTATTTTGAATCTTGTTATAAAAGATTGCCATGCAAAAGTACAATATCTAAATGAAAATGTTAAGAAGACTCTTGATATTTTGAATACACAAGTACCAAATTACATCATCGAAGAATGCCTTGAAAGAGGAACTCAATTAAATAAAAAGATCTTTAATAATAATAAAAAACATGAACGAAAATTTGAAAACATTCTCAATATCCAAGGTGATACACAAAAATTGAATCTAAATATTCACTAGGCCCTTATTCAAGACCAACCTGATACATCGTTTTTAAATATTCCTAACGTAGATATTCCACAAAAAGTTATTAACATTCTAAGGTTGGGTGAAGGCTTTAGTAACAAATATAGCGAAAAAAAATATATTCAATTCTTTGAAATCATTATAGACACTGGAGCCAATATTTCAAAATTGCCAGAAAACAATGTACAAGAATTCAGAGCAAGATTTATGGGTTTACCGAATGAATTTTTGAATAATGGTTCTCCACAAGCCTTATTAGAAAAAGAATTAAGCGAATGATTATTTGAAACAAAACTTTTTTTAAAACGTCATCCTGAATTATTGATTACTAAGGCTGATAAAATGAATATTACAGTTGCAATATTAAAAGATGTTTATAATTAAAAAATGATACATATTTTAAATGATAAAGATAGTTTTGCAGTTATTCCAAATGATCCTACAAAAATGATTCAAAAAGGTACAGTCAAAATTCTAGAGAAATTGAGGATTCAAAAATTTTTGGGAAAAAATATTGAAAGGTGCGATATTGACACAATTCATACTCATCTATCTCATGCCTATAGCCTGGTTAAAGCTCATAAAGTAGATTTTCTTTTACGACCAGTTATTTCGTCAGTAAGTTCACCCACTAGAAAATTAGAAGAACTACTCAGTAAAATCATCGAAGAATCAGTTACTTTATCAGCAAGATCAATTAAACAGTACTGCCATTTTGCAATTAATCGAAAATGATACTATACCAACAAATCACATTTTTGTCTCCTTTGATGTAATAGCCATGTTTCCTGATATTTCATATGAAAGACTTAAACTTGCTATTGAAAGTAGATGGGATACAATTAAACTTTACACTAAAATTGCGAAAAAACAATTTCTTGATGCTATTGAATATGTTTTCAATTCCGTTTATTTTAAATTCAATGATACTTTCTATAAACAAAAATTTTGTACTTCAAGAGGCTCAGTCTTGTCTCCAATTATTGCTGAAATTGTGATGGAAGATTTGGGAAATGAAGTTTTTAACATAATTAATTTTGAATTGGACCTTTATGCAAGATATGTGGATGATTCTGTATTATCTTTACATGCACAAAATGTAGATACCCTACTTAATGTATTTAATATTATACATCCAAGATTACAGTTTACTGTTGAGACTGAAACAGAAGGTACACTGTTAAAAATGTTTGTGATTTTACAATACTTTACAATACAAATTGTAATGTAAAATTGCGAGCACCGTATGGTAATGCAAAATTTGCAATAAATTTATCGTAAAATTACAATACAAGTATTGTAATTTCCAAATATATTTTTCTTCATATATAGTTTAAACATTTTATGAATTATTAATGAAGTAACTTGAATTAAAATATCGTGAAATACTATTTGCTTAAGGGGTTACTCTACACTCTACAATTTTTTTTTTGGAAAAATAGATTTTCTAAAAATCGCAGATTCTTTTAGTAGACATGTGTAGAAATGTTATTTTGGTCAGAAAGTTCGAGAACAGGTGTAAAAAGGCGGAGCAAGCCAAGGGTTTCGGGCGCGCTGTCTTACGGCACTTACGGTGTACTTTTGGTAAAAAAAAAGTAAATCGCATTTTTCTCGAAACAATCTTTTTCGACCTGGTTGACATGATTGAGAAAAAACTATTCGACCGATCAAGCTCAAATTTCTATGGAATATTTTACACATGTATGGCTATAGCCTGTAGCAGAATCAGAATTATTTATTAATATTAACTACGTTTTTTTAAACAATTTAAGTTGCAAAAAAGGCTGAAAACTTTAAGTATTAGTCATTTTGTTATTTCTCATCGAATTTTTTTTATTGAAGTACCGGCTATAGCGGAAGGGTTACTTTTTAATATGAGGAAAAGTTTTCCAAATAATTCTAGAATAAGTAAATAGGAAGATTCAGGAAAAAAAGAGCAGTGAGTTAACAAATATTTGTTGCAAGCTTGGTTCCAACTAAGGAACATTTTGATTTTTTCCACTGATAGTATGTACACATAAATAATAAAATGATTAATCTAATACACCGCTTATTGCAAGTTAATTGTGCTCCCTTCAATATCTTTGATCGCATCAAAGTCGACAACCTGCACTTGATTATGCAATTTCTCGGCTGATTTCCCTGTGGAATGCACGACAGGAGCACGAGACTTCCGTTCCTCGGAAAAGATATAACGTTAAGCGCATCGATTTTCCAGCTTCGAAGAGTAGGCAACTAAACCTTTCCTTGAAAGAAATACGAGAAGCAACAAGCGTACGTTTTTTAGGATACATGAAATTCATCTTGCGATGATTAAATCCAGGGAGTGATGAAATCAAGTTCTTTTTAAAATATAAGCTTTTAAAATAATTACTAAATTAAAAGATTATCTATTATTACTTTTAGAAATTCATGCATAGTTTGAGAAAGTTACTGAAATTTTCGAAAATGGATGCAAATGCTTGAAACCTTTGGAAACTTGTGGGAATTTTGGAAAATTTGAATGAAAATTTATGGAAGTTTCTTAGCTTGTCAAGTTTCACTCAAAGACTCAAGGTTGAGTATTCTTATCACATTTATGAAGTAAAGAATGGGCTTTTCACATTTTAAAGACCAATCTGCAGGAGGCTGGTGCCCTCCTCAGTATACAACACAAACCGATCATAACTCCTTTGGTTCTTAATTTGTTTTTATACTTTTCTTCAAATAACCAAAGTTTGGTGGGACTGACATTATGAATGGACACACCACCTCATGACGATTTAGCTGCTTAGTTTGGACATGATTTCATACTTATGGAAAACATCTCTCGCACCAATTGGTAGTTGGATGTATACTTTAAGTAATGAATAATACAAATAATAATGTAGCCTCAAATTGAATTGATCCTTCTGGTGACGAAAGACATGTCCTCGGAAAAGTTTCAGGCGATGAATGGTGACAGGCTGTTTGGAATACACGAGGTGTAAATGATCTTAAGGAAAAGGAATTGCGGAATACAATGCGCGTAAGAAAGATAAACATTTTATGTGTGCTGAAAACAAAGAAGAATGGATGTAAGATAAGAAAGATGAAGAATGGACTCGAACTTTGGTCAGGAGTAGATGATGAATCACATGGTAGCCAATCAGTCGGTCTGATTATGAATAAGAGAGTAAAACAGCATGTCAAATAGTATGAATGTGTATCTACTAGATTATTATGGGTTAGAATGAAAGTGGGAATCAAGAGGCTATTTATTACAGCAGGCTAAGTTCCAGTTGATGGTGACAAGAGTGGTGTAATAGATACCTTCTGGGACTTGTCAAATGATATTATAGGTACTTGCGATCCTGGGGAAATAATCATGCTACTCGAAGATATTAATAACTGGGTTGTTGTGCAACCCGAAGGTTGTTGTGCAACGTGAAGGACGGAAATGTTGGAAATGGGTTAAGAAGATTAGGAAAGAAAGTACTAGCACTGAATTAGTCGGAATTAAGAATGCTGATGGTGAAATAGCGAGGAATACTAGGGTGGTTCAAATTCACACTTGTGACAAATCGATTTTGAAATATCGTTCATGCCGTACCCGAAAAGTGTTAATGGACTCGAAAAAATAATAACCTGAAAATTTGAGAAAAGTCGGCCAATAAAAAGATGTGCCTCACAGCCCCTAAGATTTCCCATCAAATTAGCATTGGGAAGTGTCACTTTTCAAAATGTGAAAGAGAGGTGTGAAACTGTATGATTAAGGCCGTATAAAAAGTTTATTACTTTCTTCGGAATACTTAAAAAAATACAATTCACAAATAACTTTCAATTTTCACCCTCATGAGACCCTTTTTTATTCACACTCAAAAACCACCTCATAAGCACTGAAATGAGAATTTTGAGATGTATTGATTTTTATTAACTTTTTTGGAACCTTTTCCCTCGGATTACCACTAATCGATGTGCCATATATTTTCATTAACATTTTAATTCATTTTTAATTGTTTGAAGATTGTTATATTGTTTAGACTATTGGTTTTAAGCGATGAATTGAAAATTTGTGACATTATCTAAATCGGACGAGTTTAAGAATTAATTTAAAGAACCAATCTATTTTGAATAATATTTATCTAATTGTCTAAACAATGATTGTGTCTAGATGTATCTAGTGAGCCGAGAACGCTGGAGAAACGTGGGTTTTTGACATTTCATTATTTATTCGATGTTATTCTTACAAACATTCATCGATTTTTGAAATTATTTTTACTGTTTACACCATAATTTATCGTTGTAGCAGTTGGTTTTCAGCAAGAATTTGCAACATGATGAGATTTTTAAAATAAAACGAGTTTTTTAATCAATATAAAGAACCAATGTATTCATCATACCAATTCTGTAATTGTTCAAACAATCATGAAGTGTGTAAATGTACTGCTGAAAAAAACATGGTTTTTTCGTTATTTGATTATTTATTGGATACGTTACTAATATTTATCTACTATAAAATTCGTTTGCCTTCGAAAATGTCCTCAATTAGCAAATTCTTGCTTGAAACTAATTGTTTAAGCAATAAAACATTGTTTAAACAACTAAAAATTATTCTGAAAGTTAGCAAAAATGTGCGACACATCGATTAGTGGTCAACTGGGGGAAAAAGTGTTTTAAAAAATAAGACAACTTCAATTTATCACAAAACTCTCATTTCACTGCATGGGGAGTGATTTTTGAGGGTGAATACAAGGGTCCTATGAGGGTATAAATTAAAAGTTATTGTCGAATCGTATTTGTTGAAGTATTTGGATGCAGGAATAAACTTTTTATTCGACCCTAATTATACAGTTTCACATCTTATTTGCACATTTCCAAAAGTAACACTTTTTCCATTAACAATTTTAGGGGGCGGCATGACCAAGATACTAAAATCGATTTTTCGGATCACCCTGATAGGATAAGGACAAACTAAAAGACTATATGAGTGATTCTTCAAGAAATTGTATGGAGGTCAAGCTATGGAACGTAACAACTGTGACACAGAAGAGGATACGTTAGACAGTCTTGTTGCAGGTGGCGAAAGAAGAATCGATATCCACGACATCATATCCGCATTCAAGAAAGTGAAGAATAGTAAGGCTGCTGGTGTGGATAGTGTCACCGCTGAAATGCTTGAGAGCGATGGTGGAAATCTGTTTGCGTGACTTAAAAAATTTATGAAGATGTGTGCTGAGAGCGGTGAAGTTCTAAATGATTGGAGAAAGGCGATAATTCTTCCACTCTACAACTAAATGAATCAAAGAAAGAATGGCTGGAATGTGTAAATGAGATTCTGAAGCGAAGAGATGAAAGGTTACAATTTCCGAAAAATGATTCGTTGATGAAAAACTTGAGGACGAATTTTAACATCTTGACTTTCAGAAAAACTGTCTGTATCAAGAACATATTTTGAAGATAAAAATCAATATCTCTTTTTAAACAACTTTCTAAGACTATAAAAATAGATACCAAGACATTTTTCAACCCAGCAAATTATTACGCTGTCCTCAAAGTATTCTCTTCGTACTTTCAATCCCTATTTTCATCGTGGTAGGAAAACAAGTGAGAAGTGCGTGCACTTAAAGTGCAACAACCCGTGTTTGGAGTGAAGGATGACAGAAGACTGCTCCCTGGAGGGTGCATGGCTGATGCACTCTTTCAAGAGAGAAAAAAACACTGGTAAAGGAAAGCTTTTTTGCAAAATTCACAAGAGCAGTCTTTCAATTAATCTGAAAAGGTGCTGAGCTACAGAGCAACCTTACGGAAACACCCTTCGATTTCATTCTTCAGTACCCAATTTCAGAAATGTTTGAGAAAAGGCCTTTTGAAATACGCGATTTTTTTGACAAACTGGTTATCAAGAAGCGAAAAAGTTAAACGAAAATAGAAACTTTGATTTGCTGCACCAGATTAATTATCGAATTTCGTAGAACAATTTGCTTTTATGTTCGACCACTTATCTTCTATCTTCGAGTGTTCTAGTTTTCTTATTAACTCTGTTAAAGCTTTAAAAAAAATCGGTTTTCCCGTGAAGACAAGTTCTGCTTTACAGATCGTTGAAGGTGAATACAATTTCGACATGTAGAACTCAACAGAATTGTATTTTCGGTTCTCAATCTAATCGGAAATCGTCAACTGTAGCGAATAGAAACTCATCTAGAAATCCTTCACTTGCAATCAGCCTGGTAATTCAGTACCTGAACATGTTTCGCTCAAGGCGGCTTTAGTTTAACAACTTCCATATGTAGGAAATACATTTAATTCCACTCATATGCTATACTGAGCAAATAAATCATATAAGCAAATGAATAATAAAAATATCCTCCCTAAGCTAATCACTATAAGCATAATAATTTTGATAAGAGTGTTCTATTTTATGCCGTGATATTTATTACTTGCATTTCTGCGGTTTTTGGCCTTAGGCATACAATAACTCTAATTTTTTAACTTCATACAGAGGAAATCTGGTCTACAGATATCTGTTGTAGCGACACTCATGATGAAGAAAAATTTTCAAAACAAATTCCATGTCAAACGAAAAATAAGTTCCAAAATTTCACAGCGAGCCGGATTTGTACCGACACCTCTATTTATGGGAGGTGCTTTAACAAATTCAGCAATTTCAGCACGCTAGAGAAAATTTTTGGAACTTGCATTTGGTCAAGCGGATGGGAAGTTAACCTACCTTCGATGTTTCTGAAGGTGTTTTTGGCCAATATATCACGACATAAAGTAGTACAATTATTAAAATATACTGACCAAAAACACCTTCAGCAACATCGAAGGTAGGTTAACTTTCCATCCGGTTGACCAAATGCAAGTTCCAAAATTTTCATCAGCGTCCTGCGATAGCTGAATTGTTCAAAGCACCCCTCATGCATAGAGGAGGTGTCGGTTCAAATCCGGCTCGCAGTGAAATTTTTGAAACTTATTTTTCGTTCTACATGAAATTTGTTTTGAAAATTTTTCTTTATCATGAGTGTCGATACAATAAATATCTCTTGAACAGATTTCCTCTGTATGACGTTAAAAAATTAGAGTCATCGTATGCCTGAGGCCAAAAACCGCAGAAATGCATGTAATATATATCCCGACATAAAATAAAACAATTAATAAAATATACTGACCACAAACACCTTCAGAAATATTGAAGGTAGTTTGGTCAACCTTCCATTAGGTTGATCCAGTAAAAGTTCCAAAATGTTGACTAGCGTGCTGTGATGACTGAATTGGTCAAAGCACCTCTCATGAATAGAGAAGGTGTCAGTTCAAATCCGGCTCGCCGTGAAATTTTTGGAACTTATTTTTTGTTTCACATGAAATTTGTTTTGAAAAATTCTCTTAATCATGAGTGTCGATATAACAGATATCAATTGACCAGATTTCCTCTGCATGACGTTAAAAAATTAGAGTCATCGTATGCCTGAGGCCAAAAACCGCAGCAATGCATGTAATATATATTATTAAATAAGATCTGAAAAGAGTTCAGTGTTTCTGAAAGAACAAGATTTTCTTTCGGAAATGAAGGAAAATTCTTGGAAAAATATTTTGAAGCAAATAGTTGGCCTGGAATCTTAAAAAGAAGCTAAATTTGTTTACTTCCTCGACTTAATTTTTGTTGCGCTTTCTGTGATTTAATTTACACATTTAATAACACTTAGTTCCCACTATATTAGACACTAGAGCGAGACAGAAAGAGTGGAGAAAACAAGCATGAAAAGTTTTAACTTTTACCTTTGGACCATGGGTTAAACTTATGAAACTTAACGGGAGGAAGACTCGTGTGTAGAAACTTTCAAGCACTTTGGAGTTTTATTTTCAGCAGCGAATGGGTGTCGCTGAATTGAGAAAATCGTCAATTTCAAATATGTAAATTTATTTAAACGAAACTCAAAGGACCCGTGTGAAAAAAACCCCGGTTAGCTCTCTTTGGAATGTTGGCCCCTGAAAGGGACCCATATGGACAATCCATAGGGGAAAACCCATGAGGGTTAAAAATTTTTTGACATTACAAATTTTGATGTTTGAATAATTCATGCTTACAAAAACTGTATTTCTGTTAAAAAATTCATTACATTTTTCGGAAATTGAACTCCAAACTCGAAGAAATCAAACAATTTTGTTGTAATAAATTGTCTTTTGCGACAAATAGTAACAATATCTCAATTAAATGTGCAGTTATGGCCGGTTCTATCTCAAGGAGATACTCACCCCAACTTTAGATGAGTTTTTCTCGAAAAGAGGTTTTTCGAAGTTCCAACTTCAAAAATGCTTCGGTGAGACGTTTTTCAACATAAAGGGTTCGTCATGGGCTTAAAATCCGGGGAATCTATCCAGCTATATGACCGTATACAAAACCCTATACCGGCCATGAGGGTCCATTTCAGACGGACGCCCACATATATTTATTGGAATATGCTCAAAAATGTTAAGACAAATATTAAAGGTATTTTTGAAAATTGAAAATTAACTATCGGGGAAATTGCGAGGGGCCCACGAGGGCTGTTTAGAGGCATCCATAAGGACGAAAACGAGAGAAGCCCATGTTGGATCCTCACATGTCCTATTCTTATATTCTTTTTCTTACATTCATGTTGGATCCTATTAGCATGTCGTTTCCATGAGGGGTCACGCCTGGATTGGCGCTTGCGGGGGCCCACTCCATTTTTCCACACGGGGATTATGAAATTGTTATTTAGAAAATAAAAAGCTTTCTTTAAAAATGTATTAAACAACAGTTCTTGCTTACAAAAATTGAATCTCATTTTACTTTCATATTCCTCTTCTTCAACTCCAGAACTGAATGCTATCAATTTCAATGGGACTAGGAACTAGTTTCAAATTTAACACAATATCTTAAGAAGCAAGTTTCAAATTAGTTCATGAATTTCGAAAGATTTGTATCCTCACAAAGACAGAGTTTCTCGTGACAGCGGAAAATAGTGGTTTGTATTAGGTGAATAGGAAACGGTAACTATTGAGCACACTAATGAGATTTGCAATACCAGGGAACGACCACAAAGATATGGTATGTCCAGATAATGCCTTACATCACTCGGTGATTGATCCAGCGACGAGGCCAAATTTATTAGCCGGATTCAATAATAATTACTCTGGAATGCAAATACCCGTGTGGAAAAACGGAGTGGGCCCCGTAGGGGCCATGAGGGCAATCCACGCACGGCCGCTCTTATCAGACTTCAGTTTTTCCTTTTGACCAACTCACCACATTGTTTATAACTTTTTTCAGACCGAAACTCTGTATGTGCATCAAAATTTCTTGGAATTTAAATTTACACATTCAAATGAGATACTGTCAGTATCTGAGACAAAAGACAATTTATTACAACAACAAAAACGTCTCATTTTTGTAAACTGCGGCATGAGGATAAGATTATAAAGTTCAACTTCCAAAAAACGTCATCAAATTTTTAACAAAAATTCATTTTTTGTAAGTTTGAACTAATCAAACATCAAGTAGTCTCAAAAAATACTAAAACTTTACACTTAGAAATTTTAACCGATCAACCGTGAGGTAAATGACGGGAGGCCCCGTGGAACATCTGAGAGTTCGAAGTTCAACTACGGAATAAATAAAATAAAAGTTTCAACAAAAATTCAGTTTTTATAAGCCTGAAATAATTATAGATCAAAATTTATAGTGTCAAAAAATATTATTCCTTTGTTCTGAAAATTTTTTAACGATCAACCGTGAGGGCCCTCGTGGATTTTTCCCTATGAATTATCCACATGGGCCCCTGACGGGGGCCAACATTCCAAAGATCTAAAAGTGATTTAAGATCTAATTCGCATTATTTCAACTCGTTTTATTAATATTATTTGAGTCAAATCAATTTTGTGATTTAATTCCAAGGAGCTACATAGTGCTTTTTTCACACGGATACCTGCATTTCGAAATTAAATTATAAATTGAAAGTTACTGTATTTGAAGATAAATTGAATAAACAAAGAATTTTCCTATTAGTTTGAATTCTGAGTTTTCCGACGAAAAAAAAATCTAGCAATAAGTATATAATATAAGTAATTGGGTCGTTCCACTCGACTGCAAGAGAAAAGATTTTTAACATAAGAAGGTAATAAGATAAGGAACGAGGGTGCCTTGAGTGAAGAAATGCACAAAAAATAAAAAAAGGAGGTCAAGACGTTTCGTTGCTTCTACATAGTGGAAGATTGCTCTTTTATCCCAGTTCTATCTGACAAAAACTATATACACACTTGGAAATGAATTTTAAATTTGATTTGGAAAAATCAATTCAATTCAAACTCATTATTTCAATTCGTTTTCAATATTGTTCAAACCAAATTAAATTTGTGATTCAATTTTAAAGTAAATGTTATGTGACATAGAGAATTATCTACATCTACACAAGTAGTGTGACTCTAATCAAAGAATATTTCTGGTGATATTCCTATAATATTGCACAACTTTCAATTATAAAAATTCAAAATTGAACAATTGAACGATTTTGAATTTAAGGCTTTTAGAAATGGACAGTGAGAAGCCACAGGACTTTTCAAATAAAAAAATGAATTAACAGATTTAGAACTAAAAAATTCAAATATAGTTTTTTTTTCAGAAAGTTTGAAGTGGAAGCTTCGAATATTCGAGAATTTAGAATTGTAAATTCTCAAAGTCGTAAATCCAAATGAGCTTTTGAAATTGTACGACTCTAATTTACAAATGCAGGTGTTTACATTGTTCTATTCTTAATTGCTCCTTATACTTTTCAAAATAAGACCAGTCTCAAATTAGAATCTTAAAGAATGCATCTTTTTGAAATAGAAGAGATTCGGATTTTAAAATATGTAAATTAAACAATTCAAAACTAATTAAAGAAACTTATTAAATAAGCAAGTTTTGAAATATTTTAAGGTTTATTTGGAAATTTTAGAAACTGATACGCTCATAATAGAAAAATAAAAAATTGGAATCGTTTAAAGCTTTAAAAGGTTTGAAATATAAAGTTGAAGAAATTGACAATTAAAACTTTTAGTCTTTAAAAATTTTGCGGTTTTTTGGAATGCTGAAAAGTGGTTCATTGGAAATATTCGAAAAACATTCTTTGCAAAAATGAGGGTCTTCTTCTCTCGAAGAGAATGTCTTTTTTTCGAAATTCCAGCACTTGAATAATTATATACATTGTGAAATTAAAAAATTGTTTAAGCTTCGAAACAACACATTTAACAAATTTTCAAATTAATTTTCACACTAGGAAAGTAAACACTTTGTAATATTTTGAATTATTATTTTGAAGTATTACATTTAAAAATGTCTTTTTTAAATTGAATGCTTACCTTGTAAATAGGTGGTTTCATCCACACTTCTCGAATTTGTATTTTGAAGTCCATAACTTCATTGGATCCGGAATAAAAACACAAGAAAATTAATAAAGAGTCTCAAAACACTTCTTTATAGTCCCAAATTAAGTTTTTTCTTTAAAAAAAGACTTTCAAAATCCAATTAAGGATCTCCAGACTCTCCATTCTGAACACTGAGCAAAATTTTTAGATATTACATCATGTTTCACACATTACCTTTCCATTGTCTCAAGGAATATAATTAAAAATTGAATTTTAATCTAATTTAAATGATTCGATAATTTTTTTTCAACCCCTAAAATCCCCTACTATCTGCAGCCGGATTTTTATCAAAAGCGCTCGCATTCGCCTGAACATTTGGTCAGGGGAGTGGAAAACTGAATAAAACCAAAACTACCGAGCGCAGTCGGTTACCGACAGACAAGTTTGGATGCAGACATTCGATAGCATCGAGTGTCCACATCCATCCTCGGCGTCAAACCTCTCGCTCTACAGTAGTTAAACGCAGTACAAAAAAAGGTTAAGAGAAAATTCCGAACGGTCACCCATCCGAGAGCTAACCGTGCCCGTCTGTGCTTAACATTCAAAATCTCGACGAGTCGAGAATCACCACCCAGCTACTGCCGTCGGTTTCTAATTTAATGATAACGTTAATTATAATTTTTAAATGATTTTAAATAATTAGGAAAAATAGGTTTGTCAACTTGCTTAAAATTAAGGTCTTGTAAGAAAGTTTTTGAAGTTTTGCTATCACATAATCTAATTCCTCTGCCTCGTTCAACAGTTCGGAAACTGTATGTCTGGTGCTTTTAGGAACGTAAAGTATTGAGGAAAAACAGAAAGAATGAAAGAAAACCATAGAATTTCCGGATAAGATGGATGGCCTTATAGAAATTCTTCTACATCTCGACATTTTCCTTTTTTAAAGACGACATGCGATTTTTCAAGTCTGAAAGAATTTTCTCAGCTGGACGCTTGCGGAAATCATAACGTATTCTTGGGAAAACAGAGAAAAGAGAATTTCAATATCAAAGGATGGAAATACTTCAAAGAACCTTACTTTCTAATAGTCCTTTAATCTTATTAAAAGGATGATAAACTAATTTGAAAAGTATTTCAAGAGAAATATACGATTTAATTAAGGTGTAATATTTAGAGCGTTGAATTAGAATAATCTAATTTTTTAAAATTATATAAATATATATAATAAACATAATATATAAATAATAAATAAATATAATAAATATAAATATATAAAATTATAAATCTTGTGCCTCGAGGGAACGACGGGAACAATTGAGCTACATTTTCAGTGACTCCACACTATAACCAATATTTAATAAAAGTGTTGAAAAACAGGAATTATTGCGCAATTATAAATAGTTTAATTTTGAATGTTTTATTTGTAAGCAATTAGAATTTTTTAATATTTAGTCTGTAATAATAATATTGTTCAGATCAACGAAAAATAAAATTGGAAAATTTGATTTTTAAAAATCAACAATATTGGCAAAACTGAATTAATGGAAGAAAAAGAATTTAAATTTAAAGCCTGAAAATTTTCTATAAGATAAAGGCCCCGGTTCGTAACCCCCGACCAGTTCGTAACCCAGTAAACGTATAAATTGATTTTTTTTATAATACAATAGAAACTGTTGGCTGATGTGAATTTCTTTTCAAAGTAGAAATTAAAATGTACAAAACTGATATGAGATGACAGGCATTATTTCGTGTTTATCAATTCGAAAAAAAAATAAAAACGTCGCGCTCTGGCCCTCTACCGTGTCACGATGTAAGTACTTTCAGACCAGCTGACTATAGGACCAGCACTGAAATGACTCCACCAAACTTGACAGCTCGGTGTGTTGTGAGTAAAAAAAGCGTCAATCAAGTGGACAGTGATAAAGTTCGTCTTGTTTCAAGTGCAATCATTTGAGCAAGTAGCTTCCCATGTCGAAATACAATAATTTTAGTCGGTTACGAACGGGCTCATAATTGTGTTACGAACTGGCTTAAAGAGGACTTTCGGGGGTTACGAACCGGCACATCGGGTATGTTCGTTCAAATTCTCAATTATTTGATTAATGCATCCTCAAACTTGCT
>JAUMHM010000005.1:10470191-10484683 GCA_032362435.1 Melikaiella ostensackeni | reverse complement strand
TAAAGATAGCATGAAGAAAGAAGCACAGAAGTACGGTAGAGAGGGAGTGAATGAAGAGAAGGTTTGGGAAGGTGGAGGATGGCCGGAGGAATAGAAAACAGGGCTGGTAGTGCCAATGGTTAGGAAAGAAGAGGGAAAAAGGGTAGAGGAAAATACAGATATTATACTCACGTCAGTGGGGCATAAAATTTTTAATGGGAATGGTCAGGGGAAGGAATGGATGAAGAAGCTGGAAGAGTTGAAAGAGAGAGAGAGAGAGAGAGAGAGAGAGAGAGAGAGCTGGTTACACAAGGTAGGGAAAAGCCAAAAAATGACTCCTAAAGAAGGAGAGATATGCCAATAAGAATGAAAAAAAAATTCTTCTATTACTATGTCTACTATTACAGAATTTTCCGTAAGAATAACCCATTTCCAGCTCGTTCAGGGCTCATATTATGGATGATTGGTAAAATCGAAGACTTGATAAAATTTGCATTAAAATATTGCTTGAGGCATTCGAATAGGATTTTATTCTTTCCAGCTTCTTAGTAGGTCACAAACCGGGGCCTTTACCATATATTATTTTCCTTAGCATTAGGAACGATACGCACGTTGAGCAGTTTTGTTATTTGACCAGCTTCCTAAATAATAAAATAATCCCGAAATCGGAATGGCGGAAACGAGATCATTCTCGGGCGCTGTTTAGTGTTTACCCTTATAACGTGACTGGAGCGCCAACTCGAAACAGAGGGCAGCGACCTTTTTCCGCAGATTCACACACTCGCGATTTTACTCCCATCTTAAATTTTCATTTCATTCATTTGCATGAATTTTCTACACACTAATAAAGTAAGCTCAAAATAAATTTTGAAAAAAGTTGTAGAATTGAATCAATATTTGGGGTTTATCGCAAGGGTAAATACTAGGGGTGGCAGCTCTCAGGTTTCGTGTAAATATACTCGAGATCTGACTTGCCACAGGTTTTTAAATTAGGCACTTTGCTAAAGGTCAAGACATTTTTGCAAAAAATATTCATAGCCGAATAATAAATATTCATATGTGCCTTTGAAGCGATAAAATTGAAGAAAATTCTACTTCTTATAAGAAACAGTTATACTTTTAGTATTTGAAAAATCTATTAGAAAAATTTCGTACATTTTCCGCAAAGCCATAAAAATCTAAAGAAATATATGTGTAATCTCATAAGCAGAACAAGAGGAACCAATAGCTTAAATATTCATATCTGGATAGAGAATATATATTCATATTTGCATCGAGAATATTCATGTTCTGGATCAATCAAATTGAAGAAAATTTTATTTCTCCTAAGGAACAATCCTAGAGAGTAATTACACAACAATTATTATTATCATCTTCAGAGAAGGTAGAAAAATCATACCTAGGAATTAAAATCTCTCAGAAGAGAGTGATAAATTTATTTGGAAGAAAAATGAAGATATTAGGAGGGTGAAAGCTCATGAGTTCTCCCCTAAGAACATAAATGTACATGATGGAATAAAATTAAGGGGAGATTCTGATTATATATGAACATTGGAATAACAGATTTTTCTTGGAATATTAGGGTCTTTAAGAACCTAAACTTGAAGAATTCATAAAACTGGCACCTCATAAAATTTGACCTTTAGGATAAATTAAATATTCAAAACTGAGAGAAAACAAAAGAACTTTTCAACACTGAAAGTTGCAACTCAACTCATGAGCTATTCTTTGAATCTACAAGGGGATTTACAATTTTTAAAAGAATTCCCTGAACTAAATTCATTTTTTAGGGGACCAAATGGTAAGAAAATTGGAAAGTTTTAAGTGCTCGTAAGTTGTAGAGAGTGAGATACCAATTTTCATTACTTTCAAGGATTTTATTTTTGGGGGTATTTTTGAATTCTTGAGGAGTGTTATTTTGGGGGTTGTAGGATCCTTCCAAGGATTTGAGGAATCAAAATTAAATAGAACTAAATCATTTTCCAAATATTGATCAGGTCTCCCTTTTCAACTCTAAAAACTTAAAGAATATTCTAAAACGCCCACCAATTCCCCTTTTCCCACCCCAAAAACGTAGGAAATATTTTGTTTAAAACGCACCAATTCGCCTTTTTTAAAACCCAAAAACTTAAGAAAAATATTTAAGAGACCCCATCCATTTTCCTTTTCAATCGCGGAAATCTAAAACTAAATCACCCTTACTTGCAGATAAAGGGTACACATTTCTGAAAATGCGAATCTATTCAATAAATCAAAAACCCTAAGGAAATATTTTCAATTCGCCTTTTCCAACGCCAAAAACGTATAGAAAATAATTTCAAAAAACTTATGAATTCTCCGTTTCTTATCCCAGAAACGCAGATTGTTCTAAAACCCCTCAAATTCTTTTTTTCCAACGCTCAAAGACTCAAAATATTTTCAAGGGGCAATCTATTCTTCTTTTCGAACCCTGAAAACTTGAAGTATATTTTTAAGCCTCCATCAATTCCCCTTTTCCAATCCCAAAAACGTGGACAATATTTTTTAAACTTCCATCAATTCCATTTTTCCAACAGCCAAAAACTTAAGAAAAAATATTTGAGAGACTTCAGACGGTGAGTCTCAACCAACTTTAACCGAAAGGTCCTTGAAGTCAGACGATGTGTAATGAATATTGCAAAATTCCAAACTTTCATTTTGTGAAAATTTTAGGTTTTAATTTTTTTTAATCATAAGAGTCTCATTTAATTACAACCTGTGATGAACCGGTGAGTAAAAAATGCTTCGTCAACTTTTTCTAACAAAAGGGTTTTCTGAAATATGCAAAAACCACTGTAGATTATATAGTTCCCGTTTTGGAACATAATTTTATAATTTTTTTTCACTCAGTTTTTGAAGAAAAAAAAGCCTTTCATACATAAAATCGCAAAATCGAAAAAACATAAATAAAACTTGGTTTTTGAAAAAAGCGCACCCACTAAAGAAATATATAAATCTTTGTAGATTCGCCAGTTATAATTTTACAACATTTTTTGTAGAACCTATTGAACTCTATTTTCCACGCTTATTAACCTTTAAGTAATTTGAATTCTTTATTAAACAACTTTTGTTTCAAATCGAAATTTTAAACTTTGTTAAAAGCGCTGGCACGTTTTCTTTTTCTCCTCAAAATACGCTCATATTACAGTACCCTCCAGAAGTATGAGGACAGCTACAAAACTAGCGATTAAAAATATGCACATTTTTATGATAGCTCAAGAACTAATGAGATTTTTTTAACAGTTGTTTGGACTTATTTCAAGGAGGAAATTTCAAAGTTCATTCTGCCTGAACTTCAAATTTTTACCATTAATTTCCTGGATTCCGACAGGAGTTGAAATTCAATCATAAAAATGGAAAAAGTAAGAAACTAGACCGGCCTTTCTCACTCACTAATTTAGTCTCCATTTATTATAAATACTTCAAATAGGGCTCTTTTGACGCAAAATTTAATAATCTTTCCAACGATTTTTTATAAATTATTCTATCTGATTTTCTTCCAAAGATATTCTGTGACAAGTGAGTGCATGTTTTTAATATCTAGTTTTGTAAGTGTCCTCATGCTCCTGGGCGGCACTGTATGTCAGAATAAAATTCCGCAAAAAAAGTTTCAGTAATGTCTTTTTTAGGTCAAAGTTGGCCGAGGCTCACCATGCTCATCAATTCCCCTTTTCAGTCCCAAAAATCCAAAATTGAGTCACCCTCGATTGCAGGTAAGGGGTGCACTTTGACGACAGAATTTAGTGTTTCCGGATTTTATCTAGAGTTTTGGTCATAATTTTAGGGTGTTGAGAGGTCTTTTTATGGGTTTAGGTTTTTTTTGGCGGGTTTAAATTGAAAAAATCGGAAGTGCAGGTACCATTAGGGGTGGCCGGCGTGTCACGATAAGGTATGGTAGGAGCCTAATGTGACAGGGCTTACGCCGCGCGCTGACGCCGTGTGACGGTTGTACGGGACGCGACGGTACCGCGTGCGTCTTTTGGGGTGCCGGTCCAACTCTAGACTGCGCGGTTGGCCACACTCTCTCGCGCTTCTCGCCGCCTGCTCGTATCGATTTTTCCGCGCAGCCTCCGCGGCCGGTATACCATGTAATAGTCGCTCCTAGTCTTTCTCAGTCTCTCTGTAATACTCTGTGAATCTCACTTGCTCTCTTTCACTCTCTTGTCTCCCACAGTCTCATCCTTTCGTCCTGTCGTCCTTTCAATCCCTTTCTCAGGATATAGAACACATGGTTGATAGCTTTTAGTCCATCCCAATTTTTATCTTCTTTTGCCGGTCTGCAGGAACTGCGAGTCTGCAAGTGCAGATTCAAGACCTTTCTTTGCTTTGTTGATGAGAAAAAAGAGCAGATTGGATTGATCTTTTCAATTTACTGTATTCCTTCATTGAGAAATGAGTGATATTTTTTTTGCGATACGTGCATGAAAATGGTGACATTCCGTGTCTGTCAGGCGTGCGCAAAGTAACAAATTCCTCTACTGTGAGATTAGCGTGCAGAATATAGTATTCCAGCAGGCGAAACGGTGCGAGAATACCATATTCCTGTACGCTAATATAACAATAGAGGAATTTGGCACTTTTCGCACACTTTACAGACACAGAATATCGCTACTTTCTTGCACTTCTTGCAAAAAATATTGTGTGTGATACGTGCGAGAAACTATTCCACTCGTGTGAAGTTTGTCACAAGAGAGGGAGACGACTCCGTAGGCGAGTCACGGAATAGTCAACTTCTCGTACTCGTTACACAATATACTATTCTTAATTTTATGAATTCAATAAGAGACTTGAGAAGTAAACGAAAAAAACATGATGAATCGACTTTAACTAATTTCTCAATATTTAAGGATATATAGCTTAAAAGCCTTTGATAAGAAATAATTTTGAAATGGACCATTATAATCTCTCGGTCTATCAAATAAAAAAAAGTAACAAAAACTTTTTAATACTGTCTTGGATTTATTAATTAAATGAAAATGAATTTATTCACTTTTGATTCAGTAAAGGCATATTTTACTGATTATTCAGGTCCTAATGACATGAATTAACAATTTCTTATTCATATATGGGCAATCCTTCAGAACCTTGAGATTCTCGTTTAAGTGTAAATCTGAGGCTATTCACTGTCTTTCCGGAACAATTAAATCAGTGAAAAGCTAATTTTTCAAATAATTTTTGGACAGCTCGTAATGCACAATTCTCTAATAAAACATCCTCATCTTACCTTTCGCTTCGTTTATTCTACTTCACAATTATTTCATTAGGTTTCGCATATCATCATTCGATCAATTCAAACGGCTGCCAGAATAAAAGGTTATAAATTCCTAACATTCTGTAAACTTCACACATTTAACTTTCTGATCTCGTTACACCCACGACAATTTTTTTTTCAATTGATATAAATATTAAAGTACACGGAATTTAGTAGTCAACACTAACGAGTGCGTTCATATATTCATTTATTCAATTATGAATGAAATTAAGATATCTATACTACGGGATAGTATCTTCAAGAAGGCATCTGAAGTGCGCGGTACTGCGGCTGCAGGCACAAAGAGTGGAGATGCTGATTAGGTGGGGAAAGAAGAATCGATATCCGCGACATCATATCTGTAATTAAAAACTAAAGAATGGTAAGGCTGCTGATGTCGATGATATCACTGCTGAAATGCTCAAGAGCGGTGGCGAATATTTGTTTGTGTAGCTGAACGAATTTAGGAATGTGTGTGCTGAAAACAATGAAGTTTCAAATGGTTGGAGAAAGTCGATTATTATACCACTCTACAAAGGAAAGGGTGATAAAGGTGACTGTATTAATTATAGAGAGATTGGCCTATTAATGCCGATGGCAGAATATTTACCAAAATACTTATTGGTAAGGTCATGGGAATAGCAAAATAAAGGATCTGAGAAGTCCAATGTGAATTTATGATATGGAGATCATGTGTGGATCAGATATTTAGCTTGAGACAGATCATAGGAAAAAGTTTGAGAATAAACAAAAAAATGTCCTGTGCATTTGTTGATATGGGAAAAACTTTCTGCATAACTTTATATAAATCAAATTTTGGAAGGTAAGAAACATTTCATTTTATGTTTATGATGTTGCTCACTTGTATTATAAGGATCTCTGTTTGGATTTCCAATGTAGACCACTATAATGGTAGTTTCACAGATGCAGAATATTCAAGTGGAAATTGTATTGTTAAAAGCGTATTTGAAGATGGTGCAACCAGTTTTTTGTCAGGTTTATTCAAATTTTGGAGTCCGAAGGAATTTTCTCAACCTAATCTCATCGACTCCAGGAGCCTAACTTTTCAACGCCCATTATACTAATCTCCAACCTCACTAAGCTCAAGATTTGATCCTTTGTCTGATAAAATAAGATAGAGACTCGACCCTCCTAATACGAATACGTCATATACACCGTCGAACCTTACAAAATAATATCCTCAAGACCAATTATGATCTTTCTCGTGTCATAAACACGCGCAAATTACCAATTATGAAACTGAGGTGGAGATTTTGTTGAATACCCTGTTCCAGTTAGGGTGATCAAGCCAGCTATTAATAAATTTAGCAAACGGGGATGTGGTAAAATATGCAAGATGGAAGTGAGGAAGGAAATTTATCAATTTATGCAACAAAAAAAGTCTTCTTAAAATACTAGAGATTTTTTAAAAATTATTCGGAGGTCAGCTTCATCCCCCATAGAAGCATCAAAAGTTGATCGAAAATTATTTGTTTCTAAAGCTATAAACCTACTTTCATTCATTTGAGATATAGAAGTATCTTCGAACAATAAATTACCTACAGTAAAGTATTCCCTCATCTAATATTGCTCAATTTTTTACTTATTACCTTCTGACTGCACATAAAGTTCACTATGCGTGTATTGGAAAAAAAAGTTTGCTCAACATTCATCCACTTGCCAGCTTTATTGCATTAGTATTACATGTATCTAATCATAGTGAAATATACTTGAGAGAAAGTGCGAAGAGAGCTGGTTTGAAAAGATGATCTAACATTAAAGAGAAAAGACATAATGTTGGGTCTTATATCGTATGGTAAAAAAGATTTAATCATTTGAAGATCCATTATATATTGAACTTCGAAACATTATTAAAGCAACCAGCAAAACGAATTTGAAACAAGAAAAGAGAGAAAGAAAAGAAATTGTAGTGCTTCACATTTAAGAAATTTTGAATAAGGTAATATAAATTGAAAGGATTTGCGAAGGGTTAACCACTAGCACTTCTGATGTGCACTTGAATTCAAGAATTCAAAGAACTCAAAAAAATTCGAAAAATACAATAGAAATTCAAGAGACTTAAAGTGAATTCAAAAGACTTTAAGGGAATTCAAAAGAATTCAAGGTGCATTCATAATAACTCAAGGTAACTCAATTAGTTTATAAATATTATATATTATTTACAAATTCAATAGATGAGAGTTGAGTAGCATTTACTAAGTTGGGAGAGCGAGTTTCAATTCTGAGTAGTGAAGCTCTACGTATAGTCAGGCAATGAAGAGTAAGACAATTCGCAGCTTTCACTGGAATATTTCAAGTTATAGTACTGAATAATATTTAAAGCCCAATTCAATTAATTTTAAAAAAAGTAATAAAAGAATGAAACGATAATTTTGTGAAGGAAAAACAAGTAGAAATAATAAAACCGTCACTTTTTGATCCAAAATAATATACTTAATGAGAGAATCCGGTTTAATTTTGCTTCAATTATTATTTCTTGTAATAAAATAAGATTAAGGTTAAACAAAAATGGCACTGTTTATTGGACACAAGATCCAAATTCGACTCTCCTGGATAAAAGTTTAATCCATCAACTGAGCTTCACGTTAAAGTTAATCATTTGACCACACTAAAGTGAAACACACAGCGATACTCGTTATATTAATCAATTTAAATGATGAAATTCTTCATTTCTTTTTTTATTCACAACTCACGCACAAAATAGTACTTTTGCACAAAGCTATTCAATTACACAGCTACACAAAAAAAAGTCTGGTACTTTTGACGAGACTCATGAATTTCTATGTGTTTTGAGTCGCTGAATTCGAATCTGAGGTAAAAATAGCACCTTTCACGACTGGTTTTTGACATAACCTCAAAAAATCGTATTTTTGAGTATATGATGGTGAAACATGGTTCTATGATAGAATTCAAAGTGCTGAATTCATATATAATATCAGTTCAGTGATTCAACTAGATAATCTGGAATATAACCTTAAAACAAAATTGTCTGAGTGGTGCTTTGCAGGAGAAAATTAGATTTGTGTACTTCCAGGCATCGAATCCGATACGTAAGTCAAGTAAGTGTATGTTTTGCATGAATGTACTTCCTGAATCAAAATCAGTAGATTTTCACTTATTCCTCAGTAGCGCAATTTTCACTAATGAATCAGTGGAATTTCTAGCCGTTGATTAGATAGTCCCTGTATCACGTGGCTTTTATATATAGTTCTGCATACCACTGATTTTCGATGGAAGAACAGCTATTTGTTCCTATTATAACGCACTCTCTTGGATTCGAAAGATCTTCGTAGCGGCATTTTTATTTTGTTCTTAGGCAAATCTCTTTTTAACATCCAACAGTAGTCCGCCATCATATTTTCATCCCATCTGCCTCGACATTTTTGTTCCATCACTTTGATACCTTGGTGGAACCTTTCGCTCTGTTCTTCACTGTAGTCCCCAAGGTTTTCAGGGAAGTATTCAACATGAGAATCCATGAAATGTAGCTTCAAACTTATTAAACATTTGAATTTTTTGAAACTGCCGACTATTTTCGAGACCTGTTTTTTCTATTCTAGGCTTTTAACGTTTCCCAGAAAATTTTCAACGACGGTTTTGTAATCAAGCCATGCTTTTTTCTTAGTCAAAGTCATTTTAATAACAAAAACGTCGTCTTTCAACAGTTTCGAATTTGAGGTCCATCGAATATTCCTTCTTTTAACTTATCATGGGACAATTGGGGAAACTGAGACATTATATAGTGAAAACATTGTCCTTATTTATTTAGTGCTTTTACAAATTGTTTCATTAGACCCAACTTGATGTGAAGAGGTGAAAAGGGGACTTTTGATGGCTCCACTAATGGGTCATTAATGACGTTTCTGCATCCTCGTTCCAGTGACATTCTTTTCGGCCCATTTTTTTTCTTATAATGATTACCACGATCTCGGCTGTCCCATAGGCACAGGAAACAAGGATACTTCGTATTTCCTGATTATTATCTCATAATCCTTGTATCTTTCTAACCCTTTAAGTTCTTTTCTTTTGGTTTCAGTTTCTTTATTTATTCTATTCGTTTCTAAGTCGTGATTTTCTGTATAAAACTATGCTTATCTGTTTTTCGCCAATTACCAAATGTATTTTCTGTATTGGGAGACAGTGTGCCAATCGCTTGTATGTATAAGGTACGGTTTCGTGTGTGTATATTTTGTGTGCTTGCCGTCGTACCTTCTGTATGCGTTTGTGTTGGTTCTGTATTTCTATGAATTGCACCTGTCGTTTGATTCGGCTGTACCGCCCCCCATTCTAATTCTCTCCTAACCGTTACAAATTCTAAATTTCTATTAGTTACCAATTCTCTATTTTCATTTTGCACAGTTTGATTTTTCCTACTCTCATTTACCGTACTAGTTAAATTTGCCTTTCCGTTCTCCCCTTCTTTTCTAATTTCTTGTATTTCTCTATTTTCCTATTCTCTCTTTCGTTTCTACTGGATTCGCCATTTTTTAAATGTTTTTAATTCTCCCTGAACTCAAATTTATTAATGAATTTTTAAATTATTCTTTTAGTTCACGGTCCAGCTTATTGGTTTCCTAATACTTTTTGGTAAGTGCAAACCGGCACGTTCAGATGCTTGAGCGTCTCGGTTTCTTTACTTGGAGCGACGCGTGGTCTAACCACGTAGTGGACTCATCCACTGGGGGCAGGAGAGCGGGGGAAAATTTTGTGGATCACGCCACTTTACCTGAGATTTTGCGCGCCAATTTCTCTGTCTGACACCGCTTGGCATTTTTTATCTATCACGATTTTGCTTCAAATTTTTTTTTATTTTTCACTTTGTATTTTTATTTTCATCTCTCACTTTACCTAATTTTTCCCGAACTGAATTTTTCTTTACCAATCTTCAATATTGGTCACTTTTTTGGTTTAGTTTTTTTGTTCTTAGATTCCTCACTTGTGCGATCCGGCTACACGGAGTACACACAAGCCATTTTCTATCGGGGTAATTTTATTTTTTGGTAAAGGTGGCAGACCTTGTGAGCACGCGAAATATACCAACAATTTTTAACGACATAGATCTACCCGTACTTTTTCTAAATCAAATGTTCAAATTCAAAAAATTCAATCATCAAAAATTTTCTTAAACAAAATTCAAAAAAGTTTTCCTAGCCCACATGTAATTAAAAGTGATACTGTCACTTTTCGTCATTAGACTTCTGCTCTCAACTTGGAGGAATTTTTGAGTCAAGGGAATTGTGGGTACATTTGTTTGGGCGCCAAATTTGTGAGGGACCTAGCAAATTAAAGGATAGGGTGGATTGTGGAAAGTGAAGTGACGTGTGAAGTCAGTGACAAAAACCAGATAAATGTAATGAGGGTTTATAGGCCAGTCAACGAGGAACAAATATGACCCTAACATAGAATTGAATCTGAACAAGCTGAATTTTTTCTAGGTGCCTTCTAGATGGTATGCTAAACCACCAAAAAAACTTCAGTAACTGTAAACCTTGAGCTTTTTTTATAACAATTCAAAATAGTGGCAAAAATCATATTTTTAAAGTTTTTTCTTATTTTTCATGAAACCGGTTACTTTTAGTGAAAAATAGTTAATTAGAAAAATGTTCGGCATCTTATTCTTCATGAATAAGGTTCTCTTGAATTTTTCGTATTCTCAACCGTTTATCTAAAAAAAAGAGAGAGAGAAAAGAACGACGTTTTCACAAATATTTTTTCCTTATTTATGAATCGTTATGAATACTTCTCTTGATACTAGTAAACCTAAATTGTCCCTCAAAGTATTTCTCCAAGTTGCCTACCACCTCATTTTAAAAAAATTGCGAAAAATTGGATGATAACTTAGTCCATTTTTTCATCCATCTTCAGGTTGATATTTAGTACACTTAACGTGGTGCCGGAGAGTAGGGGCTTCGTGAAACGCTTGCTTCATATGTGTACAAGATATCTACAAAGTTCCAATAATTTTCCATAATTTTTACTCATTGAAAAAAGATTTTAATGAACATATGTCAAATCTCTGCGGAAATTCTATAGCTCCTGCACTTGTTGATTGGTAATAATGAGGTGCGGTTACTGTATCAATTTTTTGCCGGCGCTGTGGGAAAAGTGTCAGCTACTTCTTGTTTTCTTTTTAAAGAAATATTTGTTTAAATATTTTTTGTTAATTTTTACTTTAATTTGAATGGGTATTTTATCATGCCAAGTCTTGAAACAACAACTTTTTTTATGAAACATTGGTAAATTCTTAGTTACTTGTAAAATATTAAAACTAAAATAACATAGAAAATTATACAAGAATATACAACAATATAAGAAAAAAATACAAAAAAAATTCTTCCGCTGTGCGGGCACATTATCATTGCGCGCTACGCACGTGGCTCGCTCCGCTCCCAAGTTTGATCGCGCCTACTATAGGTTTCAAAAATGCTGACCTCTCTACAAAAGTAAGATTAAGTCAGCCAAAAAAAAAATCGCTAAAGAACGAAGCAAACTTCATTGTAAATGTCATTTTATTGGGCACGCATTCTTCATTCAAGGTTCGTCATAGGTTAATCATGGAAAAAATTACGGTAGAATAAAGGTACAAAAACACGGTCAACAACGCAAATTTCACAACAGTGAACTTTGAATTGCTCTATTTGCTTACAAAATGAGTAAAAACGAGTCAAAAAAATTAGGCGACTACCTTGACATTTTCTTCAAAGTTAGGTATCATGAAAATTTAAAAATTTTAATCATTTTAGCTGACAGAGTCAATTATAGAGGAGGCTGCGATCTCAGTTCCAAATTGTGATAGAAAGTTCTGCTAAAGCTTGAGATAATTCAAAAAATTCAAATAATTCAATGATATAAGAAATAAAGTTTCAAAACAATTACACAACTGCCTATCAGCCATTATTTTTTCTACGTTTTTTTTTGTCACGTAGGGGTAGCATGTGTAACTGATCCGTCAATAGAATCCCAACCATAATTGTCCGATCCAGCTCGGTCCAGGACCTCTTCCAGATGCCCGAAAATTATGGGTGCAACGTTAGAACTACCAAAGGCGTAGGAAACATTTCTGTTCGGTATTAAGAAAATGGTAGCTGATGAATTAATTTTTTTATTGTTGTTTGTTATTATAAGCAATTACTTTAATTTTTCTTATTTTTGTGTCAAATACATAATTGTTTTCCAAACATTACAAATATTTATTGAAACGAACAGCTTAATAATAGGGTGGGCCGTAATAACCGAGTAGATAAATCGAGGACAGATAAATATTTAGAAATCGGTTAATATTTAAACCTATGATCCTTTTGAGCCTTCCATTGATACAAAACTGTCAACTTGAAGAATTATCTATTTTGAAAATAAATTCAATTAGAAATCTTTCCCAGGGATGAAAATTCAAATAAAAAATATTCGAGCTCGGGAAAGAATGAAGTTAAAATTAAACTGTGGATTGGAGAATTTGGGACTTTTCGAATTTGCAAGAAGTTGAATTTACATATAAAAAAACTAAAATCAGAGTTTAAGTACTTTTATCTTATGTGATCACTCTTCTTCAATGATATTTTTCCTCTTTCTCTAAAAGTTTCATCTTTTTCTGGAATGGAACTATCAACCCCAGGCGGAAAAGTTATGCATAGTGGAAAAAATTATGTATAATTTTTATTTGTTTTATATATTAATTGGATGAAACAAATGAAATTTATGCATAATTTTTCCACCATGCATAACTTTTCCGCCTGGGAACGTGAAATTCATTTTCCCAAGTAAATATCCGTTTCCTACGCCTTTGCTTTTTTTTCATTTTTCCCAAGTTACAGGCATCGCACAGAACGTGCCAAACTGTATGGTAACCCTGGGCCTGACACCGATACTGATCACTCCTTTCATGCCCGGAGAAGAAAAAAAACATAACAAAAATAATTGCTAATAGCCAATTATGTAATTGTTTTAAAACTTTATTTCTTATATCATTGAATTGTTTGAATTTTTTTAATTATCTCAAGCTTTAACAGAGCTTTCTGTCACAATTTGCAGCTGAGATCGTAGCCTCTTCTATAATTAACCCTGCAGCTAAAATTATTAAAATTTAAAAATACCTACCTTCATGTAATGTAATACAATAAAACTTTACATAACTTTATATAATATAATACATACCTTTAAAGATACCTACCTTTAAACAAAATGTCAAAGTATTCGCTTGATTTTTTTGACTCGCTTTGACTCATTTTTCAATAAAATAGAGCAAGTCAAAGTTCACTGTCGTGAAATTTGCGTTGTTGACCCTGTTTTTGTACAGGTACATTCATCCAACCGTACCTTTTTTTAAAATTAACCTATGGCAAACAATGAATGGAGAATTTGTACCCAATAAAATGACCTTTTCAATGAAGTTTGTTTCGTTCTTTAGAGATTTTTTTTCACCGACTTAATCGAACTTTTGTAGAGAGGTCAACATTTTTGAAACCTATAGTAAGGCGCGCGTATGTCGGATCTCGCGCTTTGTGCTTAATAATGTATATACCTCGCGCTACGCGCTCAGTCTATGTATTTCCCGCATATTTTTACAGAAACCTTTTAAAATTAAAAGTTAAGCCATCGACAACTGTGACTTGGTGATTGTGAATTCTCTTTTGTTGAAGCTCCTTCGGCTTTTACGAATAAATTCTCATCACGTGTCACGCGCTTTGCACTCGATAAAAGTATGTGCAAAACGCGAAATTTTCAACATTGTGTTGAAATATATTATAATACATTTATGTCATATTAATTTATATACCTTAATTTTCCTAATTAATAATTTTTATTACTCAACAAATTAGACTAGTGTATTTATTTATTTTCTTAAATTTTAAATAATATCCAAGGATTTTAGAGGATTTTGTAGGATTTCAAGTGATTTACCGGAATTTCAAAGTATTTCCGAATATTTCAAAGGATTTCAAGGCACTTTAATTTAGTATTTCACTCGTAATTTTCATCTAATGCAAAACGTAAGCCGATGAACTCACGGGATGATTTTAATAGACTGTAAGATATTTTTAAAGATTCCAAAGTATATCCATGGATTTTAGAGGATTTTGTAGAATTTCAAGCGTTTTACCAGGATTTCAAAGTATTTCCGATTATTTTAAAGGATTTCGAGGGATTTCAAATCAGTATTTCACTCGTAATTTTTATCTTATGCAAAACGTAAGCCGATGAATTCACGGGATGATTTTAAAAGATT
>JAUMHM010000005.1:10431022-10470091 GCA_032362435.1 Melikaiella ostensackeni | reverse complement strand
TAGGGACAATGGATATAATACCAATCCGATTTGGCTTTCCGTCCTCCCGGTTTTTTGAAAAAGACTTGATTGGCCAAACAGGTTCGAGCAGTCCCCACGGTGGGCGCTCTGGCCAATCACTGGCATCGCAGAGAGTACATATAAGAACAACATAACCTGAAGCTTGAGTTCCAGATTAGCCCTGAAGAAGTGAACTGCAATGTTCAAGGAACGTCGGCAAGATTCGTAGTTTTGCACACGATTAAAACCCGAAACACCTTTTTTTATGATAATGAATCATCGTGAAGGCATTAAATCTATTTTCATAAACTCCCTATCCTTTTTTTATAAGCGATCTACATTCCAGTAGCATATCCACCATTCTACCATTCATCCCCCGTTTCATTTCTTATTAACTTTTCTTCCCCATTATCTCTTATTTTCCTCCATTTGTTTTTCTCTGGCCCCTTTCCAAGACCTCTCACATTTTACGAAATCTTCCCTCTCTTCATTCCGATCCCATCATATGCCTATCTTTATTCTTCCATACTAACCCATATTCTTTTCTCCTTCACTCTTTCTTCTTATGCTACTTTCCTTAACTAAAACTGCACATTTCGTTCTTCACATGTCAAATCATTCTCCATTCTCTCCGCAAATCCATATAACACCCCTTTCTTTGTCATCACTTCCATCTTATATTCCTTATTCTTTAATTTCACTAGCGCTATTTGCTCTTCTCTCCCCTTTTCCCTTCCTACACTTCTCACTTTCTCTACCGCTACTTTCGCATCCATTCTCTATTGCAATTCTTCCACACCTTCCAATTCCTTCCGCTCTAATCTTAGACACTTTTTCACTATATTCATTCTTCTTGCCTCTCTCTTTCCTTACCATTGTTCTCCTTATTCTTCTCAACCTTTCCTTATTCTCATTCCCGCTCTCCCCCCTCAAAACTTCTAGTTTGACCTTTCTATTTTCTCCATCCTTCTTTCCAACACCTCTACCTTGTTTTTAGGTTTTTCCTGCTTTTATAATTCTTATTCCGGACTCTGCATCCGATTCTTTGAATTTTTCCTGACTTCTACCCATTTCTACACCTCATTTCTTTTCCACACCTCTACCTTGTTTTTAGATTTTTCTTGCTTTTCTAGTTTTTACCCCAGACCCTGCATCCAATTCTCTCAATTTTCCTTGACTTCTTCCCATTTCCACACCTTATTTCTTTTCCACACCTTTACCTTGTTTTTAGGTTTTTCCTGCTTTTCTAGTTTTTATTCCAGACTCTGTATCCAATTCTCTAAATTTTCCCTGACTTCTTCTCACTTCCCCATATTCTTCATGAGTTTGGCCATTTTCGCCTAATTTCTTGCTTTATTTCCTTTCCCCTTTCCTCCTGGCATTTTCCTTTATCTCCATTACCTCTATTATCATTTTTCGCATTTCTTTCAAATTTTCCTCTTCCATCCGACCTGTATCCTCCGAGGAATTCAAGAATGAGATTTCGCCCCAGTCATTTGAATCAAGAACAATTTTTGAACATAACTAAAATATGTCTTGCGAATATAAAAAGAAGAGAAAAAAGAAATAAAAAATTTTTATTTTGAAATTTAACTTCATAATAATTATGAATTTTTTGTGGGGCTGCTTTTAAAAAATTACTTGACTTTTTTCCGTTACATCCTCGAAAATGTCCCGCCGAGAGTCTTCGACTGAACAGGTGAGTTTCAAAAGACTATTTTTTTCCTTGTCTATTATATGAATTTGAATAACAAAGAAAAAGAAACAGAAGCATCTCAATTATGAAGCGTAATTCATGTGACGTGAATAATTCCATCTGTTATCAAGTTTCGTCTCATGAAGAATATAAAGAGCTATCTTTTTGCCAGTCGAGTATCACGAGTCTATCTTTTAAGTCTACTTTTTTTAGTCGTATCTCACTTCTCATCAAGTTCAGGTAGGTTTTTAAAATAAATTTAGTTCAAGATCAATTTATAACTTTGTTGTTTTATAGAAACTCAGGGTTTTTTATAAAAATTATTTGAGAAAATCTACCCTAGTTTAAAATAGTTTGATATTGAATGTTCTATAAATATAATATTTAATAAGAATGATTATTCTTAAATTTACAATAATAACATAAATAATCAATGGAGGGAAACTAAGCTATGTTTAGATAATGCACTAATCGAGCCTTAATCAAATCAAGTCATAAAAGGTCAGTTATAATTAAATGATTTTAATTTGATTAGTAAAGTAAATCCTCGGGTCGCTTACCTAAAATAAAAAAATTCCAATAAAACTTATTGGCTTCTGCTATTTTACAAAAGAATTATCAAATAATTGTTACATTTTTAATTTAGTTTTCAATTTGTGAAACAATACATTTTTGACCCAATTCACGAAATGTTTGGGGACTGATAAGAATTAGAGTACAAATTGAAATGACGCATTATTTGATTAAGATGATAGTAGATAGCGTCACTAATTGCTGTTCCAGATTTCTAGAATTACCTCAATTCTTTTCTAGATTTCTGGATTACTGAAAATTATTGCACACATAGTGACATCATTTTATGCTCATGACCAAAAAACCTAAATTTCGACGATTCAATGCCATGAATCTGTTTTTATCTTAAAAGTGTCGTATCAAATAATTTTTTTTTTATATACGTATACCTTCTATGAAAACATAACTTTTTTTCAATTTCTGAAAATTCTGTGAGCATTTTTAATATAAATAAATAAAATAAAAATGTGTCACCAACATTTATGTTTCTTGGATGCCAAGAAGTAGTAGTTTGTAACTTGAAGCCAGGAAGCACGTAACAACTTTTCTCAGGACCTCTCGTGGAGCCAAGTTTCATATTATAAATTGTCGTAAAACTGATCCAAGGAAGATTAATTACCCTTCTTGGATTTTCTGGAACACAAAATATTTCATTACTTATAATTTCTCCTGGCAAGAAGATAAAGTTAATTTTAGAGTTCTGGAATTCAGATTAAAAAATCTGTTCTGTCAAAAAAATGTTCAGGTACTTGTTTGAAAAAAATGGATTATGGAAAGTATTTGTCTCAATTTAAGATTCAATTCTGGAATTCAGATATTTCTTAGATTCAGAAAAATTTGGCTGAGTTTGAGACTATTTCAAGGGTGTAACAATTATAAGAATTTGTCAGTTCAGGTGGCCGCTTGACCGGGAAACCGGGAAATGACCGGAAATTTTTTGAGATTGGAAAAATCGAGAAATGCAAGTGAATTTAGTTTTTGATCTGGAATTTTACAAATTGTTAAAAGAAAAATCTATCCAATCATTTGAAATATCCCAAATTTCGTATCAATTATGATATCATTCAGTTTACAATAAGCAATTCCAAAAATGTTTACTTTAAAATGTTCTATTTCAGGTCCTCATTTTTGAGCGTACATTTTCAAATTGAAGAATTTAAAAATGCAGTTTTGAAGACCCGAACAAATCAAAATTAAAAAGCGTTTGAAATTGAAAATTTTGATGAAAAACGTTTCCAAATTGATCATCTATAATTATAAATTAATTAATGATTTTATAAGACGATTCTGAATCTGTACAAAATTAAACAATTTACAAGTTTTTACGATAAAAATTAAAGTGTTTTAATTCGAAAGCCTTAGTAGTTAAACAAATGTAAACGTTCGATTGAAACTTCATAAACTATTTTTAATTCAAAAATAATTTCAAATTAATTGATTATAATTAAACATTTGGCTGTTCATTTGAATGAGCAATTATAAATTAATTATTTTAAACTAAACAATTTGAGTCTGAATTGTTTGAAATCGAACGCCCTGAATTGTTAAAATTTGAAAGTGCTACATCTAGACTATGAACGTTAAAATTTTAATTGGCTCATGTAGACAATTTTTGATTTGTAAGCGAAAGTGTTGAATTTTGATTTATGAATAAAAATTGAACAATTATTAACTTGAAACGACTTAAAATTAAAATAAGTCAACTTCTAATCTAAAAAGTGTTTAGTTAAAAAAAATAGTTGAATTTTTTATGTTTCTTACTAAAAATTGCTTAAGATGATATAATTTTGAACATTTATAAATTTATTGATTTATCATTTCTTTTAGAGCGTTAAAAGTGATAGCGTGAATTTATATTTTGTAACCAGAAATCTTCGAACTGTTCAATGCATAAAAGTTTAGTATTAAAAATTTTGCAGTTTAAAGGCATTCAATTTAAATTTTTTCAGTTGGGATATTTTGAAATCTTTTGAATTCCTTGGAAACCTTTTGAAATCTTTGAAACCTTTTGGAAACATTGAAGTCTTTGTAAAGTATTTAAGAACTTTGGTAAATCTTTTGAAACATTTGAAAACTCATTTGACTCTTTGAAATTTTTCTAAAGTATTTGAAATCCTTGCGAAATATTTGAAATTTTTATACTTTGAAATATTTTGTAATCTGTGAAATCATATGAAATCTTTTAAAATCTTTGAAATCTTCTAAAACTTTGTGAAAATGTTGAAATATTTATGTAGTTATTAAAAACTTCGTGAAATATTTAACAACTTTCTTAACTATTTTGAAGTAGAAGTGTTAAATTTTTGACGTTTCTAACTTAAAATTGCTTAAGATGATATTATTTTGAACAAATGTAAATTTATTGATTTATCTTTTATTTCAAAGCGTTGAAAATGATAGCGAAGATTTATATTTTGTAACCAGAAATCTTCAAACTATTTAATTTATAAAAGTTTTAAATTAAAAATTTTGCAGTTTAAAGGCATTTTATTTTTAAAAAATTTAATTGAAATATTTTTAAATCTTTTAGAATCTTTGTGACATCATTTGAAATCTTCTGAAATATTTAAAAACTTTTTTAACTTTTTTGAAATCTTTAAAGGATTCGTGAAATGTTTAAAATCTTCTCGAATATTTTGAAATCTTTTGAAATCTTTGAAATCTTCTAAAACTTTGTGAAAATACTGGAATCTTTATGTAGTTATTAAAATATTTGTGAAATATTCAACAACTTTGTTAACTGTTTTTAAGTGAAAATATTCAATTTTGATTTTTAAAAAATCGACCAATTATTACATAATTTGAAACGACTTAAAATTGAAATAATTTACTTCCTAATTTATAAAGTGCTGAGTTTAAGAATATAAAATAGTTCAATTTTTGATGTTTCTAACTTAAAATTGCTTAAAATGATATAATTTTGAACATTTATAAATGTATTGATTTATCCTTTATTTGAGAGCGTTGAAAATAATAGCGTGGATTTATATTTTGTAACCAGAAATCTTCGAACTTTTCAATGTATAAAAGTCTAATATTAAAAATTTTGCGGTTCAAAAGCATTTAATTTTAAATTTTTCAATTGAAATATTTTGAAATCTTTTGGAATCTTTGTGAAATCATCTGAAATCTTTTGAAATGTTCCGAAATCCTTTGAAATCTTTGACATCTTTCTGAAATGTTTAAAATCTTTTCGAAATCTTTGAAATCTTTTGAAAACATTGAAATCTTTGTGAAATATTTGAGAACCTTTTTCAATCTTTTGAAATCTATTGAAATATTTCTGAAACCTTCAAAATCTTTGCGAAATTTTTGAAATCTTCTGAAATATTTAAAAACTTATCTGACTCTTTGAAATTTTTCTGAAGCATTTAAAATCTTTGCGAAATATTTGAAATTTTCATATTGTGAAATGTTTTGGAATCTTTGAAATCTTCTAAAATCTTTCAAATCTTTGTGAAAATGGTAGAATCTTTATGTAGTTATTAAAATCTTTGTAAAATATTTATCAACTTTGTTAATCGTTTTGAAGCGAAAATGTTCAATATTGATTTATAAATAAAAATTGACCAATTATTATTGATTTGAAATGACTTAAAATTAAAATAATGTAACTTCTAGTTTATAAAGTGTTAGGTTTAAGAATATAAAATAGTTCAAATTTTAATGTTTCTAACTTAAAATTGCTTAAGATGATATGATTTTGAACATTTATAAATTTATTGATTTATCTTTTATCTTAGAGCGTTGAAAATGACAGCGTAGATTTATATTTTGTTACCAGAATTCTTTGAACTGTTCAATTTATGTTTTATATCGAAAATTTTACAGTTTAAAGGCATTTAATTAAAATAATTTCAATTGAAATATTTTTTAATCTTTTAGCATCTTTGTGAAATAATTTAAAATCTTTTGAAATCTATTGAAATATTTCTGAAATCATAAAAATCTTTGCGAAATTCTGAAACATTAAATAAAATTTTCAACTCTTTTGAAATCTTTGAAGCCTTTCTAAAATCTTAAACATCTTCTCGAATATTTTGGAATCTTCTAAAATTATTAAAATCTTAATGAAATATTTAAAAACTTATTTGACTCTTTGAAATTATCCTGATGTATTTAAAATCATCGCGAAATATTTGAAATTTTCATATTTTGAAATCTTTTGGAATCTTTGAAATCTTTTGAAATCTTTTAAAATCTTTGAAATCTTTGTCAAATGTTGAAATCTTCATGTATTTATTGAAATCTTTGTGAAATATTTAACAACTTTGTTAACTATTTTGGAGTGAAAGTATTCAATTTAGATTTATAAATAAAAATTGACCAATTATTAATTTGAAATGACTTGGAATTAAAATAATTTAACTCCTCATTTATAAAGTGTTGAGTTTAATAATATAAAATACTTTTAATTTTTGATGTTTCTAACTTAAAATTGCTTAGGATTATATAATTTTGAACATTCATAAATTTATTGATTCATCCTTCATTTTAGAGCGTTGAAAATGATAGCGTGGATTTTTATTTTGTAACCAGAAATCTTTGAACTGTTCAATTTATGCAGGTTTTATATTAAAAATTTTGCAGTTTAAAGGCATTCAATTAAAAAAATTTCAATTGAAATAATTTTAAATCTTTTGCAATCTTTAAAATCTTGTTGAAATGTTTTAAATCTTTGCGAAATCTTTTGGACACATTGAAAACATTGTGAAATATTCAAAAACTTTTTAAAATCTTTTGAATTCTATCGAAGTATTCCTGAAATCTTTAAAATCTTCGCAAAATTTTTGAAATCTTCTGAAATATTTAAAAACTTTGTTAACTGTTTTGAAACCTCTGAAATTTCTCTGGAATCTTTAAAGTCTTTGCGCAATCTTTGAAATCTTGTGAAATATTTTGGAATGTTTAAGATGTTTTGGAATCATTGAAATCTCCAGAAATATTTTGAGATCTTTGAAATCTTTGTGAAATTTTTCAAATCGTTGAGAAAACTTCATAAATTTCTAGAAGTTTTTGAAATCTTTGAAGTCTTTGCGAAATTTGTAAAATATTTAAAACGTTTGCAAAATCTTTAAAGTCTTCTGAAATCTTTTGAAATCTTTATGAAATCTTTGAAATTTAAAATTTTGCAATTGAAAAGTGTTGAAAGCTTTCATTTCATGCATGTAAGTTATTGAGCATTTGAATTAAAAACTTCTAAATTAAAAATTGGTTTAGCTTCAATTGTGAAACTTTAAATTCAAAAGTTAATAGAAGAATAATAAAGTTAATGAAATAAAAGTTAATAAATTGAAGTTAATGAATTTGAAAAATTTCAAGTTAATAACTCTTTAATTGAAAATTATGAACATGGATGAGTTTTGAATTGCAATATAAATTGCAATTGTTTCGCACTTTAGTTGCTTTAATTTGTATTTAACTTTTGATTATTTCAAATAAGAATATTCTCAGCTTCAAGAGTTCGAATTTTTTAATTTTAATGACCTTCAAAAGTTTTTGCGAACTGGAAAAAACCGAGAATTTTTTTCCTCGATTAAAACGGCCACCCCGAACTTAATTATGAAAATGTAATGACAGTCAACATAATAAAAATGATAAATTATTTTTCAGTTAAATTTTCTTTCCTATGATTAATTTCTGTAGGTTAAAAAAAAATCATCCAACAATTTTGGATCAATTCCGTAGAAAATATTCAGCTTTTCGAAAGTAGTTTTCCCTAAAATTTTGAATATTCTGCATTACTTTTGAGAGTAGAAAAATCCCCTACTCGTAGAATTTAAATCCTACCACAATTTTATAAAGTTATTTCACGACCTAGTAATTTCCATAAATTTCTCAAAATATACCAATCAAATCAATTTGGTAATGAACAGATTATCTCCTTATTGGATAATAATAACCTTTGGTAACATTTCGTCTCTTTCTGTTACAGATCTTATCAGATAATCCAAAGATAAAAAATCGATTAGCGCTCTTCAGTGGAGTACGAGTAGAGATAAATTTGAAAGACAGTGACATCTTATCACTAAAGAGTTATAAAAAGAGTCTATTTAAAGAGAAGGAATCAGCAGACAATCGTCTATATTTTGTCGAGATGGGGTCGGCGGCAGTTCTCGTTGCACTTCTAGCAGGTAGTATAGAATAGAAACCTATCGATTTACCCTAACCAGAATTCATAGTACCGATGGGATAGGGTATTGGCGTTTCACACTCGGTTGCTCTTGTCCGAGTGGAAATGCCAGGTATCTAGTGTATTCCACTTCAACCATTTACCCACGCTAATCTAATTTATTATATGTCGATTAAACAAAGTTCAGCTCATTATTACACCTATAATCGTTAACAATATCCACGAGGGGCTCAAAAATCAGTGACTTATTATGGACATTAGGAAATCCTGTTTCGATTTCAAAACCTTGGTCTACGACTTCTAGAATATCTATAAATACACTTATATTAAAGATCAATTAATTAATTAGGAACTTGTTCTAGACTCGAGAGAAGTGATAGGAATTTAGCAAGTTTCAAAAATCAAAATTAGAATATCTGCTTTAAAATGAACCCAAGAACATTAAAATATCTTCAGTCATATCTTCAGTTCTCGGGTTATCGTGAATTTTGAGCCGTACAGGTTATGGGCCCATCGCTGAATTGTCACGACTAGAGATTTATGGCGATAACTCGAGAACCACTGAAGGTATTTTGATTTTTGTAGACTCATTTTAAAACTGCAATTCCTACCTCTACATATTTGACCTGGAATTCTAATTTAGTAGACTTTAATGCGTATAAGTACAGCTTTGCCATATGAAAGTACTTTCTAGGAGAGAAAACAATTTTCATATTTAGATTGCGAAGTTTAATATACATAATGGGATTCAGGGACCAGTTTCGCATCTGGATGCCTCAAGTTTGCAAGCACCGGAAAAGGCGACAGTTACTATTGTATTTGTAATTCTACCTACTGTGATGAAGCTCCAAGCGTGGTGCAAACGCAGGAGAATTTAACTTACACGATAGTTTCCTCGAGCAAAGACGGTCTCCGGTTTCAAGTTTCAAACGGAAAATTCGGAAATGATGGCGCAGGAAGTATGTATATATTTTAGAAGTATTTTATTAAGAAATATTGACCTTTTCATTAAGAATTAATAATAATAATCTTCAAATTCATTCATTCACTTTATCCACATTGAAGCTCCTATCTTTTCGCGTGCTTATCTGACTTTAGGATCAGCGCTGTAAATTTGACTTTTCACGATTGAAGAATTTACAACTGCAAAGCTATAAAATTGAATAATTTTAGATTTCAAATTTTCAAAATTGATCTATTCCAGCATTCAAAACTGAATCATTTTCTATTATACACACGAAATATTGAAGATTCATCAATTGCAAATATTTAAAAGTGAGAAATTTTCCATTGTAAATCTTGAAAATTGAATCAAAAATACCAAAAAAATGTTAGAAATTACATGATTCCAAACTAGAAACATTCCAAATAAATGGATCTTTTATTGTAATGAATCTTAAAAATGGAAAAATTTTCATTTGCAAATCTACAAAAGTAAAAAAAATTTCAATTTTAAATCTTCAAAATTGAACCTTAAAAAAAAGCATTCTAAGTCACATAATTTTAGACTATAAACATTCAAAATTAATTAACCTTCAGAAAATTTTCATTGTAAGTCTTCAAAATTGAACTAAATATTCCAAAAAAAAAAACGTTCAAAATGACATCTTTTTAAATTGTAAATGTAAAGATTCCAAGTTAATGAATCTTTAATTGAAAATCATAAAAATGGGTAGTTTTTAAATTTCAAGTCCATAAAATTGAATGCATTTCAATCTCACATCTTCAGAGTTGAATAATTTTCAATTGTAAATCAATAAAATCGAATAATTTTAGACTTTGAATTTTCGAAAGTGATCTATCCCAGACAAAGCATTCAAAATTGCATCATTTTCCACTGAACACATTAAATATTGAAGAGTCTTCAATCGCAAATATTCAAAATTGAACAATTTTCAATTTCAAATCTAGAAAAGTAAATGAATTTTAATTTCAAATCTTCAAGATTGAACTTTACCAAAAAAAGTCATTTGAAATCATATCATTTTAAACTATAACCATTTCAGATTAATTAACCATCGGAATTTTCCATTGTATTCATTCAATATTCACTCAGCTGAAGATTATAGAAATGGATGATTTTGAACTATAAACTTTCCAAATTAATGAATCTTTAATTGTAATATATCTTCAAAATCTTCAAAATTAAACTTCTCCAAAAAAGCACTTGAAATTACATCATTTTAAACTACATTTGAACATTCCAATTAATTAACATTGAGAATTTATTATTGTTAGTCTTTAAAATCAAACTACACATTCCACAAAAAAAACGTTCAAAATTACATCACCTTAAAATGCAAATGTAAACATTCCAAGTTAATGAATCTTCAATTGAAATTCATAAAAATGGACGAATTTTGAATTGCGAATCCATATAATTGAATAAATTTCAATCGAACTTTTCTAAGAAAGCACTTGAAATTACATCATTTTAAACTATATATAAACATTCCAAATTAATTAATGTTCAGCATTTTTTATTGTAAGTCTTCAAAATCAAACTACATAATCCACAAAAAACGTTCAAAATCACATCACTTTAAACGGTAAATGCAAACATTTCAAATTAATGAATTTTCAATTGAAAACTATAAGAATGAATGAATTTTGAATTGCAAATCCATGAAATTGAATAAATTTCAATTAAAAATATTCAAAATTGAAGAATTTTCCATGGTAAATCTTGAAAATTGAACTATAAATACAAAAAAAAACGTTGAAAATTACATCATTTTAAACTATAAACATACTAAATTAATGAATCTGTAATTGTAAATAAATTAAATAAATCTTAAAAAGTAAATACAGTAAAGTAAATAAATCTTAAAAATTGAACTTTTCCAAAAAAAGCGTTCGAAGTCACATCATTTTGAAGTATAAACATTCCAAATTAATTAACCATCAGAATTTCCATTGTCTTCATTCAATATTCATTTAATTGAAGATTATAAAAATGAATGAAATTTAAATTGCAAATTCATGAAATTGAATAACTTTCAATTTAACATCTGCAAACTTAATAATTTTCAATTGTCAATCTATAAAATTGAATAATTTTAGATTTTCAAAATTGATCTGTCCCAGACAAAGCCTTAAAAATTGCATCATTTTCCATTGTAAGTCTTAAAAATTAAACTACATATGCCAAAAAAGCGTTAAAATTATATCATTGTAAACTATAAACTTTCCAAATTAATGAATCTTTAAGTGTAATAAATCTTCAAAATCTTCAAAATTGAACTTTCCCAAAGAAGCACTTGAAATTACATCATTTCAAACTGTACATTTAAACATTCCAAGTTAATGAATCTTCAACTGAAGATCATAAAAATGGATGAATTTTAAAATGCGAATCCATGAAATTGAATAAATTTCAATTTAACATCTGAAAAATTAAATGATTTTCAATTGTAAATCTATAAAATTGAATAATTTCAGATTTTCAAAATTGATCAATCCCAGACAACGCATTCAAAATTGCATAATTTTCCATTGAACACATTAAATACTGAAGAATCTTCAATTGCAAATATTCAAAATTTAAGAACTTTCCATGGTAAATCTTAAAAATTAAACTACATATGCCAAAAAACATTAAAATTACATCATTTTAAACTACATATAAACATTCCAAATTAATTAGCCTTCAGAATTTTCCATTGTAAATCTTCAAAATTGAACTACATATTAGAAAAAATCGTTAACAATTACATAATTTTAAACTGTAAATGTAAACATTCCAAGTTAATAAATCTTCAATTGAAAACTATAAGAATGGATGAATTTTAAATTGGAAATCCATGAAATTGAATAAATTTCAATTTTGCATCTTGAACTAATCTTGTATCTTGAAACTAATCTCTCATCTTGAAATTGAACTATTCTAAAAAAACATTCCAGATCTCATCATTTTCTATTTTACACATTAAATATTGAAAAGTCTTCAACTAAAAACATTCAAAATTGAAGAATTTTCCATGGTAAATCTTGAAAATTGAACTACAAATGCAAAAAAACGTTAAAAATATTACACTACTTTAAACTATAAACATACCGAATTAATGAATCTTCAATTGTGATATATATCTTGAAAATTGGAGAATTTTCATTTGAAAATGTACAAAAGTAAATAAATTTCAATTTTAAATCTTCAAAATTGAACTTTTCCAAAAAAAGCATTCGAAGTCACATAATTTAAAACTATAAACATTCTCAATTAATTAACGTTAAGTATTTTCCATTGTAAGTCTTTAAAATTCAACTACATTTTCTATAAAAAAAAAACGTTCAAAATTACATCATTTCAAACTGTAAATGTGAAGATTCCAAGTTAATGAATTTTCAATTGAAAATTATAAAAGTGGATGAATTTTGAATTGCAAATCCAAAAATTGAATAAATTTTAATTTAACATCTTCAAAATTGAATAATTTTCAATTTTTAATCTAAAAAATTGAATAATTTTAGATTTTAAATTTTCAAATTTGATTTATCCCAGATAAAGTATTCAAAATTGCATCATTTTCTATTATACACATTAAATATTGAAGAGTCTCCAATTGCAAATATTCAAAATTGAAGAATTTTCCATTGTAAGTCTTAAAAATTAAACTATATATGCCAAAAAAACGTTTAAAATTACATCAGTCCAAACTACATATAAACATTCCAAATTAATTAACCATCAGAATTTCCAATCGTAAGTCTTCAAAATTAAACAAAATATTCCAAAAAAAAAAGTTCAAAAGTACATCATTTTGAACTGTAAATGTACGAGTAAACATTCCAAGTTAATGAATTTTCAATTGGAAATTACAAAAATGAATAAATTTGAAAATGTAAATCTATGAAATTGAATAAATTTCAATTTTGTATCTTCAAAATTGGATAATTTTCAAGTTTATATCTTTTAAATTGAACTATCCCAAACAAAGCATTCAAAATTACATCATTTTCTATTATACACATGAAATATAGAAGGGTCGTCAATTGCAAATATTCAAAATTGAAGAATTTTCCATTGCAAATCTTAAAAATTGAACTACGAATGCCAAAAAACGTTAAAAATCACATCATTTTTAACTATAAACGTTCTAAAATAATGAATCTTCAATCGAAAATCATAAAAATGAATGAATTTTAAATAAGGAATCCAAAAATTAAATAAATTTCAATTTCACATCTTCAAAATTAAATAATTTTTCAATTGTAAATCTATGAAATTACATAATTTTAGATTTTAAATTTTCAAAATTGATCTACCTAAGACGAAGCATTCAAAATTGCATCATTTTGTATTATATACATTGAATATTGAGAAGTCTTCAATTGCAAATATTTAAAATTAAAGAATTTTCCATTGTAACTCTTAAAATTGAACTAAATATGCAAAAAAAACGTTGAAATTACAGCATTTTAAAGCATAAAAATTCCAAATTAATGAAACTTGAATTGTAATAAATCTTAAAAGTTGAAGAATTTTTATTTGCAAATCTACAAAAGTGAATGAAATGCAATTTTAAATCTTTAACATTGAACTTTTCCAAGAATAAAGCATTCGAAATTACATCATTTTAAACTATAAACATTTCAAATTAATTAACCTTCAGAATTTTACATTGTAAGTCTTCAAAATCAAACTACATATTCCAAAAAGAACGTTCAAAATTACATCATTTTGAACTGTGATTGTAAACATTGCAGTTAATGAATCTTCAATGGAAAATTATAAAAATGGATGAATTTTAAATGGAAATTTATAAAAATGGATGAATTTTAAATTGCAATTCCATGAAATTGAATAAATTTCAATGTTACATCTTCGAAATTGAATAATTTAAAATTTTAACTCTTCAAAATTCAACTATCCCAAGCAAAGCATTCAAAATTCCAACATTTTCTATTAAACACATGAAATATTGAAGAGTTATTAATTGCAAATATTCAAAATTAAAGAATTTTCCATTGTAAATCTTAAAAATTGAACTACAAATGCCAAAAACCCGTTAAAAATTATATCAATTTAAACTATAATCTTTCCAAATTAATTAACATTCAGAATTTTCCATTACAAGTCTTCAAGATTAAACTACACATTCCAAAAAAAAACGTTCAAAATTACATCATGTAATCATTGAAGTTAATGAATCTTCAATAAAAAATCATAAAAATGGATGAATTTCAAATTGCAATTCCATGAAATTGAAAAAATTTTAATTTTACATTTCCAAAATTGAATAATTTTTTATTTTAAATCTTCAAAATTCAACTATTCCAAGCAAAGCATTTAAAATTGCAACATTTTTTATTATACACATGAAATATTGAAGAGTCATCAATTGCAAATATTCAAAATTGAAGAATTTTCCACTGTAAGTCTTATAAATCAAACTACATATGCCAAAAAAACGTTAAAATTACATCATTTTAAAACTATTAACATTCGAAATGAATGAATCTTTAATTGTAATAAATCTAAAAAATTGAACAATTTTCAAACCTATAAAAATAAATGAATTTCAATTTTAAATCCTCAAAATTGAACTTCTCCGAAAAAGCACTGAAAATTACATCATTTGAAACTGTGAAAGTAAGCATTCCAAGTTAATGAATCTTCAATTGAAAATTATGAAAATGTAGGAGTTTTAAATTGCAAATCCATAAAATTGAATAAATTTTAATTTTACATCTTTAAAATTGAATGATTTTCAATTGTAAATCTTGAAGATTCAAGAACTGTCCATTGTAAATTTTAAAAATTGAACTACAAATGCAAAAAAAAAACGTTAAAAATTACATCATTTTTAGCCATAAACGTTCAAAATTAATAAGCCTTCAGAATTTTCCATTGTAAGTCTTCAAAATTGAACTACATATTAGAAGAAACGTTAACAATTACGTCATTTAAAGCTGTAAATGTAAACACTCCAAGTTAATGAATCTTCAATTGAAATTATAAAAATGGATCAATCTCAAATTTTAAATCCATAAAATTAATAAATTTCAATTTAATATCTTCAAAATTAAATAATTTTCATTTGCAAATCTATGAAACCGAATAATTTTAGATATTAAATTTTTAAAATTGATCTGTCCCAGACAAAACATTCAAAATTGAATCATTTTCTAACACAGACATTAGATATTGAAAAGTCTTCAGTTGCAAATATTCAAAACTGAAGAACTTTCCAATGTAAATCTTCAAAATTAAACTACATATGCTAAAAAACGTTAAAACTACGTCACTTAAAACTAAAATCTTAAAAATTAAACTACATATGCCAAAAAAAACGCTGAACTGACATCATTTTAAACTTTAAACATTCCAAGTTAATGAACATTTAATTGTAATAAATCTTAAAAATTGAAGAATTTTCAATTTCAAATCTCTGAAAGTAAATAAATTTCAATTTAAATATTCAAACTTAAACTGCATATTCAAAAGAAAAAATGATTGAAACTGCATTATTCTAAACTGTAAATGTAAACATTCCAAGTTAATTAATCCGCAATTGGGAGTTATAAAAATGGATGAATTCTAAATTGCAAATCCATGAAATTGAATAAATTTCAATTTCATATCTTCAAAATTGAATAATTTTTAGTTTGATGGTTGTGATTAACATTAGAAATTTTTTCAAGTTAGAAGATTTAGAATTGAAAACTCTTGACTTTTGAATTTTAAAAATCAGCAAAATTTGAGAGCTTTCATTCATATACATCTTTAAAATTCAAGAGTTTTCAATTATGAATCTTCAAAATTAAACTTAAAAAAAAAGCATTCAAAATTACATCATTTAACATCGTACAATAATTTAATTTTGAAATCCTCTTGAATCAATAGTAGATTCAAATTCGAATATTAAAAATGTCAGGACAAATTTAATAATTATAGATTTAAATATTCTGAATTGTTTAATTTCAATTTCAAACGTTCAAACTTTTCGGGCTTTTCAATTCTTCAAAACCGTAGAATATCAAATTAAAAGACTTGATAGCTGCACAATTTTCAGTTTTAAAGATTTGTAATTAAACAATAATGAATTACATGCCTTCAGAAAAATTCAAAACAATGAAAAATTAAGAAAATAATTTGTCAAATTCGAGCCTCAAAAATGAAAAGATTTTAGAATTAGACATTGAAAATTCAATTATTTTTCAATTGAAAATGATTCAAAATATTAAACAGCTAACTCAGCTTGAAAAGCAAACAAGTTCGAATTGAAAGGCTGAAATTTGTGCAATTCCAAAAATTGGTATTAGAGCTATCTTGTTGCTAATTCATTTATAAAAATGTTTAATTATCAATGAAATATCTCTTCATAAGTTTCAATTTTGCAATCGAAATTGAAATGGTTTAATTTTTTTAAGTATAATTAACAATTTGAGAGATTTTAGTTTTTAAACGATTTAAATTTATTCAAAATAATTGAAATTTTGAAGGGGTTGAGTATAAAGAAGTTTTAATATCACAATTAAATTCTTTTCAGTTATAAATGAAGCTTGGTTTCGTTTAATTTTCAATGTTCCGTAATACACATTTTTCCATTTTTAATGTTTTCCATTTGAAATTACATAATTTTAAACTCATTTTAAAATAATTGAAAATTTTTCCACTTTCAACGGTGAAAATAATATCGAGTTAATTTTTTTATCAGAGAAATTTGTTTAATCAATTTTAATTTCAAACTATAATTTGCTTGTGCAATAACAATTTCAAATTTTAGAATTTTCACTTCGAATTGAAAATTATTCAAATTCAAAAATTTTTTAACTTTAAATTATACAATTTTGAACGCTTTTAATTAGAAATAATACCATTTCAATTTCTTTGAATTTCATATAATCCATGTTTCAAAATTCCAATCTAAAATTATTCAATTTAAAACGTTTCGAAACTGTCCCATTTTCGAAATTCTAATCTGAAATCATTCAATTTCGAGATTCTTCAATTCAAAATAAAATTGTTTATTTCAAAGCTTTTTCGAATTCAAATGATTCAATTTCAAACGCCTTTATTCAAGAATGATACAAGTTCAATCCCTTTTTATTCCATTCGGAATATTGTCCTTTTTCAAAATTTTACTTAGTCTAAAATTGAACTGGAACGTTTTCAATTCAAAATCGTTCAATATATTTTCTGTAAATTTCAAATGCTTTCTAATCGAAATTATTTCATTAATTATAGCTTTGAGAATTCTTCAAACTCTTCGTATTGGAAAATTTTCAATTAATGGATTTAAAAATTTTTTATATTGGTAATGTTAGGGAATAAAAACCCAGGAACGTGAACGCGCGATTCGTGCACGTGAATTTACGGCTAATTGTTAATAATTTTATTAAACCACTTTCAGAAATTCATACGAAGATTAAAATCAATACAACTCAAACTTATCAAACTATCATCGGTTTTGGTGGATCGATGACAGATGCTACTGGAATAAATATCAAATCTCTGTCGGAACCAGTACAAGAAAAGCTTATAGGGTATATTGAATAAATTTCAATTCAGTTTGTTTCAATATTTTGTAAAAAAAATCAATTTCCGGAATATTTGAAATCATACATGCTATTTTGAATTTTAGAGCATACTTTGGCCCTGGAAGTATTGAATATAGTATGATCCGTGTCCCAATGGGAAGTTCAGACTTCTCTACCAGACCTTATAGCTATGCAGAGACGGAGAATGATATCTTTCTAGATAAATTTTCATTGGTCGATGAGGATTATAACTACAAGGTAAGAGACTTAATAAAAAATATAATTTTGTTTAAAATAATATATTTTTTTATTTCCAGATACCATATTTGCAAAAAATTAATAACCTAACTAACCAAAAAGTGAAGTTAATAGCTTCTCCCTGGTCTCCAAGTCCCTGGATGAAAACTGGAGGAAACTGGACTGGGCACGGAATTCTGCGTCGTGAATATTGGCAAACATGGGCTAACTACTTCGTAAAGTGAGTACCACTTCACATATGCAAATAGCTCAGAGATAAACTACCTAAAATTAAGAGCAAAGGTTATATTCCTCTTTGCATTTTGAACCTGCCATCTGCAACCTCTTCTTAACCTTCCCCTTACTCTTTCCCATCCCTTTTCATCTACACACGTTCCCATCATTACTACCACCTCCCATTGTTCTAAATTTCTCATAAATTCCCTATCCTTTCTTTCCAAGCCTGCTACATTCCAGTAGCGTATCCTCCACTCTTCCCTTCTTTCATTTCTGGTCTCATTTTGTTTCGTACTATTTCTTATTTTCCTCTCTTCCGTTTCTTTCTCTCCTAGTCCCCCATCAACGCACTTATTACTAACTTTTCCTTTTTTTCGTTCCAATTCCACCATATACTTTGCACCCGTATTCTCCCATACTTAACCCACGAACTCTTCCCTTTCTATCTTTCCTCTCCGCTATTTTCCATAAATTGTACTGCACATTCCTTTCTTTCTATGTGAAATCATCCTCTATTCTCTCCGAGCTTCCATATAACGCCTTTTTCTTTGTCATCACTTCCCTCCTATGTTCCCACCTCTTTAGCTTCACTAGTGTAATTTGCTCTCCCCTCCCCCCTCCTTTCCTCCACTTCTACCTTCCTCTATCTCTACCTTCGCATCTACCCTTTATCACTGTATTCGTTCTTCATTCCTCTATCTCTTTCCTTTCCATTCTCCCCTCTATTCTTTTCAACATTTCCTTATCCTCATTCTCACTCTCCCCAGCGCCAAACTCCCAATTTAGGCTTTCTTCCTATGTGAAATCATCCTCTATTTTCTCCGTCATTACTTCCATTTAATGTTCCCATTTCTTTAGTTTCGCCAATGCCATTTCCTCTCCTCTCCCCCTTCCTTTCCTACACTTCTCACTTCCTCTATCCATACCTTCGCATCTATTCCTCTGAGCACTTCTTCCACTCATTCATTCTTTCAGTTCCTTCCCCTCTGATCTTGTACCCTTTATCACTATATTCTTTCTTCTTTCCTCTAACTATTCCCTTTCTGTTCTCTCCTCTATTTTTCCCAACCTTTCCTTGTCCTCATTCTCACTCTTCTCGCCAGCATGGTTTATCCTCTATACTTACCTCCCTTCATTTCTTGTATCTTTTTATCTTCTACTATTTCTGATTTTCCTCTCTTCTTTTTCTTCATTCTAATCCCACCATATACCATGTATCTGTATTCTTCCATACTTAACCACGTTCTCTTTCATCTTTTTTTCCTCTCCGCTATTTTCCATAACTTGTTCTACATATTTCTTACTTCCCATGTCAAATCATCCTCTATTCTCTCCGAGCTTCCATATAAAGCCCTTTTCTTTGTCATCACTTCCCTCTTATGTTTCCATTCTTTTAGTTTCACTAGTGTCATTTGCTCTTTTCTCCCCCTTCCTTTCCTACACTCCTCACTTCCTCTATCTCTACCTTCTCATCTATCCTTCATCACTATATTCTTTCTTCTTTCCTCTACCTCTTTCCTTTCTATTCTTCTCTCTACTCTTCTCAACCTTTCCTTATTCTTATTCTAACTCTTCCCAGCACCAAACTCCCAATTTAAGCTTCCTTCCTATGTGAAATCATCCTCTATTTTCTCCATCATCACTTCCATTTTATGTTCCTATTTCTTCAGTTTCGCCAGTGCCATTTCCTCTCTTCTCCCCCTTCCTTTCCTTCACTTTTCACTTCCTCTATCCCTACCTTCGCATCTATCTCTCTGAGCACTTCTTCCACTCATTTCATCTTCCAGTTCCTTCCCCTCTGATCTTGTACCCTTTATCACCATATTCTTTCTTCTTTTCTCTAGCTATTTCCTTTCTGTTCTTTCCTCTATTCTTCTCAACCTTTCCTTGTCCTCATTCTCACTCTCCTCACCAGCATGGTTTATCCTCTATTCTTACCTCCTTTTATTTCTCGTCCCTACTCGCCTCCTACTATTTCTTATTTTCCTCTCTTCCTTTTCTTCATTCCAATCGCACCATATACCATGTATCTGTATCCTCCCATACTTAACCACGTTCTCTTTCCTCTTTTTTTCCTCTCCGCTATTTTCCATAACTTGTACTGCATATTCCTTGCTTCCCATGTCTAATCATCCTCTATTCTATCCGAGCTTCCTTACAAAGCCCTTTTCTTTGTCATCACTTCCCTTTTATATTCCCATTTCTTTAGTTTCACTAGTGTCATTTGCTCTTCCCTACCCTCCTTCCCTACACTTCTCCCTTCCTCTATCTCTACCTCCGCATCTACCCTTTTTCACTATATTCTTTCTTCTTTTCTCTATCTCTTTCTTTTCTATTCTTCTCTCTACTCTTCTCAACCTTTCTTCATCCTCATTCTCACTCTTCCCAACACCAAACTCCCAATTTAAGCTTTCTTCCTATGTAAAATCATCCTCCATTTTCTCCGTCATCACTTCCATTTTATGTTCCTATTTCTTTAGTTTCGCCAGTGCCATTTCCTCTTCTCTCCGCCTTCCTTTCCTACACTTCTCACTTCCTCTTCCCCTATCTCCGCATCTATCCCTTTTAGCACTTCTCCCACTGACTCATTCTTTCAGTTCCTTTCCCTCTAATCTTGTACCCCTTATCATTATATTCTTTCTTACTCCCTCTAACTCTTTTCTTTCTATTCTTTTTTCTATTCTTCTAAACCTCACCTTGACCTCATTCTCCCTCTCCCCTCCAGCATAGAACATCCTCCATCCTTCTTTCATTTCTCGTTTTTTTTTGTCTCCCACTATTTCGTATTTTCCTCTCTTCCGTTTCTTTCTCTCCTAGTCCCCCGTCAACGTACTTATTACTAACTCTTCCTTTTCTGCGTTCCAATCCCACCACATATCTTGTCTTTGTATTCTCCCACACTTATCCCACGTTCTCTTTCCATTCTTTATTTCCTCTCTGCTATTTTCTATAACTTGTACTGCATATTCCTTTCTTCCAATGTGAAAGTATCTTCAATGCTCTCCGAGCTTCCATATAACTCCCTTTTCTTTGTCATCACATACCTCTTATGTTCCTATTCCTTTAGTTTCACTAGTGCCATTTGCTCTTCCCTCCCATTTCCTTTCCCCTCACTTTCTCTATCTCTACCTTCGCATCTGCCTCTCTTAGCACTTCTCCCACTCACTCCTTCTTTCATTCCTTTCCCTCTAACCTTGTACACTTTATTATCATATTCTTTCTTTTTTCCTCTTTCTGTTCCTTCCTCTATTTTTTTCAACCTTGCCTTGTTCTCATTCTCACTCTTCCCCCCAGCATAGCATATCCTTCATTCTTACCTTCCTTCATTTCTCGTCTCATGTTGTTTTCTACGACTTCTTATTATCCTCTCTTCCGTTCCTTTCTTTCCTAGTCCCCCTCAAAGCACTTATTACTAACTCTTCCTTTTCTTCGTTCCAATCCCACCATATACCTTGCAGCACTATTCTCCCATACTTAACTCACGTACTCTTTCCTTTCTTTCTTTCCTATCTGCTATTTTTCATAACTTGTACTCCGTATACCTTTCTTTCCATATGAGATCATCCTTTGTTCACTCCAAGCTTCTATATAACGCCCTTTCTTTGTCATCACTTCGCTCTCATCTTCCCATTTCTTTAGTTTCACTGGTGCCTTTGGCTCTCCTCTCCCCCTTCCTCTTCAACACTTCTCACTTCCTCTATCTCTACCTTCGCATCTATTCTTTATCACTATATTCTTTCTTCTTTCATCTATCTCTTTCCTTTCTATTCTTCTCAACCTCTCCTTATCCTCATTGTCCCTCTTCCCACCCCCAAATTCCCAATTTAAGCTTTGTTCTCATGTGAAATCATCCTCTATTCTCTTCGAGCTTCCATATAACGCCCTTTTCTTTGTCATCGCATCCCTCTTATGTTCCCATTTCTTTAGTTTCGCTAGTGCCATTTGCTCTTCTCTGCCCCTTCCTTTCCAACATTTCTCACTTTCTCTACCTCTACCTTCGCATCTATCCTTTTTAGCACTTCTTCCACTCTCTCCTTCTTTCAGTTCCTTCCACTCAAATCTTGTACCCTCTAACACTATATTCTTCTTTTTTTCCTCCAACTCTTTTTTTTCTGTTCCTTCCTCTATTTTTCTCAACCTTTCCTTGTCCTCATTCTCACTATCCCCACCAGCATGGTATATCCTCCATTCTTACCTTTCTTTCATTTCTCGTCTCATTTTGTCTCCTACTATTTTTTATTTTTCTCTTTTCCGTTTCTTTCTCTCTTAGTCCCCCGTCAACGCACTTATTACTAACTCTTTCTTTTCTTCGTTATAATCCCACCATATACCTTGTATCCGTATTCTCCAATACTTAGCCCACGAACTCTTTTCTTTCTTTCCTTCCTCTCCGCTATTTTCCGTAGCTTATACTGCATATTCCATTCTTCCCATGTGAAATCATCCTCTGCTCTCTTCGGGCTTCCATATAACGCCCTTTTCTATGACATCCCTTCCCTCTTATGTTCCCATTTCTTTAGTTTTACTAGTGTCATTTACCCGCGTCTCCCCCTTCCTTTCCAACACTTCTCACTTCCTCTATCTCTATCTACGCATCTACCCTTTATCACTATATTCTTTCTTTTTTCCTCTATCTCTTTTCTCTCTATACTTCTCTCCATTTTCTTTACCTTTCCTTATCCTCATTCTCACTCTCCCCACTACCAAACTTCCGATTTGAGCTTTCTATCTTCTCTATTCTACTTTTCAGCCCTTCTACCTTTTTACTATGATCTTTCTGCTTTTGTTCCTGCCTTCCTGTCTTTGTTCTAAAGTCTACATCCATTTTTCCAAATTTTCCTGGAATTTTTCCCACTTCCTCACCTCTTTTCTACGATCTGCCATTTCCTTCCTAATTTCTTATTTGATTTCATCTCTCCTTTCCTCCTGCCTTCTTTTCCTTCATCTCTATTAACTCGATCATCTTGTGCATTTCTTTTAAATTTTAATTTTCATTTCGATCAATTAGGATTTTAATTCATTTTGGGATCCCAGTAGTTCAGTCATTCGATTTTGTGTAAAAAAATGTTTTTTTTTGCAAAAAAAGGGGAATAAAAGGGAAATTGATTTATTTTTATAAACTTTTTATATCCTATGCGTTATTTTTGTATTTTAGAAACTTGTTTAGCTAGCTTTGAAGAAACTGTTGAACACTTCAGCACTTTCTATAGATGAAAATACAGGAGCAAAAAATTCGGCAAGATCAAAGATTGAAAAATAGATGAACAACAAAATTGAAAAGTGTTCATGTTTGAATTTGTATATAATTTTAGCAGTTGAAAGCTCTCAGATGCTGAAAAAAATTGTTAATTTTGGACAAAAAAAAAGATTACAGCGAAAAAATAGAAATTAAAAAAGTATATTATTCACGAAAGTAACAACATTATGAAGATAACCATTTTTTCAAATACTCAGTTTGTTTCAAACTTTTGATTGAGAAGTCCGCTATTATATTTTTGGTCGAGAATTCATTTTTTTATTAAAAATTTTATTATTTGGTTGAAAATAAACTTTTTTCTTGAAAATTCATATTTTCTGGTGACAAATTGCACAATTTGGTTGGCAACTTTCTTCCTTTCTCGACTAAAAAATCTTCTTTGGGTAAAAACTCGTCTTTTTTGTTTGAAAATTCATCTCTTTGGGTAGAAATTTCATATTTTTGGGTTAAAAATTTAACTGTTTGGTTGAAAATTAATCTGTTTTGGTTGAGAATACGACTGTTTTGTTGAATATTCGTCCTTTTGGGTTGAATTCAACTGCTTTTATTTAAAATTAAAATCTTTGTTGATTGAAATATCAACTATTACATTTTGCATTAAGAGTTCGTCTATTTTAATTGAAAACTCAACTATTTTTTATTTGAAATTGAAATCATTTTTGGTTGAAATATCAAGTATTACATTTTTTTATTCAGAGTTCGATTTTTTATTGGAAATTCAACTACTTGGTTGAAAATTCATCTTCTCGGTTGAAAATTCAACTATTTGATTAAAAATTCATCTCCTTGGTTCACAATTCCACTGTTATGTTGAAAATTGAAAATTTTTTTGGGGTTGAAATATCAACTCTTAAATTTTTCATTTAGAACTCGTTTTTTTTGGATGAAAATTCAACTCTTTTGTTGAAAATTTGTCTTTTTAGTTTAAAAATTCATTTCTTTTGTCAAAAATTTAATCTTTTTTGGTTAAAAATTCAACTGTTTGGTTGAAAATTAATCTATTTTGGTTGAGAATACAACTGGTTTGTTGAATATTCGTCTTTTTTGGTTGAAGTAAACTATTTTTAATTCAAAATTAAAATCTTCTTTGATTGGAATATCAACTCTTACATTTTGCATTGAGAATTCCTTCATTTTAATTGAAAATTCAACTATTTTTTAGTCAAAATTTAAATCTTTTCTGGTTGAAATATCAAGTATTACATCTTTCATTCAGAATTCGTTTTTTTCTTAAAATTCATCTCTTTTGTCAGAAGTTTAATCTTTCTTTGGTTAAAAATGCATCTGTTTGGTTGAAAATTAATCTGTTTTCGTTAAGGATTTAACTATTATATTAAAAATTCGTCTATTTTGGTTGAATCAAACTTTTTTTTATTTAAAATTAAAATCTTTTCTGATTGAAATATAAACTATTGCATTTTCCATTAAGAATTCGTCTTTTTTTATTAAAAATCCAACTACTTCGTTGCAAATTAATCGATTTGATTAAAAATTCCATTGTTAAATTAAAAATTGAAATATTTTCGGTTGAAACATCAACTATTACATTTTTAATTCAGAATTCTTCTTTTCAGTTAGAAATTCTATCTTTTTTGGTTAAAAATTTGTCTTTTTGCGTTGAAAATGTAAATACTTGGTTGAAAATTATTCAGTTTTGTTTGAGAATTTGACTATTTTGTTGAAAATTCGACTAATTAATTGAATGTTGAACAGCTTTGTCAAAAATTAACTTTTTTTTTAAAAATTTGACTTTCTTTTGGAAAACTCGTTTTGTTGCCTTAAAACTAATTTTTTTTTTACTGAAATGTTTATCATTCCATTGAGGTTAAAAATTTACTGATTTTAGTTCAAAATTTAAACTACTTGGTTGAAAATTCATGTATTTTGTTGAAAGTTTTTCTTTCTCGGTGACAAATTAATCTTCTCGGTTGAAAATCCCTTTTTTTAGTTGAAAATTCATCTATTTTGTTGAAAATGTAATATTTTTAACTGGAATATTAGGAATTTGAAGCGTTTCAATTTAAATTTAATAGAGTATCCTCATTAATTTTATTTAGAAATGTTTTTTGGCTTCTTCTTGTAATTGTTATCATTAAAAAGAATCTCTTCTGTAGCATTTTGTTTTCTAATTTCTTGAATTTCTGTTTATGATTTTTGAAAAATGAATCAAAACTTTGCACAAAAGAAAAAAAATTGGGTCGAAATTCTCGATTTTGGGTGTTTTAGAGGATTTTTTAAATTTGAGGGGAAAAAAGGGAATAGGTAAAAAAGGAACGGACTGTGTTCCTTTTTAATTCAATTCAAGAATATTCTAGACTTTAGAGACCCTCTATGAGAAATTATTTATCAGTTAACTTCAACTAAAATTAATTTCCAGTCCCTAGTCATGATCCTATTCCTCTCGAAATACTGAGCCCTTAATTATCGAAAACCGGAGTACCAAACTGTGTGCTAAACTGCTTTCCACTGCTGAGTTTGAAGTTAGTTATTTTCAAGTAGGTTTAGGTTTAGTGTTTAGTATACTACGCATAGCTAAAACTTTATTGATTCAAAGTTCTACGTTCCAGCCACACAAATTCGATTAATTCAAACAAAGAGAATTCCAAAAACACAGAAAAGTGGATCTGAAATATCTTTTTCTTAAAACGTCGTGGCCACGAGATCTCTCGCATGGGGTAAACCGGGGCAAGACCGACCATCGAGGCAAGAGCGACTTTGCAAGTAACATTGCAATTCCTTAATAATTGCTATGTTCTGCTTCACTTTGAGGCTCACCTAGTGCTAATTGCGTGAAATGTCTTAGCCTGAATTTACTCTCATGTTCTTTCACACGTTGGCTCACCGCTCTCCCGATTTCTCCACTATAGACTTTGCCACAAGAGCAAGGGATTTTATATACTCCCGGATCACTGAGAGGTACCTTTTTATCTTTAGGGTTGTTTAGAAGTTGTCCTATTTTCGCAGGTGGTTTAAATATGGTATGGATGTTGTGTTTATTGAGAACTCTTCCTATTTGTTCTGTGATACATTGGATGTAGGGTATGATGGTGGTCGTTTTTCTCTCGCTTTCTTTTCAATTTTTATTCAATTTTTGTTTCCGGAATCAATAGAAATGTCTTTCCAATGACTCTTTCCTATGATACTTTTCAAATTGATAACAATTGGTAATTATTTAAACAATTTTTGTGAACAAATAAATGATTTGACTACATTGAAATGAACATAGGCTCAATTGTTTGTGGAACCAATTATAACTGTCTTGCCAATGACTCTTTGCAAAGTATCGTAACAAAGAGTCATCAAAATGACATTTTTAGTTGATTCCATTAAAAACATTTATCCTATTCATTCAATCTCTTCGAAAATCATAAGATTTTATTTCGAAACAAACGTTTAAATCGGATAAAAAGTGCATGCTAAAAATTGATTCGTTCACATGTAGTGACTTGTCCCACTTTTCCTCACCTGTAAATGTCACCGTCATGAAAGATATCAGGATGATGATGACCAGCGTTGAATCCAACAGAATGGAAGACAAAACTGCTCAAGAAGATAATAATCAACCAAGTTCTGATAGCTGTTGCAAAAGTAGGTGCGGCAAGGTACATCAAAATAGGAGGAATGAAAGGAACAAAGTCCCTGAATTCAGACTTTTTCCAAACATAGAAGACGAGATAGTATCTGTTTAAAAATACAAAGAATAGATTTAATTCTCTAAGTTTCAAATTGTGATAATTAGAAGAATTTTCAATTATTAAATGACGTGTGATACCTTTTGATGCCTTGACCCAAACCTGCCAAAGTATAAACGAAAGGAGCTATGAGAACAGTTATATATCCTATAATTCGGGATTTGTTCTTAGTTGGTAACCACTGAAAAAATGGCTCCACAGCATAAACTTCGTGGTCCCAAATTGTGTTTGCGTACATGTGATGGCTCATCACATGCGTAATTCGCCATTCTTTCGTAGACAGTAAGGACAAATCCATATAGTACATTCGAAAATTGTCCCTCGTGTGAAGGTAGTTGTGGCCTACAACTGCTGTCCATGCTAGAAATACGGCTAAAATGTTTCTTTTATTATTAAGATTATTGTGACCGGGGGGCGATTATGTAACTTTTTTACATTTACTTTCACTTCCACTTTTTCCAAATTAACATTAGTTGATTTTTTAAAAATTTTTGTGACAATTAAAATTTCCAAAAAAAAAAACAAACAACTGACGTGAATTTTAAAGAAGCGAAAGTGAAAGTCAAGGCGGAAATGTTACATAATTGCCCCCCAGGTGTGTAACATGGATGAATGCTGGATGAAGTGTATGAAGTAAAGGGCCCCAGGTGAAAATTGCAGTAGCCTCTTAGTACTGTCAAAATGATGATTACTATGTTCTTCACTGGTCTGCTGCTGTCCAAAGATATGCGTGGTACCATGTCAAAACTGGCGTTAGCCTGATACTGGCCTGGTATCAACCTTATAGTGTGGATGGTACTAAGACAGTACCTTTGTATCTTTTATTATAGAGGGCCCACTAATGGTTCAGTAAAATGAGAGGTGCTGGTCCAGTATCATTAGAGGTACTGGCTCGTTACTAACCTGATACTAAGCATGTAGTGTCAACAGTACTGTAACAGCACCTTTTATTGTAGTGGACCCAGTACTGGCTCATATCAGTACAATAAGATGCTATTATTGGAACTAACCTGATACTTGCCTCCCCACGTGGAAAGATACCCCGGAAAGTACTCCACGGAAATTCTACGCAAATTCCAGTTGGAAATTCCACTAACTTTCCGGATGCAAATTCCAGTCTGTGATGGACCCAGGAAATTCCGAGAAAACGCTATACAAAGTTTAGCTGTCTTCCTGGTCGGTTTTCGGAGGTCTCGAACGTTATCCCAACATATTCCGTGTGCAACAGGTGTACAAAATACATCAACCTCGAGGGAGTTGACTTTTAAATAGGAATTAATCGCGCTCCAACGGTTACTGGGAAGATCTGTCACTTTATAACATCTTCCGAGTTCACTGGATGTACAAAATACACCTTTTTCCAAGAATTTGAGTTTTAATCAGGGATTGGTTGCACCCTAAAGGTTACAGCAAATTTGTTACACCTGGTACACTTGGAAGATGTTGTGCAATGAGGGACCGTCCCAGTGACCATTGTGGAACGACCAATCATTGCTTAGAATTCAAATTTCTCAAGCAAGATGTATTTGTAACACCTGGTGCACTTGAAAAATGTACATTAATAAGTCATGAGAAAAATGAGTGGGTTGCGGACATCCTCCATTTAGAACTCAACTTTCTCGAGAAGAATGTATTTTTTACACCTAGTGCATTTTAAAAATGTTGTACAATGACGGTTCGTCCCAGTAAGCATTGTGATGCGACTGATTCTTATTTAGAAGGCAACTTTCTCGATGAAGATCTATTTTTTACACTTGGTGCACTTGGAAGATGTTGCACAATGACAGGTCGTCCCGGTAGCCATTGGGGTGTGACCAGTTCCTATTTAAAAGTCAACGCCCTCCAGGTAGATGTGTCTTGTACACCTGGTGCACTTTGAAGATGTTGTACAATGACGGGTCGTCCCAGTAAACAGTAGGGGTGTGGCCAATTCCTATTTAAAAGACAACGCCCTCGAGGAAGATGTATTCGTTACACCTGGTGCATTCGGAAGATATTGAACAATGAGACGTCATCCCAGTAAACATTGAGGTGCGGCCAATCTTTATTTAGAACTGGAATTCCTCAAAAAAGATATATTTTATACACCTGTTGCATTCGGTAGACGTTTCACATGAGGGGTCGTCCCATTATCCATTGAGGAACGACCAATTATTATTTAGAACTCAACTTCCTTGAGCAAGATGTATTTGTTGCACCTGGTGCACTCGAAAGATGTACATTGACAAGTCATGAGAAAAATGTGTGGGTCGCAGACACTCTTCATTTAGGACTTCATATCATCGAGGAAGGCGCATTTTGTACATTTAGTGCAAACAGAATGTGTTGAGACGACGGTCGTGAACTCAGTACAATAAGAGGTACTGGTCCAGTACCAGAACTGGTACTTGCCTGATGCTGTCTTGATACCAAGCCTATAACGTCGGCAATACTGGGCCAGTATCAATAATGGTTCTTGCCTACTAGAAGCCTGCTACCAAGCCTGTAGTGTGAAGAGTACGGGGCTAGTAGTGCCTTCTATTGTAGTGAACCCAGTACTGGCTCAGTACAATAACAGGTACTGGTTCAATCCCGTTCACACTAGAGGCTTGGTACCAGTCCAGTACCAGTACTGGACTCGTACAGCGAAACTTGTGGGCCAGTAGTGTGCCCGTAACGAAAAGAATTATCATCAAAGGATTTTTCAGTACTGGGACAGTTGTGTAAATAATCTGACACAATACAGTGCCAGCAGTTAATATCATTCCGCGATGTCAAACTGAAACCATTAAAACTGTATGAACGACAAAATCGAAGTTGTTCAGAGAGACAAAAGCAGTCACAGAAATCAGATTTACTTTTGAAGCTTTGGATTAATAAAGAAAATTTTGAACTACAATCTTGAGTAATGACAATGAATGCCTTCCTAGGAATTTTCATAGCGTGAATTTTCAAATCTACTTTTTTTCACAGAAAAACGTGGATCCTCAAAAGTATGCCGATTCGGTGTTTTTTTGAGTTGCAACAAAAATGAGACAGCGGAGAATCAGAATGCAGCTATGCTTATCTTACAGTTTCACACTTAAAGTATTCTCATTTTGAGGAAAAGAATCTTATTTCGAGAACATAACAAATGAGCCGCAACAAAAATGATAGCACTGTTTTTCTATGTTGGCAGTCATAGTTAGATATAATTGGTCCAACGAGTTTGCATTCATTTTTTCATCAATTTATTTAAACTTTTATGAGCCAAATATTTGATAAAAGCGCTTATTTTTTAATTTTAAGTACTCATAGATTATTTAAAATTCGTTGAAAATGTCGGTTTGGAATAGACCATTTGAATGAGTGACGATTATGATGACGTCCGTTGTACGGAGCGCATAAAAAAGTGAAGCATGTGAAGATATTTTATTATATTTTTAAATTTGGTGATTTTCAACCATAATATTTCACGTTAATATTGCTCAATTTTTTTCTGATGTTACAAATAAACATTTTCATTCAAGCTTCCAAATGACACGGGAAATTATTTAAGACTAGCAATATTATATGCGAGCTACAGCGCGCGGGAAACGTTGCAATGCCCATTTTTAATATACAAATATAAAACAATATTTCTATGATTCCAATTTTAAATTGTACAATTTAAGCACCCCAAACAAAATTATTTGAGAGGCATTCAGTTTGAAGTATGCAATTTAGAACAGTATCAAATTGAAAATAATTTAATTTAGCAGTACTTGCATGGTTTTATTTTTAAGGCAAATTTTTTGTTGAGCTGACTGATTCGATAGTTTTCAAATTTGGAAAACTGGAAAGCTACATCAAAAATATTCAGTTTTGAATGCTTTTTCGGAATTTTTTAATTGTGCACGATTTCAATTTGAAGTTATTATATTTAGTGAAATAGTTAAATTTCAAATATATGTCAATATAAAATTAGTAATTTTGAATGTTTCGTTCCGATATTTTGAATTTTTATATTGTGCCGCGGATTTAAAACGTTATTTCAGTTTTGCAGATCTGAAATTAAACTTTTCAGTTTTGAAGACATCTAATTAAAAAATGTTCACCCTTAAATGTTCCCACTTTGTATGTACAGTGACTACAATTTTTAAAGATTAACTTTGAATCTGCCAAATTTTCATTGCTCTGAATATAAAACTCTTAATTGTGAAAAAAAGAATGGAAATTTTTACGTTTTGAAAGCTGTACATTTTCAATTTCAAACGCTATAAATTTAAAATTTTGCAATATTTTAGCACTTCAAATTCAAAAAATTTCAATTTCAAACGCTCTAAATTTGAAAATGGTCCACTTTCAGATTGTGAAATTGATTAATTTTCAGCTTTAAATGCTTAGTAGTGAAATCATTTTAATTGGTATTACTAAAAATAAAAATTTCTCCATTTTTGTATCTGCTAATTCTTTGAAATTGTACAATTTTAAGGACTTTGGAACCAGGCCCTAACCTCAAAATTGAATTTCCTCATTTGACTCCATAAATTCTATAATGACATCTTCGTTAGGTACCTAGGGCCTAAACTTGTTTTGAATGAAGTCTGTATTCCAAGGGAAAAATTAGCCAATTTCAATACTTCTTGTGTAAAAACATGAAATTCTAGTAATTATGGAGTAAAATGAGCCGATTCATTTTCAAGGTTGAGGCCTGGTTCCAACGCCCTTAAGTATTTCTCATTTATAGGTTGTTTATTATCGAAGGCTTTAAGTCGGGATTTATTCAGTTACTTAAAGTTTTTAATTTAAAATTGTTTATTTTCAAACGTTTAAATTCTAACTTTCCTAAGACCCTTTTCTTCACCCTCGAGTACTACCCCCTAATTAATGTGCCTTATATTCTTATTAACTTTTACAATAATTTTGTATTTCCCTTATGAAAAAATATTATAGGGAATTCACTATACGCCTATAGTGATTTTCCTATAAAGGATTTTTTATACTTTATATATAGAAATAAATATAATAAATATATAAAAATAAATGTATAGAAATAAATAATATTAAAATATTGAAATAATCATTGCAGAAATTAGGAAAACTGTAAATAAAGGATTAAGTTTGGAGCACTCATATGAAAGGACATAAAAATTGTGATATTTATGAAAATTAATCACATTTTAAAGAGCTCTCTCTGACAAAGCTATCATGAAACATAAATACTATCAGTATATTTTTTATATAACATATTATTTTAAAAGGTAATAAATATATATGACACATATGTGTCATTTGTTTTTGTTAACATTCTAAACTATTTTTTCCCAGAGCATCACTAATCAATATTTATTAGTGATGATCCAGGAAAAAAATGGTCAAAAAGACTTAATAAACTTTAAAATAGTACAAAAATCTAATTTCATCACTTAGGGGATGGTTTTTGAGGGTGAATGAATTAACAATATATAATTAGGTTTAGGGAGGTAAAAATGATAAAGTTCATGAATTCAAATTTAAAACTATAAAATTTTGGACATTTCAGTGTAAAATAATTGTCTCACTAAGCCTTGGTTTTAATTACTTTTTTCAACTGTAGAGTATGATTATTTTCAAACGATAAAATTTTTAAAATTTTGAAATGTAACCAAACCAATTTTAATGTGTCGATACATGATTTCAATTTACAGTAGCTTAGTATTAAATGATTCCAGTTTAAAATAATTTAATGTTGAAAGTTTCAAGCCGAAACATGATCAAGGAGTGAGATTTAAAAATTTTAAATTGATAATTTCGAAAGTTTTTAAACAGGTGAAAGTCATACAACTTATATCATATTTGAAATCATTCTGACTTATTTATATAATAAACTAAGAAGGTTAAAGACCCCACTCATGCTTGAAATTAAAAAATTGTAATTGATATAGATTTTAGCAATTTAATTATTTTCACTAAAACTAATATTAGATGTAAAAAATGTTAGGCATTTTCTTTATTCCATGTATTTGAGGTATGAAAAAATTGTAAACTCATCAACTGAAAACGAAAATTAAAGAATCGTAGTAAGTGAAACGAAAAATATAATTATTTCCAAATATTAGTTTTCAATTATTGATTTCATTTTGTTGTACAAATTCGAAGATTTGAAATCGATTCCCAAGAATTTTTATCGATTGAATATTATTTCATTTCACACTTACTTATGTATTTCGAAACTTTAAATAAAAAAACAAGCCAAATTTAAAGAAACAGGAATGAAAAACAAAAGTATCTCAGTGAACCAACTTCATATTGCGAACAGAATGTATTAGATGCGTACGCTTGTAGATTATTATTATTATTAATTGCAAGTGGTTGAAGATTTTGTCAATACCCTCACGAATAAATTTTTTTCATCGTGCACTTCAGATATTTGATATGTTAAATGTTAATTTCGTGATGTCAATAAATTTTGACACTAAGTATCGATATAAAAAAAAATTGAACGTGACATGCAGTTTTTTCAAGAATACTGAAGAACTAATCACTGGCCAGGACTGCCCTTATAACTGACGTCACATCAACCATAAGGTCTGCTATTTCCCCAAATTTTTTCACTTTTAAAAATGAAATTAAAAAATATGTAAACCTAATACTGATTTGTTTCTTGTAAAAATAAACTCAGTTTAACGTCATCTATAAGATGCAATAACTTTCTGTATTCATGACACATGCAAATTCTCTATTAAAACTGTTTTTTTTGCGTTTATATTTCCTTGAAAAAATCGTTCTGAGTTTATTTGATATATTTTTATGGTACTATGGAAATTTCATCGTAGATTTGTAGTCGCCTATGAGACGCATCGATTGACTTATTAACCCATTGACGAACTTTCAATGATCTTTCAAGACTGACTAATAGCGATTTATAAACTTTTAAACAATTATTCAGTTTGTTTAAATGAGGAAAGCTGTTTTCATATTCTGAATATGATATATTTGTTCGCTTCTTCGAGACGCATCAATTGACATAGTGACGAACTTCGATAACTTTTCATGACCTACAGTAGAGATTTATAATTTGTAAACAAATTTTTTACTTTTTATACATGAGAAAAAGTTTCATAGTGCCTACTTTTAAATAAAATATAAGAAACAAAAAACTTTTTTAGAGGGGTCAACATTTTGAAACCAGTGAACTTCAAAACCAGTGAACAACATACGCATCTGTCAGTATCATTATTTATATGTATTTATTTACAGGGTCAACGAACACAAAAACAATAGATATTAATAATCAAAAGCTTGATCCATATTTACCCCACCCCCTTCCAAACGGTTTATTATGGATCAAAATTTGTATATGCTAGTGGAAATATCTAAACAATTTTTTGTTCATTCCGGATGATATAGAAATCTTTGTTTCGATAGGTTTGCTTGAGTTATACAAAAAATAATTTGAAAATAATATAATTAAAAATAATGTTTATTTATTCATACGAAAGTGCTAATCTTACCACCAATAAGAGTTGGTATCCACGACCTAGTGGCCAGTAAACAAGAAAAAATGGCAGTAGCAGCAATAAAATCGGCGATTAGGTTCGTCTCTTTTGCTGGTCTGTGAAAATCTACATCCTTGAGGGCATTAGCCGCTCGTTTTTTGAACTTTTGATAAAATCCATTAGGTAAAAAAGTTAAAGGGACTGATCGAGAAGTCACAGCTTCACGAACATAAAATTTTGGCAGTAGATTTTCGGCCTTATCAGTTAGATGGTGCGTCTAAAAAAATAAATATTTTTGCAATCAAGAAGACAATGAATATTTGATTACACGTTCTATATGAAACGTGTTCTCTAAGAAATATTAAAAACTTGACCCTTCAACTTACTTTTTAAAAAAGCTCATTATTTATTAACGAAAGAATCCACTATTTTTGGTTTATACGCACCTCAAATGCTTCAGTAATGTCAGTTCCTTTTGTCAATGTTAACCATTCTGAACCACCAGGGTGTTTTTCAACCCATTTTTCAAGATCGTATAATCCATTTCTGATTCTCCAGAAACCTTCTGCACCATCGTCGATTTTTCTACCTTCAATAAAACCGTGGCCGGTTTTCAGAAAGTCGTCTCGTCCGGTCGGGTATTTCAAACCTGGCAGAGTACTCTTCAATTTTTCCATTTTATTTATTTTCATGTTCTGGAAGAAATTGTCAAATCAGCAAAACCAATTTTAAATTTCTTCTGATATTTGCTGTCCTAAATAATGAAAACATAAAAAGTATATGTATACAAGGACGGAGGGGGACTGCTGAAACTGACTGATCATTTGAGCCGAGCAAAAAAAAGTTGTAATGTAGTATCCGAAAGAAGTAAAAAGAAAAATGAAATCGATTATTATACTTTGTTTGCTTTTTGAGTTTAAAATTAAAAAAAAATCGAGCCAAACAATGGTGTCGAATTTCTGTGAGTGAAGTCTTTTGTGGTGAACAAATACAAAAAAATAGAAAACAGAACAAAATTTCTGACTGCAAATTATAATTTTTCAAAAATTTGTAAGAAACATTTTTTAAAATTTCTTTAATTGCACATTTTAGAAAAAAAGTTGTACATGTTGAACTTGAAATTTCTTCATTATGAATCAAAGAAACATAATATGTCAATATTTTGTTATTATGAAAAAAGTTTGGAGGTTTTTAAATTGTGAAAGTCGGTTAAAAACTTATTCAAAGAAGGCGACATGCACCTACAGAAAAGGGTTTCGTAGTCTATTATCTATTTAATCAACAAAAAATAAGGGGGTCCCGTGGGATAAGGAGGGTCGCAAGGGATATGGGGGTCCAGGAGGATAGGGACGATTCCCAACTCGCACTCTGCTACCTGGGAAGAATACCCCCACCACTGGGCCCAGAGTGCTTACCCCTCACTTGGGCTTACAGAAATGAGATGCAAAAATAACTTGATATTGTAAAATAGCGTTTTTGCCGGTTTTTATTACATTTCAAGCGAACAAATTAACCAATCTCGACGTACGATGTAAATTGTAGGTGTTCTTAATATTTTCAATTCCTGATAAAGCTTTTTGTCTCGCAAATTAATACCTTGACCGCAATCTCCAAAAAACCTAATTTCGCCAACTTCAGTCACTACACAAATATCTACTTTGTTTTCATTCTGAAATCATGGCCTGCAAAAATCGTTCTTTCCTTGGAATATTAGGATAAATGGGATCCCGCGAGACAGTTGGGATCCTGAGGGATAAGGGGGTCCTAAACACAGAAAAACGCGGATTTTTGAAAAGTACGCCGATTCAGTGTTTTTTTGAGTTGCAACAAAAATAAGACATCGGAGAATGAGAATGCACACAGTTTCACACTTGAAGTATTATCATTTTGAGAAAAAAAATCTTATTTCGAGAACATAACAAATGAACAACGAAACCCTAAAAAGCCAAAATTTACAACTTTTTTCAGACCGTAGGTAAAATTTAGAATCTTGAAATTTCTAAACCGAACAGAAGACATTTCAGATGCCAAGCTACAACTTTTTGCACGGCTTAAATGACTCGATTAGTTTAACTCCGCCCTAATATATATATGAATGCATGACGTATGTTCAACTATTTTTTAATCGAAAGGTGATATTAGTTTAATATTCAATACAAATTATAGAAATAAAATTCGATCCATGGAAGAATAATTCCAAACAATAAAATTAAGATAAATTTACCTTTCCTTTGTTCCATTTTCCAAAATTTCAAATGATCCACGATAACTTTTCTCACAAAAGTTTCTTCTCCGTATTTTTCACTAATAACAATTAGGTTTTCGGTTTTGATGTGATATCTGCGTCGCATTCATAAACACTGAGTGTTTCCTTGTTATAATATCAGGTTCACATATCTGCTTCATTTCAGATTCTCGCAAAAAATGGAGTATTTATACTTGCTTGTGACGCGCTCGTCAAATGGATGACGTCACTTATCAACTTTATGGATATTCTAGTCTGCTTGATCGGCTAAATGTTTAAAAAAAAAAACAGTTTCCGCGCTTAATCGTTTAGACATTTAACCTATTATAAAATTTCATTCAGTCAATTATTCCATCGTTTTCAAATTCGCGCTATCATGCATGAGTGCTCCGCAATCGATTAAACTAATGTCCAAAACGCAACATTTTCTATATGATGTTTACTCTATTACATTAAAGTATGTTTTAATAATTTCTGTATCTCGGTCCCGGAATTCTTTCTTAGGTGAAAATTTTTTCCGTTAAATATTCCATTGTATCTTGTGTCGTCTTTCCATTTGTTTAAATTTGTTACTTTTAATGTCATCTTTCGCGATTAAAACAAAAACTACGTGTCTTATCAAAATATGGTCAAATGCAAATTTGTAGATCTATTTTAGGCGTATAATTTTTCTCATTAGACATTTTATTATCTTGTATCGTTTTTCCAAGAATTTAAATTTTTAATTTTCAATGTCATTTTGCACGATTGAAACAAAAAATATGCGTCTTATCGTGTGTCCACTGACTGTCAAACTAAGAAAATGAGGTTTAAAGTTTCAATGATATTATAGCCTGATAAAATGTTGTGAAATATTAAATTCATCTTAAAACTAGTTAATGATATGCAGCGAAGAGCATATTGACAAAGATTTTATGCAATTAGTAATATAATTTAAGAGAAATCAAGAAGATATTTTGGACATAACAGAATATAGACTTAATAAAATTCACCTTTTTGAAAGTAAGAATGTGCCATGTCCAAAAATTACAAATAAGACTATTAAAAAACAAACATTTTTAGAAATTAGGCAAGATACATTACTTGGTGTATTATTCCGTTCAGCTAAACACATCAGTGACCTGACTTACCCAAAAATTATTAACTCTTGAGAAATTTTTGGGATGTTATTTGGAGGTTATATTTAGAATTTGTAAATATTTTATGAAACTTTGAAATACAACTTAATTCACACTATATTAATAAGCTAAAAGTTGTGTATAACATAAAGTATTTCTACAAATATTAAATGTTACTATACAAATTGAAAAAAGTCTGCCCGCTTTGCCGGCACATTCTCATCGCGCGCCTGGCGCGCAGCTCGCTTCGCTAGTAAATTTGAGCGCGTCTAAGGCGCGCGATTCGGTCGTCGCGCTTTGCGCTCGGTGTTATGTGTTCTTCATGAACAAATTACCTAATATGCTTTTGATTTCAAATGAAAAAGAAAATTCATTCCCTTGAGGCTCTGTCGGGCTTAAGGACTACATTCTCATCATAATATTCGCGCGTGATTTTGTGCGCTCACCGTATGACATATACGAATAAATAGTTAAAAAGATGATTAAAAAATCATTTCGATCATTTACAATTGGTCATATAAAGAAATGTTTAACGACAATTTTATTTTACTTTTTAAAAGCACAAATTCTACTCTCTTGACTTTTTTCTTATTTTGCGTCGTTTGACTCAAAAATTAAAATTAAAATATTCTAATATCATTTTTCTTACTTAAAAACAAACTATGCCTCCTACCAGAAAATGTTCGGAGGAAAGCTCATAGGTCTTCGTAAAAGCAACAATTTTGATATCTTAAGTTTTTTTCGTATCGCGTTATGTGGATCAAAATTTGAATTTTCGATTTCTCAAGAAATTTCAAAAAGTTGTTATGACAAACGACGACAAAGACAACGACAGACAGACATCGAAGTGAAATTCAATTTTTCAATCAGTGAGTCCGAAAACTTCGAAATTTGATGAAATCCGCGAGAGCAAATTTTCACATAAAACCAGTACCTTCTCATTGAGATGAGAATTTGAAAATGAAGATTTTACGTACGAA
>JAUMHM010000005.1:10377550-10401196 GCA_032362435.1 Melikaiella ostensackeni | reverse complement strand
CTTTGCATAGATATAGTAAATGAAATGTAGATACGCCGCTTTTTCAAGAGAAAGTGATCCATAAACATATTATGGAGTTAAGTTTAAATTTATCAAAAAATTTACTATTTTTAACATGCAGACATACTGACAGCCAAAACCAGTCAATCGATTTCGATGAAATTTTGCATAAACGTAGTAAACAACGTGTAGATATGCCCCTTTCTCAGAAGAAAGTGATCCATAAACATATCATGGAGTTAAATTTGAGTTTATCAAAAAATTTACTATTTTTAACATGCAGACGCACCTGCAGACAAAACTGATCGATCGATTTCGATAAAACTTTGCATAGATACAGGTATAGTAAATAAGGTGTACATGTGCCGCTTTTTCAGGAGAAAGTAATCCATAAACATATCATGGAGTTAGATTTGAATTTATCAAGAAATTTACTACTTTTAACATGCAGACGCACCTGCAGACAAAGCCTATCGATTGATTTCGATAAAACTTTGCATAGATATAGTAAATAAAATGTAGATATGCCGCTTTTTCAGGAGAAAGTGATCCATAAACATATTATGGAGTTAAGTTTGAATTTATCAAAAAATTTACTATTTTTAACATGCAGACATACTGACAGCCAAAACCAGTCAATCGATTTTGATGAAATTTTGCATAAACATAGTAAACAACGTGTAGATATGCTCATTTTTCAGGAGAAAGTGATCCATAAACATATCATGGAGTTAAATTTGAGTTTATCAAGAAATTTACTATTTTAAACATACAGGTGGACCTGCAGTCAAAACCGATCGAGCGATTTCGATGAAACTTTGCATAGATATAGTAAATAAGATGTATATGTGCCGCTTTTTCAGGAGAAAGTAATTCATAAACATATCATGGAAATAGATTTGAATTCATCAAAAAATGTACTATTTTTACCACGCAGACGCACCTGTAGTCAAAACCGATCGAGCGATTTCGATAAAACTTTGCATAGATATAGTAAATGAAATGTAGATACGCCGCTTTTTCAAGAGAAAGTGATCCATAAACATATTATGGAGCTCAATTTGTATTTATCAAAAAATTTACTATTTTTAACATGCAGATATACCGACAGCCAAAACCAGGCAATCGATTTCGATGTAATTTTGCATAAACATAGTAAATAGCGTTTACATATGCTCATTTTTCAGGAGAAAGTGATCCATCAACATATCATGGAGTTAAATTTGAATTTATCAAAAAATTGACTATTTTTAATATGCTCAAGCACCGACAACCAAAACCAATCGATCGATTTCCATGAAACTTTGCATAAATATTGTAAATAACGTGTACATATGCCGCTTTTTCAGAGGAACTAAACGATCGATTTATTTTTGCATAAAAAACCATCGTTGACTAAATAATATACCTACCGTTTTATATAATATACCATCGTGGTTCAGAAAATATTATTGATTCAAGATTGTGTCTATTTTTAGCTAACCCAAAACCTTTACCCAAATCTGCTGTGAAACTCTTGGAAATTAATAAGCATATTGCAACTGAAATTTTCAAAGTTCTCTTCACTTGCTCCGCTCAACCATTAATTTGAGTTCATGAATTTTTATTCAATTTTAGTTAACAAAAATATACAAACCTATCATCGACTAAGTTATATTACTTCTTTAAAAGTTTTTTGCAGAAAATTGTTCACAATAATTCAAGAATGAGAGGCCAAACGATGCTAAGTCCACTTTTTGATGAAATTAAGTTTTCTTCAAAAATCACACATTATCGTTTTTTACACCTATTTCAGCAAAAAAAATGGTTTTGTGATTTTTTTACCCTAAAATTTAGTATTTAGTTCTATTCAAATATTTGAAAATTTCAAATTTAAAGTAGATGAATGAAGTATACTAAAATATCCATTTTCAAATTCGACGGTTATTAAAGGATTTTAACAAGTATTTAAGAATTGGAGATATTATTATCAAAATTAACGAATGCTGTACTAGTATTATAAATGTTCCTCTTTCATGTTAAATAGTGTTACTTGTTAATGAAATAAATAAAAATATGTATTTCATAAGATTTGCTCAACGATTTATATATTATTTTCATTTATAATACCAGGGAAAGCAAAACGGTTTTAAGTCCATCGTCATTTCTATTAGATTATTACATGCAAATTTAACGCCATCTATTTTTTCACACAATGATTATTAATTTTCAAAAACAAACTGTATAAGCAAATTTCAAATTTGGTGGTTCTACGGTTCAAAATATTTTTTTTTAGCAAATCTACTTTGTATTCCACCGTTAGTGATGCACAAAGAAAATATTGAAACCAATCATAATTTTTTATTTCTATAAACAAATTATGTTTAAAAAAACGAATTTTCAACAAAGCAGGTCAACTTTTAACCAAACGGTTGCATTTTTGATAAAAACGGATGAAATTTCTGAAAATTGTGGAATTTTCAAGCCAAAAAGATGAGTTTCCGACAAAAATGTTAATTTTTAACCAAATAGTTAAATTCTCTACCAAAATAGTTGAATTTTCAACATAAAAAAATTAATTTTCAACAACAGAATTGAATCCTTAACCAAAATAGATTAATTTTTAACCAAATAGTTCCATTTTTAATAAAAACAAAAAAATGCTACCAAATGAGATGAACTATCAAGAAAATACTCGTAGCTTAATTTTCAACCAAAAGTGATTTTTTAAACCAGAAAGAAGAGGAATTCCAACAAGACAAAGTCGAATTTACCACAAGAAAGTTGATTTTCAAGAAGACAGTTTATTTCTCCACGAAAATAATTTATATTTCAACCACAAAAGTGTTAAATTTCAAATCAAAAACATTTGGATTTTAGCCAACAAAGACGAATTTCAACAAAATAGTTTAATCGTAAACCAAACCGGATAATTTACAAAACAGAATGATGAATTCACAAGGAAATTGTGGGGTGTTCAACCAAAAAAGATAAATATTCAACCAAAAATGGAATAGTTAAATTTTCAGCTAAAAAAGTTATTTTTCATCAAATTGAAACTACTTTTCGACAAATAGTTCAATTTTTAACAAAAGAGATGAATTTTCAGCTAAAATGATGAATCTTTAAACAAACGAAAATTAATTTCCAATAAATCAGTGCAACTATTAACCAAGTACTTGAATTATCTACTATAAAAATGAATTCTCAATGAAAAATGTATTAGTTGATATTTCAGCCAAAAATATTTTTATCTTTAATCGAAAACAGTTGAATTTATCAAAAAAAGACGGATTTTTAACTAAAAAGTTTAATCCTCAATCAAAACAGATTGAAAATTTCAATATTCTGCTGAAAATTTGCTTTTTTTGGTAGAAAATTAATCGCCTTGGTTAAAAATTCAATAACTTGGTTAAGAGCTCAAATAATTTGTTAAAAATCAATTTTTTTGTTAAACATTTATCATATAAGTTGAAAATTCACCTCTTTTGTTGAAAAATGAACTATCTGGTTGAAAATTTGTTTTTCTCTCGGTTGAAATTTTCTTTAACTAAAAATTTAAGTGTTCAATTTTTGGTTAAATATTCACCTTTTTTCCTTCAAAGCTCGTGTATTTTGTTGAAAATTCGTGCATGAATTAATTTTTTATCTTAGATGCCACTGTACTTATTTTTATTAATGCCGAGTCCATTACGCTTGTTCACGGGAAGATAAAAAATAAAATTGTAAAAGTGACAATTTTTTAAATTTTGATTTGTTATCGAAAATCAGCTCTCATAATTCTTTTTGGAATTTGTTCAACTGAAAATATAATTTTACGAGAAAAAATCATCATCAACACAGGAAAAGCAAAAGTTAAAATGTATTGCAGATAAATTTTGAAACGGTTAAAAATTGAACGAATGCATGCGTTAGAGTCGCGCGCTGGTTATTCACAGTTGGCGCGCAATTCGAAATTGGTATTAAATACAATTCTTGTAATTAAAAAAAATAATTATTATGAAATGCAAGAGAATGTATATGAATTGTATAGATTTTGATTTCCGACAAGAAACAAATTGATAACATATATATTTTGTAAATACCAGCTTATATTCTTTGAATCCAAAGACTAACTACTATTTCATCAAAAATTTTAATAAATATAATTTATATAAATTATTGAACATTTTGTAATAATTATTTATTTTAATTACATGAATTGTTGCTAATATCCATTTTGAATTGCGCGCTAACTGCGGCCAATTGGCGTGCTGTCTCAACGCAAGCGCAATAGTTCAGGGCGTCCACATTGGCATCACTGCCGAGGTCAGCAAAATCATTCTGACGTAACCTAACTACGATACGCTGGAGTGAGGAAATTGGGGTAAAACGTAGAATCGGTAACAAAAAACACAAATAAAAAATTGTTCTTGTTTACAAATCTCCTCGAAAATAAATTACACTATTGTAAACGCACTAGAACTTATTTTACACAACTAAGCAAAAAGCAACTGACAGCAGTTAATCGCCATTTTACTCCAAATTAATAAACTCGAATGACGGTAGATAGCGCTGGCGTCGCCACTATCGCTACTTTCCGAATGAACATTAAGGCGTGAGGAGACGAAAGATTACCCAGGCAAGTTTAAAATCACGAAATTATCTCCGCTTCATGTGAAGTTTAACCGGCAAGGTTAATTTTTGCTGCAGCGGATCTTTTACCTGCAATTGATATCAACTTTATCTTTTCTTTCTGTGTAAAACTGCAAACTTCTAGAGTACACGAAAGTCTAAATTCATATTTTTAATAAATTTGAAAATGTATCTAAACTGCAATAATAAAATTTTTTCAACCGTGAATGTTTTAATTTGCGATTTACAATTCAGTTTAAAAATTCTTTCTGGAATGATTGATTCTCTGGACTTTTTTCATATCAAAAGAAATTTTGAATGGCAAATTCTAAACTATAACAATTAAAATATTCAAAAATTCCAGGGCTATTTTTTTGTTTTTAAGATATCGGAGATGGCAAAGATGTGGTCTTTGGGTTCTTTTGTGGGACGAAAAAGTTTCAAACTTCTTTGTATTCTTGAGGAAAACCCACTTTTGACAATAATAAAAATGAAATATAACCTAATTATTCTAGTTTCAAGTAATACGATACTGTAATACATATTTGAGAATAATAGACAAATTATTGTGAACTTTGTTCTGCAATAAATTAATTAATTTAGTAATAAAAAGCTAGATTGCAAAGATAAGAGTTACGATCGTCCTGTTGTTTGAACCGTACTCCTCGAAATTCATTAAAAGTATTTTATGATCTAATTCTAGCGTGAAGCGATGTTCTTGTAAAGTTATATAGCAAACTACTCTGAGTTTCCACTTTATGAAGGAAAATTATTACACTTTCGTGGCAATTCCAGGAAAAAAATGTTGAATTTCACTTTCACTTCGTTTCACTCAATAAATTGGTATTAATATTAGACATATATTCAATATACAATATACGTATTGCAAAATTGATTTTATTATCAATTATGATTTGCACATACCGTTATATTTATTACAAACCCTCAATAGAAAATATATTCCACAGAAAAAAAGTACGTACAATTGGCAGTGAATAAACGAACTTTATATAGAATTATTTCTTATTTTAAGTTTATCGAATTTTATCCTATACAATATTGGAATGTTACCTTCAAGAACTTGAAAATTTGTTGCATAATATATTGTATTGGCGTTATTCATGATATTCATGGCTAAGTAATTAATTGTGTAAACCTTCTCGAAATTGAGTTTACAAGATTGACGCCTCTGAGACGGAGAGAAGGTAGATACAAGGGCAAATGTACTAAACTTAGCCAAATTAATTTTTCAGTTAGTTTAAAAGTTTGATATTATCATAGAATTGAGAATAATGTCCCTTCAAATTAAATAATTACAAACTTGATTTAAAAAATGATTCTCTTCCATAATTTATTTTTTATAAAATTTAATAACTTCGAAATTCCGATAACAATTTTAGTTAACAAAATGTGAAATTCTGTAAAATGCACAGCAATAAATAATTCAAGTCAATATTTTTAAATAAAAGAAATCTTTTAAAAATTGTCTAATATAATTTACAATTTACAGTACTGGGTCGTAAAATGTATAACTAAAATAGTTAAATGAATATCAAGATTTTTTGAATTTCAGATTGATTTAATTTTCTGAAACTGATTTTTGTAATCGCATGCAGCAGGGGGGAGCAAAAAAATATTTTATTCTTATTTCAAATTCAGAGGGGGGCCAAAAGTTTTATTTGGTATCCGGATCTCCCAAAAAAAGTTACAGGAAAAAAAAAATCTTATGTTCGCGCATCCACGACAAAGCTCAAAATAACGAATAATAGCTAATTTTTTGTTATTTTCGTAAGAAATAAATTTGTTAATAGCAGGAAAAGGTTCTTAAAATTATTATTTACAACTCTAATTATCCTCCGAAAACTATGCATCGACGAAAAAATTCATATACATCTTAGATTGTCATCAAACTTGAAAAAAAGTAAGAAAATCTGGTTCTCACTAAAGAAAAATTTCTCCGATTGGACTGAAACGTAAGGAAATTTTAGTCCATTGGATAGTAGTTTAGGGGAAAAATTTTTACCATTTTAGAAATTTTTGGCAAGGAAAAGGGGGTGGAATTTTTTACATGAAAAAGAATTGTTAAAAATTCATCTTTTCGGGTTTAAAAGTAAACTGTTTTTTAACATTCAACTGTTTAGCTGGCAAACTCAACTCGTTTGTTGAAAATTTATCTTTTATGATAGAAAAGTTATCTTTTTTGATTGGAAATTTATCTTTTCTGGTTGAAAACAACTATTTTGTTAAAAATTTGAATATTTTTGGTTGAAGTTTAATCTTTTTGTTTCAAAATTCGATCGTTTGGTTAAAAATGCATCTTTTCAGGTCTAAAAGTAAACTGTTTTTTTAACATTCAACTGTTCAACTGGAAAACTCAACTCCTTTGTTGAAATTTCATCTTTCATGATAGAAACGTTTTTTTTTTCATTAAAAATTTATCCTTCTTGATTAAGAATGTATATATATTTTTTGAAAATTCAACTTTTCATGTTAAAAATTCAACTGTCTTCTAAAAGGTTAATCTTATTGACTTGACAACTCAACTATTTGCTTAAAAATGCTTCAACTTTTTTGTTGAAGTATATCCTTCTTTGTTTGAAAATTCGACCCATTGGTTAAAAATTTATCTTTGTAGGTTGAAAATTCAACTATTTGGTTAAAAATTCAATTATTTTGTTAAAAATTCATCTCTATTGTTTGAAAGATCATTTGTTTGGTTGAAAAGTCATTTTTCTTGCTTAAAAGTTACCCTTTTTGTTAAAAAATCATCTTTACGGGTAGAAAAGTCATCTTTTTTGGTTGAAAACTTATCTCCCTCGTTGAAAATTCAAATTTCTGAGGTTGAGAATTCAACTCTCTTCTAAAAAATTCGTCTACTTGTCTTGACAATTCAACCATTTGATTGAAAATGCAACTGTATGGTTGATTTTTTTCATGAAAATTCAGTTCTTTGGTTGAAAATTCATCTTTGTAGGTTAAAAATTCATCTTTTATGGTAGAAAAATCATCCTTTCTGCTTAAAAATTCATCTTTTCGGTTTTAAAAGTAAACTATTTCCTTAACATTTAACTGTTTAGCTGGGAAACTTAATCCTTTTTCGAAAATTCATCTTTCATGAGAGAAAATTATTTTTTTTGATCACAAATTTATATTTCTTGGTTAATTATATTTTTTTCTTTTGAAAACTCAATTTTTCAGGTTAAAAATTCAACTGTCTTCTAAAAAGTTCATCTTCTTGTCTTGAAAATTCAACTATTTGGTTAAAAATTCACCTATTTTGTTGGAAATTCATCTCTTTTGTTTGAAAGTTCAACTATTCGGTTGAAAATTAATTTTTCTTGCTTGAAAGTTATCTTTTCTTGTTAAAAATTCATCTTTTCGGATAGAAAAGTTATCTTTTTTGGTTGAAAATTTGGTTGAAAAAATTGGTTGAAAATTGAAAAAATGAAAAAAAATGGTTTGTTTGGAAATTCGTCTTTGTAGGTTAAAAATTCAATTATTATGTTAAAAATCATCTTTCTTGGTTGAAAATAACTTTTTGTTGAAGATTCAACTGTTTTTGGTTCAAGTTTAATCTTATTGTTTTAAAAAAAAAATTCGTTTCTGGTTAAAAATTCATCTTTTCGGTTTCAAAAGTAAACTATTTTCTTAACATTCAACTGTTTAGCTGAGAAACTTAATCTTTTTTTTGAAAATTCATCTTTTATGAGAGAAAAGTTACCTTTTTTGATTAAAAATTTATATTTCTTAGTTAATAATATTTTTTTCTTTTGAAAACTCAATTTTTCAGGTTAAAAATTCAACTGCCTACTAAAAAGTTAATTTTTTTTGTCTTAAAAACTCAACTATTTGGTTAAAAATTCAACTTTTTGTTTGAAAATTCGTCTTTGTAGGTCAAAAATTCAATTATTTTGTTGAAAGTTCACCTTTTGTGGTAGAAAAGTCATCGTTTTTGGTTAGAAATCCATCTTTCTTGGTTAAAAATAACTTTTTTGTTAAAAGTTCAACTGTTTTTGGTTGAAGTTTAATCTTTTTGTTCAAAATTCCAACATTTGGTTGAAAATTTACCTTCGTTGGTTTGAAATTTAACTATCTGGTTAAGAAAATTAACTAATTTGTCGAAAAATGGTCTTTTTTCTTGAAAGTTTAACTATTTGGTTGTGAATGTAACTTCTTGGTTGGAATGTTTTTCCGTAAATTCAATTATTTGGTTGAAAATTCATCTTTCTTGGCTAAAAGTGACCTTTTTTGTTTAAAATTTGTTTTTTTTTTTGGGTAGAAAGTAATCTTTTTTGGTTAAAAATTCATCTTCCTCGGTAGAATATAACTTATCAGGGATGCGAGTACATAACATATATTTTTTATCAATCTTTAATTGGACTTCAATTTAATTTTTCTCAATGGAAATTGGGTTGATAAAATAAATATATGAAACTATAGACTATAGGAAATGCTTTCGGAAGGTATTAACGAGCTAATGAATCAATTAGAGAGAAACCTTGAGTCTAGAAAAGAGCATTATGTGAAAAATAAGCTTCTCAAGTCTTATAAAACAATACAAAATATTATGTTTATTTTCCGAAGAAGCGATCATTCTCAGAAGTAGAAATAATTAACATTTCTATACAGCAGAGAAGATTTTTCATATTTATCAAAAGCTGCTTCGAAATTATTTTTTATAATAATCAGTGCTCCACGCTTGACGGGTTAAACGTTTAAACAATTCGAATAATTTCTACATATAACTGTTGAGACATTTGTCAAGTAGAAAAGTTCATTTGGTTAAAATTTTCATCGTTTCCAACTTCTTCTTCATTTAAACTAACTTCACATATTTAAGTTTTTCAGGCTAATATTCAAAACAAAAGACATCATTTGAAACCAACTGAAGTTAGCTTAAAAATAAAACAAAAACATTTGAAAACGATGAGGAGTTCAACCGAATGAACAATTCGAATAATTTCGTTGTTTAACCGTTTAGCCAGCCAAGCGCGAGTACAAATTTGAAAAAAATATTTATAATATTATTTTTAATTCCTTTGAATAGAAACGTTATGTAGTATTACTAAGGCAGATAAGGAGCAGTTATAAACAGTGAGATAAATTAATGAACTTTTACATACAAATCGATCACGATTTTTTTTACCGGCAATTAAATTCCTTATGAATTCTTTCATTAATTTTTTCTGTTATGATAGAGTAATAATTAAATATTTTTATAATTATCGTTAATGTGACAGTTGCAATAATCAATAAGTGCAAAGGCTTGCTGTGAGTATACTTTTTACTCAGTTTGCTCATGAAGGCTATAGTTATCTGATATTATCGCTGGAATATGCAGCACTATTGACTAACATCGATTGATTATTTTCTGAAAGAAAGAGGTAATATTAATTTAGAAAAAATTAATAATTATAAGCGAGTGAGTCTATACCACAAAAGCTATATTTGCATAAAGATTTATCAGTTTTCTCACTTTCATGTTCGACTAATCAGCAAAATATTTCAGAGCCATATGCATTTATTTCAATTTCACGATTAATTGAACTTTCCTTACTTCTATCTAAACTTGGAAAAATAAAAACCCTTTACTCTATCAATAAATCAAGATTGCAACAGATTTTGTCTGGATTTTATCTCATGAAGACGATAAATATGTTGAATGATAACATCTAGAAACAAAAATAAACTTTAATTGAATTTTTTCTGTTTGTTGAAGTGAGTTTAATTAACTCAGTGCCGGTACTGATGGATTTACGATATTCAATTGGAAGAATTAGTTAAAGCATTCTTCTTTGTAGGTTGCAAACAGTTATTTACTGTAAGCTGCAAATATTTCCCGAGCCAAAGTTTATCATATTCTATTATAATAATTCAATCCCCTTGAATAAACATTTTTAAAGTAGATATAGTATTACAAATTTATGCTCTAAAGAAAACTGATGAAGTTGCCTCCATATCTGGGCACTTAATCTGCAAAATATGAAAGAAAAATAGTACTTGAAAGATATTTTGTATTATTCAAATTCAAAAGATATAAAAAATCTTAGGAACTGGCAGCTGGTGAGTTTCAACGATCATATCCTTTCTGTTTCAGATTTATTGTTCATTAAAATATGGTGGAATCGTCATTTTTTATGAGAAAAATTGGTTTGCTTCATAGACTTGATTAAAACGTAATAATTAGGCAGTGATTAAGTGTTTGGAGTCTATGTATTAATTCAGAAAAAATAATATTTTAGATCTGGCTGAAAATTGATAAAATTAGTTTAAGGGCATACATCAGGTGTAAATATCTACATTACCGACATTTTTTGGACAAACTCATTTCGTGTGGATATGATTTTGTTTGAATAAAAATGATAATGTAGAAATTTGCACCTGATACGTGCCCTTGAAATGACTAAGGTTATTTTAATGAAAAATGTAATTGAAGTATGCAAATCATGTTTTTTATATTCTCATACGTATCTCAGAGCGATTTTGAAAATTGATAACGTCGACTCGAAGTTTATAGCCACTCGGTTTGATGCTCAAGGTTAGTAAAGGGAAGTTTTTCGCAGAAATTTTCAAGACTGATTAAAGTTGGAAGATTATTGCCAATAAAAATTATTTGATGGAAATGAAACGCATTATGAATGCAAAAGCAACATACGTTTCATAGAGCATTATTACGAGCATCGATTAATTTAATGATTTAGAAGGCAAATCCATGGATTGCAATATATCCTTTGTGCAAAATATTCAACCAGAATATAACATAACGGAACATGAATACTGACAATTTTCCGATATATGTGCGAATTTCGACGCGTAATTGGAGAATCGAGTCATGAAATGTGGTTAATTAAATTTTGAACTGATTCAAGTACACTATGAGAATTTGTTTATTAATGCAAAAAGTGAACATCAGGTTTGCAATGAAATCTTTTTCTTATTAAAACAGAATTCGGAAATTCTGAAAATATTTAACATTCTACAGCTCTCGTTTGTATCATAATTTTGGAGCCTGCATCAAATACTGTTAGAATAAGAAGTGTGTTTTAAGGCGGAAAATTATGCTACAAAAGCGGGTCTGCAATTTGGCGAGACATTGACGAGACGTGTATATAACTCCACTTCATTCACTGTGCGGCAGTTTATATTCTAGTTTATAATACGTGCAGAATTTCGCATGATAAATTCTTGAATTATATTATCAGAAAACCCTCGGAAATTCAAATATACGTAAAAATTAAATGTGTAATAAAGAATTAAAGGTTTTAGATTGAAAAAAGACGCGTGACGAAATTGAGAATTGGTATGAGTGCTAGAATTTAAAGATATGTATCAGGTGCAAATGCCTATATTATCAATATTTTTTTGGACAAACTCATGTCCACACAAAATGAGATATCGAGTTGAAAGTTTGGGAAATTAAATAAAAGGTACTAAGAAAGGTTTGTCTGATCCTAAATGTTTATAAATACAAAAAAAATATATAGAAAAAGTTTTAAGATATTTTTTTTTGTAATTATAAACATTTAGGAGCAGATAAATCTTTCTTAGTGCCATTTACTTAATTTTTTGAATTTCTTACTGGATATTGTATTTGGTGCGGAAATAAGTTTGACCAAATAAATGTCGGGAATGTAGAAATATGCATTTGATACATGCCTTTAAAAAAAACCAATTTAAAAAAATTCTTTTCTTTTTTTAAGAGTATGATAAAGATGACTATTTCAGCTCATTCGCCTAGGTATTAAAGTTAAATCTATTTGAAAGTCGGCCATGTATAAAATAAATTGTTACTTCGAAGGAATAAAAAGTTCTGTGAAAAACTTATTAATTGTACTTGAAAGGTATAATGTCATATTTACAGTTAGAAGGTATAGTATAATGAAATGTGTGCTCAATAATGTATTATGCAAACCGGATTCGTTTCGATAGTATACGATTGTACGTTTGCTCACACAAAGCAAATGAAATGCAAAGTATTGTATCCAAAGCGGATGAAAAGTGAAGCATGCAATGGACCGTATCGATATTTTCAATCACTAGCGGTACATTTCAAGGCCGTTGATAGAAGTTCAATTTCTTATGTGTTCTGATGAAAAATAGTCACGCGATATTCCATTTAAGGCTGAAATTGTTTGAGCAATTAGTCTTTCTTCATTTTTTCACAAGTTAACTTTGCTTTTATACATTTATTATACAAGGAGTCTTTCAGATGGAAGTAAAAGCAATACAAATTATCATGGAATAAGTTTAAATATAATTAAACAGAATTATTATTAATCCAATCTAAATATCTGGACACTTTAGTACAGACAATAGGCCATTCAGTTCCTCCGCAGCGCCTTGAATCGCCCCAGGAAAAAAGCCCAGTAAGTACGCCATTTACTGTCAAAGCACTTCCAGAATCAAACTGAAATCAATCAAATTTTAAGTTTTTTCAAACCTTTGTCTTTGTGATACTTTTATTTAAAAAGATATAATTTTACATGATAAAGGGACAAAGTTATTTCGTAAAAAGTTGACCCATTTTTTTCGGGTACGAAACTTTTTACGAGTTTCTTAAGCTAAAGGCAACTTCTATAAAAGATTGTGAGAAAAAAATCAATAACGGGTTCATGTTTTTTTAAAAGGCGAGGACGAAGATTACACGATCCTGGTTCAGAAATATATCTTACTTCATCGGACTCCAGCAATCTTCACTAACGCTTGTCCCATTGTAGTGTTATACTGAAGCAATAACGCCTATTTGGTCTGTATAACACCACAATGGGACAACAGCGGACGAAGATTGCATGAACATAGTTCAGAAATATATTTTACCTAGTCGGAAACGTGCCATTATAGTGTTATACTGAAGCAATAACGCCTATTTGGTCAGTATAACACTACAATGAAAAAACTGTACAATGGGACAACCGTGGACGAAGATTACACGATTCTAGTTCAGAAATAAATTTTACCTCGTCGGAATCCTGTAATATTCATCAACGCTTGTCCCATTGTGGTGTTATACTAAAGAATTGGCGCCTGTTTGGTCAGCATAACTCTAGAACGTGACAACAGTGGACGAAGCTTGCATGATCCTTGTTCAGAAGTAGATCTTACCTCTTCGGAACCTTGCAGTCTTCGCCCATGCTTGCCCAATTGTAGTGTTATGCTGACCAAACAGCCGTTAATTCTTTAGTAAAACACTACAATAGGACAAGCCCTGGTTCAGAAATGTATCTTACCTCATCGAAATCATGCAACCTTCACCAACGCTTATCACATTGTAGAACTGTACTGAAGAATCGGCGGCTGCTTAGTCAGCATAACACTAGAATGGAACAACAGTGGACGAAGTTTGCATGATCCTTGTTCAAAAATAGATCTTACCTCATCGAGATCTTGCAATATTCGCCCATGCTTGTCCAATCGTAGTGTTATACTGACCAAACAGATGTTAGTTCTTCAGTGTAACACCACAATAGGACAAGCGTTGGTTCAGAAATATATCTTACCCTGTTGGAATCGTCGCATTACAGTGTTATACTAAAGCAATCACGCCTATTTGGTCAGTATAACACTATAACGGAACAACTGTACAGTAGGACAACCATGGACAAAGATTACACGATCCTAGTTCGGAAACATATCTTACCTCGTCGGAATCCTGCAACCTCCACCAACACTTGTCACATTGTAGTGTTGTACTGAAGAATTAGCATCTGTTTGGTCAGCATAACAATAGAATGGGACAACAGTGGACAAAGTTTGCATGATCTTTGTTCAGAAATAGATCTTACCTCATCGAGCTCTTGCAATATTCGCCCATGCTTGTCCAATCGTAGTATTATACTGACCAAACAGATGTTAGTTCTTCAGTGTAACACTACAATAGGACAAGCATTGGTTCAGAAATATATGTTACCTTGTCGGAATCGTCGCATTACAGTGTTATACTAAAGCAATCACGCCTATTTGGTCAGTATAACACTATAATGGAACAACTGTACAGTAGGACAACCATGGACAAAGATTACACGATCCTAGTTCGGAAATACATTTTACCTCGTTGCAATGCTGCAATCTTTCCCAACGCTTGTCACATTGTAGTGTTGTATTAAAGAATTAGCGCCTGTTTGATCAGCATAAAACTAGAATGGGACAACAGTGGACGAAGCTTGCATGATCCTAGTTCAGAAACAAATCTCACCTCGTGGGGATCTTGCAGTCTTCGCCCATGCTTGTCCAATTGTAGTGTTAAGCTGACCAAACAGGCGCTAATTCTTCAGTATAACACAACAATAGGACAAGCGTTGGTTCAGACATATATCTTACCAGGTCGGAATCCTGCAATCTTCACCAACGCTCGTCCCATTGTAGTGTTATACTGAAGCAATAACGCGTATTTGGTAAGTATAGCACTATAATTGCACAACAGTGGACAAAAATTGCACGATCTTAGTTAAGAAACAGATCTTACCTCGTCGGGATCTTGCAACATTCGCCCATGGCTGTCCAATAATTGTAGTGTTATACTGACCAAACAGGCGTTAATTCTTCAGTATAACACAACAATAGGACAAGCGTTGGTTCAGAAATCTATCTTACCTCGTCGGAATCTTGCAATCTTCACCAACGCTTATCCCACTGTAGTAAAGAATTAGCGCCTGTTTGGGCAGCATAACACTGGAATGGGACAACAGTGCACGAAGCTTGCATTATCCCAGTTCAGATATAGATCTTATCTCGTCGGGATCTTGCAGTCTTCGCCCATGATTGTCCAATAATTGTAATGTTGTACTGACCAAACAGGAATCAATTTTTCAGTATAACACTACAATAGGACAAGCGTTGGTTCAGAAATATATCTTACCTCGTCGGACAACAATGGACAACAGTGGACAAAAATTGCATGATCATAGTTCAGAAATATATTTTACCTTGTCTAAATCGTCCCATTATAGTGCTACACTGAAGCAATAACGCCTATTTGGTCAGTATATCACTAGAAAGGGACTACTGTGGACGAAGATTGCACGATCCCAGTTCAGAAATAGGTCTTATCTCGTCGGGATCTTGCAGTATTCACCCACGCTTGTCCCATTTTGTTCCCATTTAGCATTACTTCAGTGCTTATTTTAGGTATTAAAATAAAACTCAGAAAAAAATACTCTTAAGTGGTACTAAAATGAGACGAATAATGGGAACTCAGAGTCATTTTTTTACATTGAAAGTAACAGCATGAAGTTATGCTATTCAAAAACAGGACACGCAAAACATGATACCGCAAAAAGAGAGATCTCTACGTTTTACAGTGTAGTGTTGTACTGAAGAATTTGCGCCTGTGTTGTTAGTGCGATACTACAATGGGACATCCGTGGACGAAGATTGCACGATCCTAGTTCGGAAATAGATTTTACCTCGTCGGGAACTTGCATTCTTTGCCCATGATTGTCCCATTGTACTGTTATACTGAAGAATTAGCTCCTGTTTGGTTAGCATAACAATCTAAATTAAAAACTGAATCTGAATAATATATTTCTTAATTTCGTGTATATTTCGTCATTTTTCAGATAATCACAAAAAGCATTAAATTTTTGATTTTTTTGTAAATTTTCGATAAGTCCACTATGAGGTAAGTTATACCACAATAATCTAGAAAAAATGGTTCATGATATAGTAGTTTCCGTATTCCACCAATCATCTTGGAAAAGTGAGATGAATAGAATAAATTAGGTCCATCTCCAAAAGTTTCCCAAGGCCAAAAAAATACATTTTTCTTTGAAGATTCTATTGAAAAATCGAGAAAAATTGTGTAAATTATGTCCATCTTCAAAAATTTCGCTTATTCCATTCTTAGCAATCTTGAGTCATGGTTCACCCATTGTACCGTTTCCACGCGGAGCAATCATTAAACATGTTATTATATTTAAGTTTGTCGTTGCAATATCATTTGTAATTAATTACCTGACATGCTCCAACTGCTAAATCAGGAATAGAAGCACAGATTTGAGAATCAGAAATACGAAATGGTCTTCTTGAATATTGTTCTTCGCAAAACGTTTGATTTACTATTACGAGATTAAAACGTTGCAAATTGTCAGTAATGTAACCATCAAACTGCAATAAAAATATTGAATATAATTATGTAATTTATTATATAATTTAAGAAATTCGAGACCCTAAAAGTTTACGTAATTTTTTGCCCATCCAGAGACCACAACCGCCTGATTGGTTTTCAAGGTTTCATTAGCCTTTGGAAGACGAATAAAGTTGATTGATTTACTGATAAGGATGGGATTTTTCAGCTAAAATTAAATTGTGTTAATCAAGTACTTTTTCAAAGGAATTATCAATATATTTATTATTCAATTTAAAAAAAAATATTATTTGGATTATAAATTCTTACTTTAACTAAAGCGATGTCATTGTCCCCAGTAATGCGACTGAACTCCTCATGGATAATTATTTTGTCTACAAAACGCTTCAATCCGAAATTACTTAATGCTCGACTTAATTTTATATTGCCAGCCACTATTTTTATTCTGGATGGGTATCTTGCGTAACTAGAAAAATAATAAAAGATAGAAAATAAGCGAAATTTTAAAATAAAATTTAAAAACTTTTTTTCATTTCTCTATACTGTAGATGGATTCCATATCAATAAATAACACTAATTTTGAGCAATGAATAGTATTTAATTGTAGCTTGGCAGATTCTTTCCTTTAGTAGTGACAAATAATTCCTCCAAATTTTATTTAAAGTTCAAAAAACTGGCAAAGATACTGAAATTTTGAATTTTTGGTACCTTTTTCTGAAAATTCCATATCTTCGGTTTTATTTGAGCAATTTTAATTTTTAAACAGGAAAATTGTTTCAAATATGTTAGCAGTAGCCAAAATATTTGAAGAAACATAGTGAAGTTTATTATTGTACATACCTAATGAATAAATAATGTTCTTTTTTGCATGATTATACTTGCTTTATTTGTATTATTTAGGTTCCTTTTCCTCAACGTGAATCAATTATTTTATAATGTAATGAACTTTTCACTCATGTGAAGCTGTAAAAAATGGTAAAAAATGAAGTGGAACCAAAAAAAGTAAAATGCCTGTTTAAGAGAACTGTTTTCATGAAAAAATTTACTTTTTTTGACTTTTTCTTGTATCGAGATTAGTTTTTAATAAAAACGTGAAATTATGATTTTTGAAATTAAAAACTAATCGTTTCAAAATAATTCTAGACTTTTCCAAGTACATATATAATTTTTCCTAATATGGAGACATTCAAATAACATAATAATTGAATAACCCAAATTAATTATCCACTGACGAATGGTGAAATTTTAAGTTATTAGCATGAAAAAAATGGAATGTGTATTCAATTTCGTGAGTTTATGAAAAATTATGTTTTTTTAGTCCTTGTAAATATCTAAATGGGTGAAATAATAAACTTTTTGTTAAAAATTTATATTTTCGGTTAAAAAATTCCACTGTTTTGTACAAAATCTGTATTTTTTAATTGAAATTACAACAGTTCAATAGAAAATTCATCTATTTGGTTAAAAATTAACTTTTTTTTGTAAATTCATATTTTTAGCTTGAAAATTCAACTCTTTCGTTGGAAATTCGTCTTTTTCGTTTGAAAATTTATCTCTTATGGTACAAAATACATCTTTTTTGTTTAAGATTGCAACTGTTGAAAATTTGTCTTTTTCGCTTAAAAATTTATCACTTTCGGTAGCGATAATATCTTTTTTGGTAAAAAATGCTACTGTTTGGTTGAAAAATAATCTGTTTTGATTGAGGATTTGACTGTTTTATTGAAAATTTAACTAATTTGTTAAAAATTCAACTATTTTGTTGAGGATTCAACTACTTGGTTGAAAATAAGAATTTTTATTGAGAATTCATATTTTCAGGTCGAAGATTCAACTCTTTTGTTGAAAATTCGTCCTTTTGGTTTAAAAATTCATCTTTATTGGTAGCACTTTCATCTTTTTTAGTTCAAAATGCAACTGTTTGGTTGGAAAATAATCTGTTTTTATTGAAAATTGAAGAATTTTGTTAAAAATTTATATTTTCGAGTTCAAACTGCGGCTGTTTTGTAAAATATTCGTCTTTTTGGCTTTAATTTTGATAGTTTGGTAGGAAATTTAACTATTATGTTGAAAATTTGAGTGTCTGTTCGAAAATTAACTTTTGTGTTGAAAATTCATATTTTTAGGTTGAAAATTCATATTGTCCGGTTGAAAATTCAACTTTTCTTGGAAATTCGTCTTTTGGTTCAAAAATTCATTTCTTTTGGTAAGAATTTCATCTTTTTTGATTAAAAATGCAGCTTTATGGTAACAAATTGACCTATTTTGGCTAAATGTCCAACTATTCTCGTAGAAAATTAAACTCTTTTCTTGATAATTAATTTTTGGTTGAAAATTCATATTTTCGGGTTAAAAATTCAACTTGTTTGGAAAAAATTTGTCTTTTTGGTTTGAAAATTCATCTCGTTTGATAGAAATTTCATCTTTCTTGGTTAAAAATGCAACTTTTTGGTAGAAAATCAATCTGTTTTGGTTTAGGAATCAAACTATTTTGTTTAAAATTCAACTATTTGATTGGAAATTAACTTTTTTGTTGAAAATCTATATTATCGAGTTTAGAATGCACTGTTTTGTAGAGTATTCGCCTTTTTGGCTTAAATTTTAATACTTTGGTAGGAAATATAATTATTTGGTTGAAAATTTGAGTGTCTGGTTGAAAATTAACTTTTGTGTTGAAAATTCATATTTTCAGGTTGAAAATTCATATTTTCGGGATGAAAATTCAACCTTAGTTGAAGATTCGTCTTTTGGTTTGAAAATTCATTTCTTTTGGCAGAAATTTCATCTTTTTTTATTAGAAATACAACCTTTTGGTGAAAAATTAACCTGTTTTGGCTAAAGGGCCAACTATTATGGTAGAAAATTAAACTTTTTTCTTGAAAATTAATTTTTGGTTGAAAATTCATATTTTCGGGTTAAAAATTGAACTGTTTTGGAGGGAATTTGTGATTTTGGTTTAAAAATTCATATTTTTCGGTTGAAAGTGCACCTTTTTGGTAGAAAATTAATCTATTTTGGTTTAAGAATTAAACTTTTTTGTTGAAAATTCAACTATTTGATTGAAAATTACCTACTTTGTAAAAAATCGTCTTTTTGGTTTAATTCAACTGTTTTCGATTTGAAATTTGAATCATTTTTGGTTGAAAATTGAACTATGTGGTTACAAATTTATGTATTTCGTTAACAATTCGTCTTTTTTGGTAGAAAATTAATCGTTTTAGTTGAAAAGGCAACTGTTTTCTTAATAATTAATCTATTTTAGTTGAGTATTTAACTTGTTGAAAATTCGTCCTTTTTTGGTTGGAAATTCAACTACTTGGTTGAAAGTAGAACTGTTTTGTTAAAAATCAATTTCTTCGGTTGAAGATTTATCTTTCTGGTTGAAAATTGAACTATTTTGTTCAAAATTCTTTTTCCTTTGGCTGAAAATTAATTTTTTTAACTAAAAATTTGACTATTCCATTTTTGGTTGAAATATGATCTTTTTCAGTAGGAAATTCAACTATGTGGTTGAAAATTCGTCTTTTTGTAGAAAATTAATCGTTTTGGTTAGATTGACAATTGTTTGGTTGATAATTAATCTGTTTCATTCGAGTATTTAACTATTGTGTAAAAAATTCGTCTTTTTTGTTGGTTAAATTCAACTGTTTTTGATTCAAAAATTGAGATCTTTTTTGGTAGAAATATCAACTATTACATTTTTTGCTGAAAATTCAACTTTTTTGTTGGAAATTCGTCTTTTTGGTTTAACAATTTATTTCTATTAGTAGAAATATCATCTTTTTTCGTGAGAACGGCAACTGTTTAGTTAAAAAATAATCTTTTTCGGCTGATGATTCAACTATTTGGTTGTCAATTCATATTTTTCGGTAGAAAATTAATGTTGTGTTTAATTTAGAAAGTTTTGAAAAATGATCACAAAATATTCTTAAATATATTCATTATCACCATCGACTGAGTAAATAAATTAATAATACTAAGACATTATTATTCATTTCTTAAATTTTTTCCTAAATTACATGAGTTTGAATGGTAATCGAAACAAATTTTTATTTTATCTTCATACTCAAAATTCAGTGCATATTTAACATATTACTTCTTTGAATAAGAGATATTTATCTGAGAATAGTGAAAATGATGCAAAGAAGTTTGATTTAGAGCAGTATAAATCCAATACTATAAAAGTTACTTTTACAAATAGAAAATTATTGTTATTCAATTTTATATTAAAATTTGAAAAAAAATTTGGCAAGCTCAAAGAAATTCCCTGACTTAAGAAAAAATTCCCTAACATTTCCAGGTTTTTCCAGGTATATAAAAATTCCCTGACAATTTCAAGTTTTCCAGGTTTTCCATCAAGAAAGATGTAAAAATTATCACCAAAAAAGCAAAAGAAGCGAAAGAAGGATTTTAAAGATTTTCTGCTAATGAGTATGATTTGATCTGGCATTTCAGTGGGACTATTCGTGAATTTGTAAATTTTTTGTAAAATTGTATTTCAAATTTTTTTTGAATAAAATTTCAAATTTATAAAAATAATGTTTTTAGTTTTTTTCAGAATTGTAAAAAAGAATAAAAATGATGATGACCATTTATTTAAAAAATTTGTAGCTATAGTAATGTTTAGTAATATAATAATGCTTCCTCTATGAGGAAGCAAATGCACTCCCTAACAGGAAGCAACGTGCCCATGAATAGAGCACCATACAATTATCAATAAAAAAGTGGACACACTCGAGATCGAATTCAAAGCTAGTTTATTTATTTTTTTTTTATTTGAAATTATATTTTAATACAAACAATTTTTGCTTTTGAAAATTGAAAATCGGTCAAATAGAACCGGCCCACCTGCATTATTAAAATAAACGTACTTGTCCAAGCAGTGGGCTGCAGTGAGTATATATTTCTTTTTTATAATTGCTCCTCCGCAAAAATGTTGGTTGTAACTTCTAAGTGATACCTAAGTAAATGAAATAAAAATTTCAATTTTTAAGCCCCAAGATTATTTTCAGTACTTTTAGAGGAAATAAACTGAACATACTGTTTAAAAATATTTTTCATTATTAAAATAATGAGTTAAGTTATTAAAATTAAAGTTTTTCAACTCCTACTAAAAGTACATGAGTTAGACTTAAAACATAAATTATTTACTTGGTAAGGAAATTCTCCAGGTTTGGCATTTACTTGATAAGAAACTTCTCCAGATTCGGCATTTTCTCCAGTAACAACCTTTCTTGAGTGTAAATTCGATTTCACATTTACAGCTGTTAATAAATATAATAATGAAAATAGTTTCAAGAATTATATTTCAAGTTATTAAGGAATCTATCAAATAATTCTTATTGAACAAATTGTAAAGTAACTGAATAAAATAAAAAAATTTCTGAATAATTACATATAATAAGTGAAAATTGCCATGAAAATCCCATAATCATGAATAATTTTTATCAAACAAATTGTGAAGTAACTGAATAAAATAAAAAAGTACTGAATAATTACATATAATATATGGAAATTGCTTACTCTGTGAAAAAGACAGAACGACGAAAAATAATATTGCAATAAATATCATTGTGTAAAATGGTTGCTGGAAGGCACACAGAATTCTGTTCAAACATAATAATGTTATGTTCTGAGCATAAAAATTGAATTAATATTATTTAAATACTAAAAAAATAGTAATTCAATTTGTAGCATTAATATACAGTTTCTCTTTAATTATATTTTAAATTGTTGCTTCAAAGCGTACTTCTTGAATTATTTCAGAATTTATATCCTACAGTTTTTTATTTAATTACCAAATTTTCGAATAATTTTAAATAATATTATTAAACAAAATTAAAAATGATAGAAGACTCATACAAATTTAGTTTAATATTGAATTGTTTTTCCCTTGATCTTGAACAGCCAGTAGAAAAATACTTAAGCTGATGTAACGAAGAGTCACGCATCGCTTCATTTTGATGAGGAAATAAAATAGGTAGTTCAAGTAAAAAATTGAACGATTTTACGAGTCCTTTTACGTGGTGCTAAATCATGTAATCAAGTGAGTATTATGAAAAAAAATATGCGCAACATCCCGTTTTTAGTCATACTAAGAAATAAATTTGAGAAATTAATTTTAGATTAGTAACTTATTTTCCTCGAAATAATGAAGGGGTAACCCTTTCTTCATTTATCATATCATCATTTTTTTAAACCGGTTCGCAGTTCAGAAATAACTTAACTTTTTTAAGAATGAAATTATTCAACAGATTTATTGTTCTTCAAGTGAATTCTGATGACAAATACATAACAAATGCAAATATCGAAGATTTCAATATCAGTCAATGGTTCCATTTTTCATAATAATGAATTACCTTTTCTGTTTCTGATTATAGGTCTAGAGAGAGGAAGAAAGAGAAATTTGAATGAAGTAAAATAAATTTTATTAATGATTCTGACTATTTTTCTTATAGTCTTAATCCATTTTCTTAAATCGGAAAGAAAAAGACGCATCTATTATCTTAATAGTTATAGTCACAATTATTAAAATTGTGAATTGCGACCTTGTATGTCTACTGAATCAGAAAAAGTTTTTGTGGATATGAAACACTTTTTGTTGAAAATGAAGGATAGACTTTTTTATACTTTTTATTCGGAAGCGAAAGATTACGAACGATCTTGAACTCTAAAATCAACGATTCACTCTTGTTTAAAATGATATTATACGCATTATTAAATACGTAACAAAATAAAAAAATATATGAAATTTACTGACTGGATATTAGTTTTTCTTGAACTGAATTCAAAATAAAATCAAGAGCAGCTTTTCTTCTTTTTCTCAATAAAAAATGCAATAATCGTTTATGTTTGAAAACACTCAACTTTATTTTCATGGTATTATGGGAAAAAAAATTATTATTCAATAAATTAGGTTAATTTGAGAATAGTAGATTTTTGTGAGGGAACGTCCATTATGCACGTAAAGA
>JAUMHM010000005.1:10335355-10376410 GCA_032362435.1 Melikaiella ostensackeni | reverse complement strand
TTAATTTTTTCAAAAAACCGACTCTGATTTTTTTCGGACCATTTCAACGGACTTTGGGGGCCCCGATCAAGCTGGGACCCCAAGCGACTGCTTACTTTGCTTATGCCTAAATCCGACCCTGATTCTAGATCTGTTATGTCTCCTTACAGTAACACCTCTATAGAAGAACGTGATCTATCTGTTCCATAATTTTCTGTTCTGTGATTTTTATTTCACATGGCTGTAATAATGCTACATATAAATGTTATCTTTTTGTTATGTATAGTAGCACTTAAAGAACGTGTTCGCTAGGTACTAACTTGGTTTGAACGAAAATCGAGACTCGAGTTGGAAATGCCAACGCCGTCTTAATACCGATACCTAGACTGAAGTATAACTCATTAAGAATAGAATACGGTGTCTTCTATTTTCATGTGACCTTCAATTTCTTTTAATCTGACTTCAAAAATTCAAAAATGTCTTTTTTTGGACCATCCTAATCTTCATCAGATATGCTTTCAGCTTCCTCAAAGAATTACTCCTCTAATTACAGGCATCATAACATATTGAAAAAAAAAATTCCTTGATTTTCGGGTAACTGCTGCAGCATTGTTCGCTCTCATTGCTGAAGTCTACCGCGTACAAGTGCACAGTGGGGCCAAATCGGATTCACGTGGACAAATCAAGGTAGAAGGTACAATTCTTAGCTGATTTTAAAGTTTTTATCTTAGGTCTATTCTGTATTGAATTCAGAATGACCTTGTGGAAGCCGATTTTCGAGAAAAGATTTTAAGTTCTTTTTTAATTTAACTAACAGAGTGAAAAAAATAGGTATTTTCGGAAATTCAAGTTTCCTGTTTTGTTCAAACTGTTTGCGATTGCCCAAAAATGTTCAAAATCAGTGTACATTTCATCTAGGAATGCTCACTTACATTAGTGGGCAAAGATAACGAAAAAGTGTATTTGTTATAAGCAAACTAATGAGCAAAAATGCTTACTTAAGATTTAATGAGACACGGATACTCTGATCCATAAAATTTACGTCGCAGTATATGTGAAAGTAATATTCAATTACGTTTTATTACATATCAACCATTTTTCAAACGTTAGTATCAAATTTAATGAACAAAGTAACTTTATAGCTGTCACTGAATGGATAGGCTTTCGGTTTTTCATGGAATAGACTAAAAATTACTTTTGAGTAACAATTTTCGACATTACTTTATTTTCTGTTAAAATTGGTGGATTGCTTAAACAAATTTAATAAACAAATTCACAATCCAGCCATTTTTCAACATGCAAACTTTGTTTTTTTCAGCTATATTAAATGTCAGTGCCTCCACAGTGACCTCCTATGTGGATAATTTACCAGCAGGTAAACATTTTTCCGTATAAATAATTTTATAAACAAATTGACGATTCGGCTACTCTTTAACAAATAAACATAGCTTTTTTGAGGTAATCTGGTTAACATTCGTCTACGGCCATATTATTTCTTTTAAGCTTTTACTGGACAATAATATGTTTGAATTCATAGTCATTTGTTTCAAACAAGTACAATATCTTGTCATTTTTCAATGCATCGACATTGTTTTTCAACACTCCACGTTAATGACAGATAAATGTCTCTTTAACAAGTACCACAATTGTTATAAGTAAGAGTTTCATAAATAAATTTCATCAATAAATATAATAATAAAAGGCAAGAGTGTCAAAATTAATAAATTATTCGCTCTTAGCTTAACTCAGAGACAACGATTTTGGACGTGGCGAATAATAATTCTTTGACTAGTCAAATAGTTTTTTTACATTTTTCTTCAAACTTTAGATATTTTTATTTTTATTCTCAATTTGTAGGTTATGAAATATCATTATAACAAAAAGATAGAAGAACATTTACTCGTGTGAATTCAGTTCCTGTGGAGTATGTGGAGTTTCATCTGTTTTAAATTTATTTATACAGTTCTTGCTTGCAACAATTGCGATTCTTCATTAGGTACTAATTTGAATTTATTTGTCAGTAATTACCGTAGTTTGTTGGAAAAACGATTTCGATGCATTGAAAAAATATATACATTATATTTGTTTATAACGAGTGTCTATGATTTAACAAGTATTTTCGTCCAGGAAGGCTTTAAGAGAATTAATATGGCCTTGGACGAATGTTTATTAGATTTTCTCAAAAAAAGCGATGTTGATCCATCAAAAATTAGCCGAATCGTTAATTTGTTTATAAAATTATTTTCAAGTCCACCTGCTGGTAAATTATCCACGTAGAAGGTCATGATGAGAAAATGATATTTAATATAGCTGAAAAAAAATTTATACGTTAAGAGATGACTGAATTGTGCAATTATTCATTAAATGTCGAAAATTGGGATTGAAAAGTAATTTTCACTTCATGGCATGAAAAACCGAAAGCCTATGTATTCATTAATAGCTAAAAAGTTAATTTGTTTATCGAATTAATGTTCAAAAAAATGGTGAATATATAGCAGGTCGTAATGAAATATTACTTATTCATATATTGCGAGGAAAATTTTATGGAGTCAGATGTCTGAGTCTTGGCAGTCCGTAAGAAAGCATTTATGCTCATTAACTTGTTTATAACAATGAACAAGTTTTTTCATTTGTACACTAATATAAGTGAGGATTTCCAGAAACAATTGACACTGATTTTATACATTTTTAAGAAATTGCAAACAGTTCGAGAAAAATAGGAAACTTGAATTATCGAAAATACCTATTTTTTGGCTTTCTTAATAGAATAAAGAAAAATATATAACTCTTTTTAAATAACCGGCCTCGACAAAGTTATTCTAAATTGAGTGCAGATAAAAGAAGCAGCCAGTTTCCTTAATTTAAATACTGGTTGTTATGCTCCGTCCAGAACTGCTGCTTCTTGAGTTTATACGTTCCCTATGAACGGGAAACTTCGGGCTCTACAAAGATTCACTAGTAGGGCTGCTTCCATATTTTTTTTCAATGGATTATGTGAATTATGCTTGATGAACAGCAGTACATTTGAGAGATTTGATAAATCTAAATAAATCTCATTCATATCTGAACAAGAATTTTGGGAACGGATCGCCCGTTGCAAGAAGAACTCAACGCCCATTTTCCGGCATAGCTTTGGATCAAGCGCATGAGCAAATGCATGCAGTTATAATAGGGGACGGAGGTAGTGTATGCTGAAGTCTTGTACAAACTTCCTTATTCTTAAATTTGAGTTTTTATCTCATACACTCCTTTTTTCAGGCATTATAGGGATAACTGGAAATCTCGAGGCTTTAAGAAGATGGCCCCTTGCTGGACCTAAACTTGCTGCTATGTTTGAGCCTTTTGATCGAACTGTTTTGAAAATGAATGTTGAAGGAGACGATAAGAGCCATTATCATTCGGACACACCTGCATTGCAAGCTAAGTTCAAAAATGATGTCCGGTCTCTGGATTCTACTATCGAAAGTCAAGGTAACTCTTCTCTCGAGAAGTCACTAGAACTGTACAATATAAGTTCAAGAAAAATGGTTACAAAGCGTGTAGTGGGTGCACTTTGAAATATTAAGAAATTCGATGAAGATCAGTACCGGCTATTTGCCGAGGAAAGACTTTACGTAGGAAAAAGTTTACTAGATCCGATAAAACTGAAAAATATCCACACTTCAGTACGCTCGACAAACATTCCACCAGATTGTGTGGGACCAGTAGAATCCTTGCAGCTTGAAGAATTCCACAAGGGAGAAACGTAGTTCTGGTCAAAGTATTAAAGTCAGTGAGACATCAAACATTCCCGAAGGCTGGGCAAACGTCCTCTGCTACGATGCAAATGAAAGAGAGTTTTTCACTCTTCTTTCGTACAAATCACAATCATGAGCGATCAACGAAGGGACGGAAATTTACTCCATTGGCAGTACTCTTGTTTTGGGCGAATCTTTTCGTAATCTAAGTGGGGCTCTTTCACCTTGCAATCACGAAGAAGCAGACTCAGTGATGATGGTTCATATCACTGATTCTGTAAAGGAAGGGTATCTTAAAGATCATGATTCGTACAGTCGATTCCGACGTGGTTGTACTAGCCATAGGAGTTATGCAACCGCTACATGATCTAGAAGAATTTCCATGTTTCACGCCTTTACGGGATGTAATTCTACCTCTTTATTCAATGGTCGTGAAAAAGGTGACTGTGTTCGAGGCTTGGAAGGCGTTTTCTAATGCTATTCAGGGCTTTCAGTTAGCTACAGAAGGAAATGTTCCAGATGCAATACCCATAATAGAAAAATTTGTAACCACTATGTATGACAAGTAAATTATGTTATGAACTGGATAATATCATCATCTTTTAAAATGCAGTAATTTCTCTGAAGTGCACGATTCACTTATGATACGCTATTGTAGGTCAAGTAATTGCTCTACGGTCATCGAGTGTCGAAAATACCTCTTCACTAAGAAGGATAGTCAGCTGAAAAATATCCCACTGTCCCAATCGGCGCTAAAGCATCATTCGTTCCGCGCTGCGTTCCAGTGAGCGCATATCTGGAATCAAGCTGAGCAGCTCCAGCAGGAAACTCATTTTCCATTGCAGTAGGATTGGAAGAAGGAGGTCGATGATTGATGCCCTGTGAGGAGTACACTTCCTGTAACACAACAGGCTTACATGGGACTTGTTCGTTGCAAGTGTCAGAAAAAATGCTACCCTGCAAGGTGCAACTGTATAAAGAAGCACTTCAAGTGTATGGAACTCTGCACTTGCTCCGGAGAGTGTGATAAATGAAAATTCAACATGCACTTATGTTAATTACATTGAGTTTTAATTAAGAGTATTTTTGAGTAGAAAAAAGAATCTTTCTGCTGTACTTATCTGTGATAAAAACATTTAATCTAAGTTTTTTGATATTTTCCATATAAAGGTAGGCAACCTGCAAAAATCTAATAAAACGGAGGTTATGTCGCATAATTGGCCTCATTTTGTACAGATCTATGAATCTCGTTCATTTTTGAATAATGAATATGTTTTGATTGTCCAACCTCAACACTTTTCATTTTGATCCCTTACAGTTAGGAAGCCCGCAATATTTTGGCCATGCAAAATATTCTTTCATGGCCCCACCTTAAAATCAAGTCAAATAAACTTAAAGAACAATTGTGCAAAGCGGCTTCCCATTAACTCTCTACTATATACTGGAAACTGCAAAGCTCTCGAGAATTCATTTCTTCTTCTTGAGAAGGATTGTTCCTCATTCGTAGGGGTGTCTTTTCAGCTTTTATATGATTTTTTATTTTGATTGACTTTTCCAAGTGCTATTTACGATTTTTAAGTCAAGCAAAATATTTTTTTCTTTATACATAAATGCTTCGTCAACAGACATTGAAAATGGCCGATTCCGCAAGGCATCGGTGAGCATTGGCCAAAATATTTTACTCACTGGTTTCACTACTAACGCCATCTGATGTCTTTAATCGATGCTAGGGTAAGCGGAACAGTAGCGGTCTGCGAATAGTAATTGTATGGGCAACACTTTAGAGTCGAATTCAGAATTATGTATAACGAAAGCAATATATTCCAAAGTAATAGTTTAGAAGCTGCTTATTCCATGGTCTTGATCATTCATCATACGCCGTTGAAAAGTATCCTTATATTGTGAGAAGAATTAGTTTCTGTGTTGATTCAAGAAAAACAGATTTTAACGCCATTTTCTTGTGAACTTGACAACGTGATGTAGTTTGAAAATCTACCTTTTGCATACACTCCAAGTTATTCTGAGAGTCCCAAGGTTGAACAACACAATGCTTGAATACATAGAATTCTTGTTTAATATGCATAAATTTCAATTTTGATGTTTTTACTAAATAAATAATAATAGACTTCAACTGTTGGAAGAAATTCAGTTCAACAGTAATTATCTTCGGACGACTATAACTGTAAAATCATAAATTAAGAGAATTAGTTTAATTAAGATAAAATCAGATAAATGTAAACTCCCCTTGCGAAGTGCGTATATTGATGAAAGTGTCGATGAAGAGCATTTTGATGCAATTTTACAAGCTCTGTGGTGAAAGTGATATTACGCACGGTAGCAGACGCTATAAACAGACCGATCCCACAATGCACATTATGCGCCTGCGTTAATTCAAGTTCCATGTTCCATTAGTTTTGCGCCGGTTTATGCGCTTCCTCTAAATATTTTTCATTTATTTTTCTATTTTTGTGTATTATTACTCAATTAAGGTATGGCTTAATGAAATTTGATTCGCCGTTTACTTTTTATAACTTTCAATCATAAAAATTTATAATAAAAGTACATTTCTCTCACACACATTCGAATTACGCGCGTCACCCATTTAACCGCGACCAATCAACGCAAACTTCTTCTGCTTTCGTCTGCTCGGAGAACTGTAGCAAGATTGTTATCTTCAAATACATCAAAATTTGAAGCAGCACTCTTTTCTTTCATAAACTAACACTAAAACTGAAAAATAAACTAAAATATATATATGACAGACTATTTTAAAATCTGCATCCGAACCGATCTGAATCAATCCCAACCAATCCGGAAAAAGTTCTTAATTTCTTTCTTCTCCAAATCGTTAAAAATTAATCCGACTCAATCCGATTTAATCCGAACTTTCGATCAGAATCAATCTCAACCAAATTTTCAATCCAAACTCGGATTGATCTGAACTGATTTTCAATCCGAATGAATCCGATTCAGTGCGAACTCGGATCCATTCCGATTCATTCGGATTGAAAATTTAGCACATATCAATCCGAGATCGAATTGATTCGGATTCGTTCGGATTAAAAATTTGGTTCACATGGGAAGTTCGGATTAAGTCGGGTCGAGTTGGACTAATTTTTAACTGATTTGTATCAAACAAAATTGAGATCTTTTTGCGCATTAGCTAATAAAATTATAGAAGTATGTGTCTCTCAAGAGCTCTACACTTAAGATGTAAAAAAATTAATAAACATTTTTTCCGTGTGGGGGGAAGAGATAAATGGCCTTTTTGCAGTTTTCCATGTAATAAAATTCAAAGCTATGTATTTTTTGAAGAACAGAAAAATGTTGTAAAGCCTTTTTTAAGCCTGTAAAATATGTGCAAAATATTTATCCTTTGATATGCCAAAATGCGGAGAAGCGTTTGTGATGGAATATAAGAACTCATAAAATTATGAAAATGACAATTAGATATTCAAGATCAGGAATATACACTTTTCTAGACCAAGCGATAGAAAGTTCGAGCAAAAATGTTGAAGTGCGAGGTCATCATTTGAAATGTTTTAGGGAGGTGAAGCATAAACAAAAATTTTCTGTGTTCGGGAAAGAAAACGAAATGCTCTTTATCCATTTGTCATTTCCAAATAATATTTCTAGCGAACTAGAAACCTGGTTTTTCATTTCGTTTAGTTCATTGGAAACAGACACTCCAGCAAAGGAATTCTCATCTATTGCTGAGAAATATTCTCTTGGTAGTGAGGAATTATCATCCTGCGGTAAAAACTTTTCATCGGCTTGAATCTGTTGAATAGGTTTTGAGGGATTTCTCTTTCCGATGTCGAAAATCTCTCGCGATACTTCTGCAAAAGCAATTAAGTACAAAATATTACAAAATGTAATAACAACAGTTGATGAGTATAAAGAGTTAAGTTTTAACATTTCGAAAAATGGAAAAATTAAACTAATTTTGTTCCTTTTGGTGAAAAAATAATGTTCTAATATTCCTTTGAGATAAAAAATTCATTTCCGTTTATAATTTACCTGATGAATATTAATCAATGTTAATTAATGTAGGTTAAATAAATAATATCAAACTTGATAATATCAACACTTCGCGACCCTAGAACCATAGGGTTCTATCTTAAATTTTAGTACAGTCAATCTGTCATTTTTGTGGGAAAAAAATGACCGAAACTATTTTATTTCATAAATCGTTAGTGGGACATTTGAATAGCACGAAACCAAGTTTTCGGGACGCCCCCCTTTGGGGGTTTTGAAAAAAGTCAAAAAGTGGTTGAAGCGCAGCGACTGCATTAGATAATTCGGAGATAATACTGTCCTCTACATGTTTTGTTTGACAATTTTTTCCCTGCAACATGCCGTTCTCACGGACAGTCAAATCCAAAAACATTTTGAGTCTTATCAAAACGCATAAGGGGGGGATACGACTTTTTGGTTTTAGGTTATTCAAATGCCCCGGTAACGATTCATGAAATGAAATAGCCGCGGGTATTTTTTTTCACAAAAAAAAAAGACAAATTTACTGTACTTCTCGATAATATAACCTGACATTAGAAATTCAAAGCGCCGTATCTCAAAAACGGTGCATCGCAAGAAAAAACTTTCGTATTGTTTTTAAAGGTTTTTTCCTGTTCTACGATTCTCGAATCCTTTCGACAGTAATTTTTTTTTTCTTCGGGTTGAAGAAGAGCAAAAACTGATTTTTGACAAATTTGGTGCCCTCTATTTTGTGCATTTTTGCTTGTAGCGCAGCGACTATATGAAATAGTTTGTGGATAATAGATTCCTCTATAGTTTTTGTTTGAAATTTTTTTTTCAACGTTGTACTGTTCTCACGGAAAATCAATTCCAAAAACTTTTTGACTTTTTTAAAAACCTCCAAAGGGGAGAGTCCCGAAAACTTGGTTTCGTGCTATTCACATGCCCCACTAACAATTTACGAAATAAAATAGCTTCGGTCATTTCTCTCCCCAAAACCAATTTTTTCATGACAGATTTACTGTACTATTTGGGAAGACCTTGATTTTCATTTATTCCGCATTACTTTACATACAGAACAAGTGAAGGTCAAGTGACATTAAAAATTCAAGATAGCACTTCATGATTTAAGGTCACGACTTTTCAACGCATTACGTTGGAAGAAAGAATAGGTCACTTGCTCACATCATCACCAGGTAAATTACAGACAAAACTAAACTTTGAACCTACTAAAGAAGTCTTTGTAATAAATAGTAAATATTTTTTAACTATATCGAAATTCAGGTTTTTTTGTCACAGCTATATAATTTTTTTAAAATTTTTCCATTATAGAGAACATTCTCTTTTATTATGTGTGAAATCCTATGTATATTATTTAATGAAAGCAATAAGTTTAGGGTCCATTTGAAATCATTAATTGTAATGAGGTAACAAATTTTCACGTTCGTGTTTCCAGTTTATTCTACAATAAATTTAAAATAATTTTTAGGGATACTAGAATTTTTCAGCTTTTTTATATTTTTTAATAATCGAAGTTTAAGAAAATTGACATATTTCCAGACATAAAACAGCCTAATGGAACCTATAACAAGTCTTTTAAAATTGAAAGAAGTATTAGGAGATTATCTTGTCGCTTTCGCATTCACATTCACATTCACATTCATGCCTTCACCATGCCTCGTGAAGGCAAAATATTACGTCCTTAGTCATGGTCGATTTCAGGTGATCGTTGAAGGAAATTCACTTTTCTTGCGCCTTGAGAACTGACGAAATCAAGAAAAACTTGTAGGATTTCTTGAGGACTTCCAAAATCCCTTGATCAAGTTGTTGAAGAATAGAAGTGACGTTTAGTGGTAAGAAGACTACTCCTATGTCTCCTACTGTTACTGAAGAGTGAACTCTGCAATTATTCACAACAAGTATCGCTTTAAAAGGAAGTTTTTTTTCGTCAGAAAGGCACTTACTTTTGGTATAAATTCGTCTCCAAACCAACTTGCGAAGATTTGAGAATTAATCCATGCGCTTGACTGATTTTCATAATAGACAGGCAAGCGATTTATCGATTCCTTTAAGCATCTAGGGAGAACAGATTTTCAAATTACAACCCAAGACAACTCAATAGAACCATCCGTGTTTGTGGAAGCACCTACTATAAGACGATCTTTATATTTTTTGAAGTCAGCTAATTTAGAATCTCATTCACCTGCAAATGTTATTGTGGACATGAACTTACTAAGTAGCCCAGTTTCATCAAAATTGAATATTTGAGCTCTGTCAAGCTGCCTGTCATACATAACAGTGGCAAATTTCTTCTTGAAGTTGTCCGGTGTTTCGAAATTAGTCGGTAACTTTTCACTGGCGATTCTCAGTGATCAGATTCGGTGCCTATCTTTGAAACGACGAAGCCATCCTTCACTAGCGAGGAATTCTCCGAAGTCTCCACATTTTAAGTTATCTTCATAGCGTGACAAAGCTTTGGTCTTCAAACTCGGTCCAGAAATTGGAGCACTCTTCGCTCGCATTCGCAGGAACCAGTAGTAAACTTCTTTATCTAGTCACCCCTCACAAGAAGCTGTTTTTCTATGCTTCTGGTTGCACCAATTTCGATCGTTGCCAAGTTCCTCGATTTCAGATTATTGACGTTTCCAATTAGGCAACATGTGTTTATTCAAATTAAGTTCATCGCAGACCAAATCCTCGGGTTCTTTTTCTAATCTCTTCAATATTTGTGATTTTCTTTCAAATGAGAATCTTTTCCTTCTAATGAAAACTTTTTTCGGGACACAATTTTTGTCATAACTCACTTCAATATTTATATTTTCGTCAACAATACTCGTTTCAACAGAAACATCCTTTGATCCCTTTCTCTACCGGGGTTGATTCGATGTTTCGCCCATCATCTATTTCTAAAGCAATGCTTTATCATATATGATGTAGTCTATATTAAAATCCTTTTATTATGTTTTAAGTATGAATTGACATTTTTTTAAATTGATAAAGAATAGTAAAAATACAATTTTCGATTTTTGAAGTTCATTTAATTATCTCAAAATTCTATTGTTTCCTCTGCAATTTTCATCTTACATTTCTTACATTTTTGTAGTTATGTCAGTAATAGCTATTACGAAAAATATTCATTCGGTACATTAGAACCTATTTAAGGTACATAAGTACTGACAATCAAAAACAAGATATTACTTACAGGATTTTGAGATAAAAATCCACCTTTTCGAATAGAAGAAATAAAAATATCCATTTTTTGTGGTAGAAAATTCGAAATAGGACGTACCTTTCAAGTGCTGTAAATCAAAGCATTTTCGAAAATTTAAATAGTTTATGTTGACTAATTCCACAATTTAGAAATGACATACATACTTTTGCACTGTAAATTGATTTTCAGCTAAAAGAAAGTACATTTCGTCACTATTCAAAATAAAAAATACTGTAGCAATTATTTATAATTCGTGTACTTAAACTACTTTATATTCTTACATAAAGTAAAAAAAATGTTTCTTTTTTTACATATGTACGTACATAACGTATCATAATTTCATATGCACATGTACTTTTTGTTATAATTCTTCTTTTTAAAGTAGTAATTTTGCAGCTTTACGATATTCATAGACATATTTTCACTAAAATTTTTGTAATTTAAATTCATCGTCGTCCGCATTGGGAGTATGTAACCCATATGCGACGCGTTCCCAGGTGGCGGATAAGGGAATGCTCTCTAGATATAGAGATATAGATAGATAGATAGATAGATAGATAGATAGATATATAGATAGATAGATAGATAGATAGATAGATAGATAGATAGATATATAGAGATATAGATAGGGCGGAAATAAAATACGCCTCACGGGCCAAACAGAATGAGTGAAGGATAAACTGAGAAAAAAAACTATGATCGATTTCTGCTGCGGCCCACTGGAAGTGCTTCAGACCATGTCCGGCGTGTTTGACTGCCGGCGTAGCGCTGGCGACAATCCATGGAGACTCAATCACCCTCCTGGTTTCAGTAGAAGCAAAAAAGGACGCAACCGAACAGGCGGCAACTCTCAATAAGAATATGGAATATGGAGGTATCCGAACCCGCAACAGCAACAGGCCAGATGACCGTTCCAAGAGTGCAACTGGAATAATCGGAAATCTCTAACAAGAAGGTAATCCGTCAAATTGAGAGCTCGACGGCAGAAGTGCAGCTCGCTGCAGAGAAGCAGAACAACTTCAGCATCACTAACAAAGACGGACTCGACGAAGTCGTTCGGGCACTAACAACGCTGAACCGACAGCGGAAGACGCAGAGACAGCAGTGAACAAAAATATGGGTGATGGGCTCGGACAAATGGACTGAGCACTGGTTACGGGGAGGAGACAGAAGAAACAAGCTCCTAAAAACCAGAAATGTATGGCTCCTCGAAGAAGAGTTGGAGACAGGAGAAACGCCAAAAAAGGAGAGGCAAGAGAACAAATAAGGCGAGAACGTAAGCCGAAGAGAAGGCAACGCTTGGAAGCTCTGATAGTAAAACTCGCAAGCATGAAGTTTTACGCAGACTTATTGAGAGACATCAGGTCGAAGGTGAAACCTGAGGATACCAGCATGGAAATCAAGTCGGTACGCCAAACAAAAGTCGGAGAGGTGCTGCTGGAGTTCGCGAAACGACAGAGGACGTGAAAGCCTACGCGACCGCCGTTAAGACCACGTTAGGAGACACTCGAATCGTGAGGAGTCTGATACCCAGAATAAAGCTGAAACTCTTGAACCTCGACAGCATCACGTCCAAAGAAGACGTCGAAGAGTCACGTTTTTCCAGAGAATGTAAAGAACCGGGCCGTAGCGCCTTCTGCTACAAATGTGGCAAAGAGATACACAAAGCGGCCTCCTGCACGGAGAACCTCCAGTTCGTCCTGTGTAAGGAGCTTTCAGAAAAGGCCAGAGTCTCTTAACCATATACCGTGGTTGGGTGCCTGCAAATCCTTCCGACAGACACTATACAAGCTGCAAGGCAACCGAGGATGATAACGGCCCTGCAAGTGACCTTTCATCGGAGCAGGACAGCAAACGACCTCCTGTCCCAACTACTGCTCGACAGGGAAGTTGATTTTCTCATAATCAGCGAACGATACCAGGACAGAGACAGCCCGACATGGTTTTCGGACTCCCTGGGCATGGCAACCATATGAATGCGGAACCCAAGAAAAGTCTTGGTGGACAAACATGGGTCTGGAAATGGCTTTGTGTGGGTAAAGAGCAAGGACATCATGTATGTCAGCTGCTACCTCACTCCCAATGAAAGCATCTCGAAATTCCAGGAAAAGCTGGATCACATCGAGGATGGCACCGCGAAGAGGAAGGCAAGGTACTGGTGCCCGGGGATGAAAACGCAAAAGCAGTCAAATGGGGGATGCCCAGATCGAATTCGAGAGGAAAGCGCATATTGGAAATGGTGGCCAGAAGACGGCTATTGGTTATAAACAAAGGGTGCACACCAGCCTCCAGGCGACCTGGGCAAATGGGGACAATTGAGAGGAACATTAGGGGCTGCAGAACTAGAGAACGAGATTCATAACAAGGATCACATTGAGGCAATGGCTTAGGGTGAGTCATATAAATATCTGGATATTCTTAAGTCTAGGGGTATTCAGCATATTATGTGACCGCTTTTATTCAAATAATTTCTTACACTTCTTTGTAGTGCCTTTTGTGATTTTTGAAAACAAATTTAGACTACAAAAAAATATGAAAACCTTGACGTGAAGAAAAAAAATGGACTTTCAGCAAGAAAACTACTTAAAAAATCACACATTCCGTTTTATGAATACATTGGACACATTTTACTGACCACTGTAATATTAGTAAACATTTAGCCTTGTAAGTACCCGTGTAATAATATCTCGTTTCAGATTTCTCTTCAAAACGTCCCACTTTGTCCTGAGGACGTTGAAGTCTATCTCCGTCTCATAAGTCAGACTTTATAGACATTACATTTCGTCTTACGTTTATGGTTATAGCTCTCATTGGCAAAACGAAAGGAACTTTTCTCAACACATGAAGCTCTCTGTTATGTCTTGATTAAAGGCCAATCAACAAGAGACCAGATAATCTGGACCTAAATTTGAGAATTAATTTTCTCTTTGATTTTTAAAATAGCTATGCAAAAAAAATTAAATCAGAATCTGTTCGTCTTCAAGACTGTGGCCATCTCAAATTTGCTTAAAAAATATTAATATTGTAGGTTCTTACAAGCCTCTCGTGAACCGTAAGAATTACGGCAAAATGGACAACATTTTCGGGACTGTCGCCAAATAAGTGTAATAGTAACAACAAAGGGAATAGACTGGATTTATTTAATATGCATATTCTTTGATGAATTTACAAAATTGTTTAAACATAAACAAGGGTTAGCTTTTATGGCGGTAAGAAGGACCCTTTTCGCCAGGGCAGGTGGGCATTGGAAACCTTCTTCCTCGTTCAAGACATAAAATCAAGTCTAGCTCCCACTCATAACACAGACTTCCAAAACGTCTTCAACAATTCATGAAAATGTCCACTCAGAGAAAAAGTTTTCTTGAAACAAAAGCATTTTCCTCTTACCTGTTTCGTTTTGATCCAAACAAATATACTTTATTAGCAAACAGAATTATTTTTTTGCAAGATTCCACGAAGTTTGTTGCAGAAGGATAATGTTTGCTGCAAAAAGATTCTTTTTGAGACAAATGAAAATTCTCTTGACCTTTGTTTTAAGAGGAAATTTCATTTGTGTCAAGAAACATCCTTTCGGCACAAGAGGACACTTCTCTGAATATCATGATTGCATGTCATCAAGATGAAGCCCAAGACGAAATATTTTTACACGGGTATATCAAACATATTTTCTAGAATTTTCAGATTTGTTGAAAAATCTTCACAAGCAGTGATTCAGGTGATTTTATGGCACAGATTCTCTATAGAGAAAGATATCTGTTTACGTTCCACCTTCCACTTCCGCTTTGTTTTCTTATCAGTGTGAAGATTTGAGAAAATTCTATGATTACAATTTTTATCAACTGGTTACATGGAATAAAAGACAAATGGAAATAGTATTTAATAGATTCCGCGAACGAGGTTAATTCCATCTTTGATCCCGTCCCACAACCGAAGTAATCCTGTACATGGACTTGAGGTATTATCAGGATGAAGTAATTTTCTCAGGAATTTTTGAAGTTGGAAATATAGATTAGAGCGCTATCCGATGGTCTGTGAAATTAGAAAGAAGTTGACTATTCCAAAGATGAGATAGTTGAAACTGAAATTAGCACCTTATGCACGTAAGCCAGAGAGTCTAAAATGCCACGCAGTTTATCTTAGCGGCGAAACTTTTCTCACAATTTTTTCTTTAAATTGGGAGAACATAGAAGGACACAATGCTTTTTCCGAATCTATCCAATTGTTTCCATTTCTTCCCAAACATTTGCACTAACTTGAATTTTTTATCCAAATTAGTGAAATTTTCTGACAAGAATGGATAGCTTAGGATGGAGATCTCGAAAAAAATCTGTAAGAAAATCGTACACAAACTCATTCAAAATTCTCTTTCCGAAATTTTCACCAGGAGTCCTTAATAGGCTTGTGTGTGTTCTTCGTATAGATAGCTCTTTGTATGAATTTCCATATCTAATTGTTGGTTGTGCGACACTTGTATTGTCTTTTCAAAGGGAATTTGCTGTGAAGAATAGGAGCCTTAACTAAGGATAAATTGCTTAGACGACATAACGTCTATTCTAACATGCTTAGCAAGTGTCTTTGTAATTGATAAGTAAACATTCAAGCACTCTGGAGGCCCTGCGCAAGCATCCCGATGTACACGGGAATCTACGGGAGTCAAAAACACTACCCTCAAATTTCAACAACAAGAAATTCCTTTTGTCTCCGCATTGTAGATATAGTCAAAAAGCACTAAAAGCGACACCACCAACAATTTTTTTCATGAAATATAAATTGCAAGAAAAAAAAGTGCAAAGCAATTCAATTAATTTCTGTATAGCAATATTGCCATTAAAATGTTTTTTGCGCTGCGTAACGACCTTGAAATTTATCGAAGTCTTTGAAAATCAACAACAATATATAAAGAAGGTTGACATTGAAATAATTTTTATTGACTTTAAATTACAAGAAAATATCTAATAGTGAAATTTTACTTTTTATTTCACGATAAAAAAAATTTTCAGTGTCCGAAATGAGGGAAAATGTTTTCTATTGTACCTAAATTTGCGTACGAATATGGAGGAATCCATTAAATTTTTTGAAAATAAATTCATTATTGATTTTCAAAGACGTTTAGGGCAAATATATATTTTTTGAATCCCTCACTATAGGGTAAAAAAAACTTCTTACCGAGGGGAGTCCTATTGTCCGCGGTAGGAGATGAACTTTGTTCTATTTTGACTATTTTTGCACGCATCATTCGAAAGAAGGTCAGTTGACAAAGCCGATTTATAACCCTGAATTCTATGGTATCTAGAAATTTTCGGAAATTTATCTGTAATTTATTGGTAATTTATCGGTGAATCCCTTATTCATTACTCACAATCAGTCTGTCAACGCGAATAGCTAATCAAATCTACGATCATGTCCGTTGGCGTCTCTTACCTATCCAGAAAAGTTGAAGAATTGTCCACTTGCCACACGAAGAAAATTTACTCAATAACTTTTCAAAGACCCAGTAATAGTGAGTATTGTAATCCCAGCACATAAGAACATAATGATTAGTTTCCAAATCTGTTTGAAAGTAAAGTCTATAGGTTGGGTCAATTCATTTCCAGATCATCAGAGTTGTAGGGAATCTAGCGATTTTGATGAAACTTGGTGGAACTTTATTGTTGGGAGGGTGAAGTTTATGGGTAGATTCGTTTTACAAATTCTTCAAAATTCAGGGAGAAACAAGATTTTGAATTTTGATACCCGATTTCTTTGAAAATCGCATACCTCCCAAACCGCTGATTCAATTTCAATTTTTGTTGCGAGTGTAGCGTGTAATTTATAGGCATTTTTGATGCAATTCGAAGACAAAAGAATTCCAAAAAGAAGATGAAAAAAAAATGTTTCATAAGATTTTTCGCTCAAAAGACTCAATACCTCTCCCCCTTCTCCTCCTCATTGACTGTGATGTTGGTGTCGGCTGGAGCCGAGAATTCGATAACAAACATCGTATGCTTCTCTTTGTCAAAGAGTATGATATCAGTCCTCGAGTGTGCAACCTTTCGTCTGAAGGCGAAACTCGAGTAAATTTTGCACAACTCGTTCTGAACAATTGACTCTATCTCTCTGGGAGCGTTCGGCAGAGCAGGGTTGCGGTTAACACCATAAGAGCGACAAACATGGTAATAAAGCACTCTTAGGGCCGCATTATGCCTGTTGAGATACGTCGTTCCCGCGTGAGTGAGCCCCGCACATAGTATGTGTCATACGTGCTCAGAATGCGCATGACACCCTCTGCACCTGTCGCTGGAAAATTCTTCAAGTAAGATGCGGCTACGGTATACCAAGGTGGAACTGACACCGTTCTGATACGCGAAAATAAAACCCTCTGTGCCTGAATTAGGTCCGGATGATTTGAGGAAAGCGAACGTTAACTCCATCGACAAGGACTGATTTTACATTTCTGTAGAAGTTCCCATGCATTTTCATATCGTGGATCTGTTTGAGGAAGTTATTCACCTCTGCTTTCTTCACTCGGGCTTTTAGAAGTGAGGCATCTAGATGGCGTAGTGCACTTCCCTCACTTCTGATGTTAAGATCCAGACCAAGGGTCTCGACCGCCTACTCTGCAGCTTTGTAGAGGAAGGCTCCTTTGCCAATCATCTCGTGGTTCCTGCCCATTGTGAGAAGAGGATCCCTTCTATTTGCCACGATGTGAGCTGTACCCAAAATAATTCGGTCATAAACAGTAAATATACTGGATATTGAGAAGTCCGCGTCCGCCTTTACGAGTGGAATGTATAAGCGCGGAACGGACGAGTTGTAGTAAGTGTAGGTAGAATAGAACCGGGACGGCAAGTATCTTAGCTGCAGATATCTTGTTTAACGCCGACAGATTGGAAGGCCAAATCTGTCAAAGGAGACGATTGTATCTGCTTCGGAGAGTCTCCTTCAGAGATGTTATATCATGAATGCGGCTCTCTGTCACGCCTAGGTATAAGTAGGTCTCTCCAGCGCAAAGGTGTCTGATAACGCTTCTGTCCACGAGTTCAGGGTCATCGATAACGCTAGCAAGTCGTCCTCATTTCAAATGAATCTTGGCACACTTGTCCAATCCACAGTTCATACCAATTTCTCGTGTGTACCCCTTGACGATCTTTATAGCATCCTTGTGATGCTGTGCCCCAGAAGCATACTATATATCCTCAAGTCATCCATATAAAATATATGAGTGACCTTATGCTTACGATTATTGAATTTGCCACAGATGTACGCACGAGAATTGCGCAGTGCGAGAGATAGTGGCAAAGGTATGATGCAAAAGAGAAGAGGGCTCATGGTATCATCCTGAAAGACGCCCCTCTGGAAGGTGACGCTTGTTATTGTCACGCGATGTTTTTCAGAGGAGATAGTAAATCTGGTTTTCCAAAGGGGCATCAATCTCTCCATGCATCCCACTATGAATGGATGAACGTTCAACCTCTTCACCAGACAGATGATAAGTCTATGGGAGGTTGAATCGAAAGAGGATGCACTGCAGGACGATGAAAAGTTATAAAGAGATGTTATGGATTATTTCGCATGATCCAGAGTACACCACAAGGAGACAATCTATACTACACGCCACAAGTATGAGTATATAGAAACTATATGCACACTATCTACACATTATTTACAAACTATTTACAAACTATGTACAACATATTTACAAAGTATTCAGTCTTCGGGTTCAGACCAGTCTGAATCCAGTTCAGCAGCATCTTCTAGGAAGTTATCATAGGTTTGACATGGTCTTGTCTTTGAGTCATTGTATCGATGAAATCCTTGGTACCATAGTATTCATGCAACATGTGCACAGCAGTCCACCGTTCTTGCACCTGCTTTACATTGACCATACCATGAATTAATTGGATTTCTACCGCCAGCGTTAAGTCTAATTCACAGATTATAGATCTACGATGAGGTATGTCGCGATTGAATTTCAACACATAGAATTGTGGCGCTTTGCTTGCGAAGTATCAGGTCGTATGAGCCATTTTCTTTCAAATGCTCCTTTCTATAAGACCGTGCTTGCTTCATTTTATAAGAGCTCAAAGTTAATTCTGTCAACTCCTCAAGAGTTTACCTAGGGAAGTCGGGAATATCTTCTACACGTATTGTGCACCAAGGCGCAGTTTTTCTCGACGAGCCCTCTCTTTCCATTTTTTCTTGCAGAGAATTTTGATTATGCACCAAACGTAACATACGTCCTGCAGTTGACAAGTCGTCTTGCTTGTCAGAAATTCTTTGTGGATGGAATGCGTTGCATAAGGCACACACAATACGCACGTACTGTCCAATATATGGAATCCGGCTGTCAGGAACAACCTGATTGAGAGCCTTTCACTCTTCTATGAGCCCATTGACGGATTCTATAACCAAGCGTATTTTCGTTACGAGTCTGAACTCATTTGTCTCAAGAGTTGCATGGTGTGACCCTTTTGCAAGAAAATGAGACATTTTGGTAATGAAACCAAGACCTTCTAACAACTGAATGCTGTCTCGGAAACCGCGATCAACCACAAGTATGTTTTTCTCTGTCTTCGAGCAAGAATCGAACCACGAGCTGAGAGCGTTTGACTAATAGGAATCTAGTCTTTTCTGGGAAGTTTTGTCGTGAAAGTTGTTCATCAAGCCTGTGAAAACATTTGAGTCTAATATGGAGGTGTCGAAATAGACTTGAATGGCATTGATTGCATCTTCGGTCAAAATGATTTTCACAAAATTTTTCACCTAGAGGAATGAATGATCTCCTTTTTATAAATCCTGAGGTTCTGCTTGGGAAGAAATACAAATGAGATGAATTGCTTTTTTACAGATTGTACAGTACTCGTGAGACACGCCAGGCCGTTGTATCTTTAATTGAATAACGTAAGAAGTGCTTGGAATTTGAACTAAATCATTTTCAGAATCAGCACTTACAAAACTTTTTCAGGAGCAGTTTGTCGAACGGTAGTTTCAATCTCATCGCCTCGTCGAGTACGACTAAAAGAGTACCGACATCTATTGCACAATTTACATGAATCAATTAGGTTTTCATCATATTTTTCTCTTAAGGCTTCAAATCTGATTCACTTTTGACGTCGCGCATTTCAGTGCTTTTCAAACGCCTTTTTCAGCAATCACATTGTACTTTCATTTTGTCTCTTCTTTGCAAATAACAGTGAACCGACTATTGATAGCGACAATGTATGGCAATCATCTATTAGCGAAGACGGTGAATATCAAAAAATAAAAGATACTCAGTTGTAGCTGTAAGCAACATAAAACTACTCGTAATGCTACTGCGATGACAAACAATGGAAGGCAAAAATCCGACAATTAAGATAAACAAAAAAAATTAATTATGAGCAAAGATGACAGACATTTGAACAAAAGATTTTCAGTTATATACAAAGGTTTGGTATAACAAATTCGACACTGTGACGTCAGAAACAAGAACATTGTTATTCAAATGTTACGATTGATAACAAGAGAGCGACATTCATACGCTACAATTGAAAAAAGACAATCAGTTCTCAACTGAGATGACAAGAATCAAGAAGGAAGACTTTCAGCTACAGTCATAAACTGCATACAAAAAATTCTCGACTGTGATGACAGAGAACGAGAGAAAAGAAGACCAACATTCAACTTCTACGATTGAGAGCAGGATGAAAGTAGGAAAGTAATATTAAACAAAATTTTGTATTAACAGAATTTTATGTTAATAGAATATTACGCTGATAGAATGTTAATGTTGAGCAATGTTAGACAGAAAGTTGGACAAAATGTTGTGGCTAAACTATAATGTCGAAAAATAAACTGGCTTTGAACTTTTCAGTTAGGCATAAGACATGCATGCACATCAATAATTTTCTTTCTTTTATAGTCATTTTGCATCTCTTTTTTTCATAATAAAGTGAAAATATTGTTCTGACAGCAGTGAAGTCGTTGAAGTATCAAAATTGTACATTTGAGTTGGTATCTCGCGTTAGCTGACATTTTGTGGTGACATATATTGTTGAATTTCAGGGTATGGACAAAGCTTCAAGTTCATCATTTTGATCTATATTATGCATCACATATACAGGTACGCACTGTTTTTGAGAAAGTATAGTGAACGAGTTGAATTATAACAGGGTTAAATGTATATGTATATAATGGGATGTCTGAAGTCTGATATGAACCGCAATGATAAAGGCACATTTTTCTCCGTAATGAAACGTCCGGTGAATAAATCGTTTCAGGAGCTTATGAGGCACATTTGAGAGAACATTTACACATAATATGAGCTTAGTCGATTAGGGGGCCAAAAATCGACCCTTTTGTAACCCTTCTTTCAATTATTTCCTTTTCCTTCTATCCTCTTGTAATCGCCCTTCCTGCGCTCAGTATCTCTTGAATTGGATGCGCAGGAGTGTGCGGAAGCAAAAAATGTTTAATAAGTCATGTTATTTGTTATAAGCAAATTATAATATCAGATAGTGATGTAGCTAATCATGAAAACGTATCGTCAGATATTATTTATTAAGTTTAAAAAACAAATTACATAAGTAAAGACACATTCTGGGTATCATAGATAGAAACAAATCTTTCTGTCTAATTCTTCACAATTTACGTTTCCAATTATTATTATTGTTATTATTATACCATTAAGCCAAAACCCTTTCGGCGTAGGCGTAACTCGTTCGGTTCCAGCCTCATTATACTATCGGGGATCAAGGAATTTATATGGTGAGGGTAAGCAAGAGAGGTGTATGAGAAGGGTAGGTCTTAGATCGATCTAGAAGTTGCGTGTTGTTTATTCAAACGACACACTCGTCCCACAAAATCGCTCCTACACGGGGAGCTGATTAATCACATCCGTACATCGTTTCATGCACGCTCTTATGTTTCTACGACTTCTTATATACTTTCGCTTCAGAGATGCCATTCTTTGAGATGCCACTCATTTCTGACTTTGTCCATTAGCGTTTTACCGCATATATTTCACAGGAATTGCATGCCAACCGCGTTCACTTTAATCCTAGCCTTTTCTTGATACGTCGAGGTGTCCCTACTATACGGCATAGTCGGTGCAAGCACAGAATTATACCGTAAAGTGAAATTTATATACGTCATAGGTAAGCGTGAGTGCGAGCGAGACCCTATAATGTTAAACGTATGAGCATCGCTTTGGCACTTTATAGAATGATTGGTATGCATTTGACATTACTGTATATTGCCATTTTAGCTTTATTCATTACATTTTTACTTCAAGTAATGGCTCGTACACTGCCGATAATCTCTCTACACTCGCTTAAATGTCTGGATATCTCTGCATATATCTTTCCGTACACAGTAAATAAACTTTCAAGATACGCGAAAGCGTCAACTTATTTTATCCTCTCTTCGTTTCAGGCAGTGTTGCATACTGTTTCCTCGCCCCTTCTTTCAAGCACAATGATTTTGATTTTATTCATGATAATCTTAGAACCCATACTCTTCATGCTGGTATCCAGCCTGCTCAACATCCTCCGCAAATCATCGACTGATTCTACCGTAGCAACATTATATTCTACAAACGCCAGCCCACGCACTTTCAGCGTCCCGAGATCGACACCTTCTTCGTCTAAGAGAGCCATTCTCAGACATTTGTCCATGTATATATTGAACAGCCAGGTCATAACGCAGCCTTGCCTAACACCCTGCTTAGTATCAAAAAAATCGCTCATTTGTCCATTTACTCTTACACTCGCTTCACTACCATTACACAGGGTGTTTTTTTCATCTTGAGACATTGAAATATCTCAAGAAATACGCATTTAACGAAAAAAATGTCCGTCCTGAAAACTTTATTTTTGAGGCGGAAAAGCGACCCTGCAAGAATTTACCCCACGCCCCCCCCCCCCCGGGAGCGATAGGTGGGGAGGGGTAACTTTAAAATTCCAAATAGGAACCAATATTTTTTATTGCAGATTCAGATTCTCCATTAAGAAATACGTAAGTTTTATTCGCAAAATTTTTCGATTCACGCAACCGAGAGTTGTTCACAGGGGGTGGAGTGTGGATGCGATTCCCGCATTCAAAATACTGTACCTGGCGCCATTCAAAAATAAATTTTTAATTTTTGGTAAAGTAACTTAAAGTCTTCTTATTTTTTTGTTTTGTTTAAGTAAAATAGAGAAATGAGAATCTTCGTTTTACTTTCGTTTCGAAGCGTATTCTTCGCATAGTCAGCAATGTCAGTTTTTGCAAGTGCATCGCCATCTGGAGTGAATCGAAACAATTTTTCGAATAAAACTTACGTATTTTCTAAATGAGAATCTAAATCTACAATAAAAAATATAGGTTCTCATTTGAAATTTTAACGTTATCCACCCCCTCCCCCCACCACCCTCAGGGGGTGGGGTGTGGGGTAAATTTTTGCGGCATCGTTTTTCCCCCTCGAAAATAAAAAGTTCTTATTACGGATATTTTTTTCGTTGGATGCGTATTTTTTAAGATATTTCGATGTCTCAAGATAAAAAAAACACCCTGTATATTGTTTTTATTGCTTTTAGAAGCCAACCATTCACTCCATACTCTTTCAGAGTTTCCCAAAATTTAGATCTATTTACCTTATTGAAAGCTTTTCCCAGATTAACAAATGCACAGAAAACATTTTTGTTTACTCCCAAACTTTTTTCTATGATCTGCTTCAAGCTAAATATATGATCCACACATGATCTCTCTGGCATAAATCCACATCGGACTTCCCAGATCGTTTCCTTTGTTATTCCTATGACCTTCTCAATAAGTATTTTTATGAAGATTTTGCCCACGGTACTTAGCAGGCTAATCTCTCTATAATGAGTACAGTCGAATTTATCACCTTTTTCCTAGTAGATTGGGACGACAATCGCCTTTCTACAATCATTTAGAGCTTCACCATGCACAGCACACGTATTCATAAATTCGCTCATCCACAAAAACAAATATCCGCCACCGCTCTTAAGTATTTCAGCGGTGATACCATCCATACCAGCAGCCTTACCATTCCTTAGTTTTTTCATCACGGATATAATATCGTCGATGTTGATTCTTCTTCCGCTACCTACATCGGCATTGTCTAATATATTCTCTTCAATGTAAAGGTTTTTATGCTTCATAACTTGACCTTCATACAATTTCTTGAAAAAATCCATCATACAATCTTTTACTATGTCCGCATCCCATACTATTTCACCATCAGAATTTTCAATGGCGACTACTTCATTGCCGGAACTTCCTTTCCTAATCTTCTTAACTCATTTCCAAAATAATTTCTAATTTTCTTCAAAGTCGTTTTGCATTTTTTTATCTTCTTCCGCTCCGATTTTGTCTCTGCTTTCTCTGACTAGTATCTTGGCAATTCTGTTTTTATCCCTATAATCATTTTCCAATCTAGTCTTCTCCTCATCGCTTAGACCTTTACTATTTAATATTCTCGAGTACGCTTACTTTTTCTCGTCGACAGCCACGCGGATTTCATCATTCCACCAAGCATCTCCAGCCTTTCCTTCTACAGTTGCAGTACCGCACACCTTAAATTCATTCTTAAAGATGCTATCCCATAGTATTATCAATGCACCCTCTGCATCTTTATTGTCCAAATCAGTGTTCCGGTCTTCTTCATGATGTCCTAAATATTTATTCAGCTTTTCACGATATAGCAATTGTACTTCTGGTTTCTGCAAATTCTCTATTCTAACTCACGTCTGCCTCGGCTTATTATTAATTCTTCTTCTCCTCCACACTTGGCCTAGACTCATTCTTTAAACTAGAAGGTAGTGGGCCGTCCCGCACTCACAGCCTCTCATAACCCTTATATGCCTTACAAGCCCTCTCAGCCTCTCATTCGCTACAACAAAGTCAATCATACTGTGGCTTTCGTCTCTGCACCAAGTATAAGTGTGGATCTTTTTATGTCTGAACCAAGTATTCGTAATGAAAAGTCTTTTTCTAAGCATATGCTAAACAAGCCCTCAAAGTCATCCCCGCTACCGTTCGTTTTTGGGCCTCCGAAATGGCCTGGTACACTGTCGGTTTCTTCGAGCTGCACACCAACCCGGCCATTCATATCTCCAAATAAAATTATTATTTCGCCAGAATCGCAAGTCCCTAATATATCATTTAACGAGTCCCAGAAGTTACCTTTTACATCCCTCTTGTCAGCATCAACTGGAGCGTAGCACGCTATAAAAACAGTCTTCTGATTCCCACTTCCATTCTAACACATAGTAATCTAGGCGATACACATTCACACTTTTTGATATGTTGTTTTGCTATCTCGTTCATAAACAGACCGACTCCTTGTGTACCATATGATTCATTATCTACTCCTGACCAAAGTTCGAGTCAGTTCTCTATGTTCCCTACTTCACATCCCTTCCTATTCGTTTCCGGTACACACAAGATATCTCACTTTCTTACGCGCATTGTATCCCGCAATTTTTTTTTCTTAAGATCATTTACACCTCCAGCATCCCAAAAACTCAATCTCCATTCATCGCCTGAAACTTTTCCGAGAACATGCCTTTCGTCAACAAAAGTGTCAATCCCATCCGAGGCTACATAATTATTCTCATTATTCACTTTTAAAAGTATACACTGATCTTCTCTGTATGGTTCTGGTTTAGGCTAGATTTTACTAAAAGGATACTATAATTCACTGGACCCTATAGTGACTGATACACAATTTATGGGCATTCAAAAGATCATCACACAAGTTTATATATTTAATTATGAGAAATTATATATATATTCAATTACCATCAATGCACAGAAAAAAAGTTTGAAATTGAGAAGATTTGTCTTGTTTCTATATATACAGGTCTGCTTTTAAGCCAAAAAGTCGGCCTACGGTCTTGTTTCAAGATAAAATATGGACTTGAACCTAGCGTTAAGTCGACAAACGGACTTAAATTTGAATATAACAAAACGAAGCTGAAACAAAAACTAGACTTTCTTCTGCGTAGCAAGAATTTTTCAGATTCCAAATTTCAAGTCCATTTCAAATATTGCGATTTGGGAAATACACTGGGACTTCGACATACTCCTTCTCGATTCACTGCCTTCCTAGAATTCTGCGACCTCGCATTCGTAGACGAGGGAGTCCGAGGGACAGGAAAAGAGATACGGCGACCTTAACGCAATCACGCAGTACCGTAGCGACGAAGCGGGCAGTGCCTCAAGCTGATAATGTCATCAGTTTGCTTCAGTTCGGTTCACAGCCCGCATTGGGAGCACTGGTTCATACGCCCCTGACTGTTTACATCGTAGAAATTTTGAGAAGAGCCTCACGGTCAAGGTAGGCAGTGCTCGAGACTCGAGCTAACTCGAGGTTCTAGTGTACTTTTTGATATTAAGGGCGATGAAATATCTAAGCGTACCTCTAAGCGTGGTCCTGCTATCCCAGCCTTTTTTCTAGGCTCCAAAAAAATTCAAATCTGCAAGTTTTTTCTATTTATTCGGCCAAAAATAATACGAAAATATTACAAAAATTATCAGATTTATTCATCCAATAACAACTGATGACTGTTTAAACAAATTTAATTAACAAATGCATTTTTTGGCTATTTCTAAAGGTAAAAACTTGGTTTTTTTCATCGTAACCTGCTGTTAATAACTAATTTTTGAACTTTTTTCAGAAATCTCGATAAAGATCTACTATTGTTATTGTCATCAATAATTTTATTGAGAAATTTTTGTCCTTTCATATAATTGTAAACCAAAAATTTCTTGTTTCTTGGGGATAATCAAAATCAACGTAACCGTCAATCACTGACGCTAACTTCACAACCGGAGTCGGCACTTACTTGTTCTGAATCCCCGCCTTCACGTTTTTCTTCCTAAAACAAATGAATTTCGGCACCACATGACACTAACTTCACAGCATGCATTCTTGTGTTCACGTTGACTTCGCTTCCACTTGCGATCACTTTTATTTAGTATCTCTCACTGTGATTTCACGATTTCGCTTCCTGTATTTCTCGTACTCTTAGGAGCACCAAAATATTTTATGAGTGCAATTCTCACGTTACATGAAATTCCTTAGGATAAGGACGTTCTATAACAAAAGATGGATTCTCTCGAAATTTCAAATAGGGAATTGAGAAATGTGCTCATACATTCGACTTCTAAAACGATAGAAACTTTACTGAGGTATATTCAGGAAAGGTATAAACCTTCTAACAGTGTCAAGGAGGTTATTCGCGTTAACCTTACTCGCTATTTTATGCCAGCGTTTTCCAGAAAATGGAAACTATCTTTTGCAGGTCAAGAAAAACGAGAAGAAAGGTTTCTTAGGCAAAATAAAACCTGATTAGAATCAAACTTTCCAGCATCCGAGGAGGCCTTCTATTCACATATTCGAACAACAAAGAGCTTCGAAGAATGCTCTGACAAAACCAAGAAAATAAGAACTGAGGCAATTCAACAGTCAGTATCTGGAGATAAAAGTGATATGTTTTCTAATTTACAGACTTTGTCCAGCAAAACTGCGATTGAAATTATTAAAAAGGGTCTTGAAAATGACACGATGAATGTTGAATCAGCAGTCGAAAGTGAAAAAACAATTCCATTCACTAGTGACGAAGCTTTTGCACTTTTTGTTGATTTAAAATTGACAAAACATAAGTACGAACTTTTAAAGGATCTCCTGAAAGACAAAAACACAGCGATTGTTATCCACCAAGTACTGCAATACAGATTAATGAGACAGGAGTCACAATTCGATTGAAATACCTTTGAGCTTATGCTGCTGCGAAACCATTACAAGTTAAAGATGTAAAAACTGATAATGTGAAGCATTTAAAATTGATATCCAAATATCTTGGTGATGGCACGTCCGAATTCAACCCTTACAAGCGACTAGTTCGAAGCTTGATGGCAAAGTATGCCTACATCTCACTGGAACATCATCTGCCGCGAATTGTACTATCACTCATGCAAAACCAAGTGAGGCGAATTATTCAACGCCTTCTGGAAGGAATTCATGATGCACAACACCTCTGTAATCTGCAATTCGCCAAAAAGGACCGGATTTGCGGGCAAACAACTCGCGTATTTTGCACCACGATAACGCACCGTCGCACAATGCCATCGTTATCCGTGAGCATTTGACTAAAAACGAAACGAATACCATCCAACAAACACCGAATTCACCTGATTTGGCTCCCTGCGACTTTTTCCAATTCGGTCGTCTCAAGAAACCGCTCCGCGGAACGCGTTACAGCACCCGAGATGAGGTCATGGAGAAATCGAAGATGGCTCTGATGACTATACCGCAAATTTTTTGAATTAAAAATTTAACTATTCAATTTTTAGTTGAAAACTGATCTTCTTTAGTTGAAAATTATATACGAAACTTGTACAAAAATTCATCTTTTTGGTTTTAAATTGCTCTATTTCGTTGGAAATCGTTCTGTTGTAACTAAAGAATAACTAAAAATTTTAATTAAGAATTCTTCTTTTTGGATAAAAATGTTATTATGAGGTTGACTATCAACTTTTTTGTTAAAAACTTGCCTTTTGGGATTGAAATTTCAACAATCTGATTGATTTTTTTCTCTCTTGACTGAAAGTTTAACTATGTTAATAAAAATTATTTTTTTACTGTAATATAACTGTTTTCAATTCAAAATTAAACTATTTTTCGATTGCAATATCAACTGTTACTTTAATTATTTAAATTTAAATTATTACCTTTTAATTCAGAATTAAACTTTTTTGAATAGAAATCTTATTATTTGGTTGAATATCAACTTTTTTGTTGAAGTTTCTGATTTAAAATAAAAATATGTGTTAGTTGAAATAAAAACTATTACATTTTTTGTTAAGAAGTCATCTTTTTTGGGAAAAAATTATCTTCTTGGTTGAAAATTCATCTCTTTGGTTTCAGATTTATCTATTTTGTTGCACAATCATCTTTTTTGGTTATGTTCAACTGTATCTGATTCAAAATGAAAATCTTCTTTGGTTGAAATTTCACCTATTACCTTTTTTATTGAGAAATTATCATTTTTGGTTGAGAGTTGAACTATTTTGTTAAAATTGTATTTTTTTTGTGTTAAAGATTTATCCTATTAGTTGGAAATTCATCTCTTTCGTTGAAAAATCAACTACTTTCTTAACACTTCGTCGTTGTTAAACATTCATTTTGTTATTTTTTCGAACAAAGAAAACACGAGGAAATTTGAGAAAACTTTTAAATTCCTCGAGGATTAATAATTCTCTGACTCGAGGATTTCGAAAAACCTATCGCAATATTATTTTTTATTTATTTTTTACATATATTTTTATATTTTTTATTTTATTTATTTTTTATATTTTCCTCGTTCGAACATAACACGACGATTTTTTCGAGAATTTTTTCAATAGAATAGAGGACGCGTAATGAAAGTGAGATTATGTTACAGAAAAAATTGCAACGATGTAAAATATATACCGTTATAAGTCACGCTGTAAAAGTTGTTTGAACTAGGATAGACACAAATTATATCAAACATAAGCTATTAACACTGAAGAAGAACACAACAAAAAATGTGGAATTGAAGGAGACTAAACAAAAATTGACAAAACTGTAAATGAATTTTGCGTCAAAAAATGTCGACGCTGTCTCGATTGCAAGGCTGGTAACGTTAAAGAGTAGGTATTGCACAAGTTAACCTATTTCAAAACAATTGTGTCTTGACTTCAATATTATAATTCAACTTCAATTGCTTAACAAATATGAACGTTTTCTTCTTTAGTAAAATTCAGAACATTTCAAGAGAATTAGTGTATATATTTTTCATGAATTTTGGTCAGTAATGAGTGCACTATTTTGTCGACGTTGTCATCACTGACAATAAGACTCGTGCAGGACCAATCAATGACATTCGAGATCAGCGATTAAGTGCGCGAAATTTAAATTGAATTCAATGCAAATTCAAATAATTGATATATATTTCCGTTATTTACAAACTGTTACACACCAGTAAAATAAATTCAAAAGATTAAACTATTTATTATTATTAACAATAAAATCAGAAATGAGACATGTTCATTCAAATGAAAAATACAATTTAATATGTTGTATTTTAACAATAAATCTTAACGAACTATTTCAAAATATTGAACACAATATTATTCGATAAACACACTATCGATTTCTCCAATGTTATTTTACTACTGGTGTAGGAGTGGCATACAATAAATTCGTTTTGAACCTCCTGCACTCAAGTTCAATTTCAACTTGACCATTTTACATTTTATATACTTGATATCGTAAATAAATAAGTTATTACCTTATTTATTGTTTAGTTCCCACATATATAAATCTTTGGAATCTGTTGGATACATAAATGAGGACCGCATTAACCCCCAATGATTACCCTCGATTTCTACGCTTTGGAGTGTTCGAGTAATTTTTTTTTATTCATAAAAGCAATTTGTTTTTAAGCATTACAAAGTTATCGGGAGACTTCGTTGTCAAGATACATTCTTTGCATTTAACTTTCAAGACATTGAATCCAACAGATTTTAAAATCTGAACCCGATAAGGTATTTCAGGCTTCGGGGGATTTATTTTTCTCAATTCATGTAATCTCCGACAAATTTGAGCTAAAGGGCGAAACGGTGTGCGAATGAGACTGGTTAACTTTCCAAGCAAATTTTCGAATGAAAAGGCACAAATTCGGCTAGAGTTGCAACTCATTGCTATCACGTCATCGGCAGCATGGATTGCGGAATGCATATTCATGACTTGTATTCTCGAATACAGATTCCGTAAGCTTAGACAAAACCTCTGCAAATACATTTTGGCATGCTGTTAATATTTCTCGATTAGATTATCATTACATAAAATGCTGGAAGCAACATGTAAATGTAAGAAGTTTTTAAAACGATTAGCTTCAAGTATATTTAACAACACTATTGGGCCACAATATAATAGAAAAAATCTATACTCTGTTGCTTTCCACTTCCATGTTCTTGGTTATGTTACATCTAGCGCATATAACTTAAGATGGCGTTGCTTAGAGGCTAGATGGCGTCACAGTACATAGTCCGGTCTGGTATGAGTCAAAGCTACAGAATTCTTCCTATCAGGGCCAAATAGTACACATTGGATCAGGTCCTAGTCGGTAATCGGTAATATATCTGTCGATTTCTGCACGAGGCATATGAATGTTGAATGAATTCAAGAATCCAAAAACTTAAAATTAGTTAAACCTAAATGTTTCATAAGAAATAAAATATTTTATTATATGTAATCTATATTCGAAGGCTGGGTTAGGCAAAGCAAATTTTCTTACAATGTTCCCTAAGTTTGTAAAATTCAGCTTACCATCTGGTTCACATCATATATCTCATAAGCATTTTACTTTCCAAATCAGGATGGATGTGATGAAAAATTGCAAAGACATCCCGACTTGCATACTGTTTTTAATAAGTCTGTAATTTATTAGTGAAATCTCCCTTCATCTATCAGGTTCGATCGTATAGGAATTGACATACATGTTGAGAAGAAATATGCAAATTGATACTGGTTACAACAGAGACTTACTACATCGTTTTTACACCGCTTATTCCAAATTTTATTCTCTCTCCTACATACCTCCTCATTCTTCATTTTTAACTGCTCTAGCTTTCTCCACCTCCTTCATCCATTCTTCTCTCAGTCCGTCCTCCTCCAAATATTTCTTAGCATTCTCGTGACATCCTCCATCTCCTTTCCTTTCATGCAACTATCCAATACATGCTCCCATGTCCCCTCTGCCTATTTACACACTTTGCATTTTCTCTTCTCATCCTTCCTTCAATACATTGCTTCTTTTACTTCATTTGCCAGTCTATATCTAGCTATACTTGTCCGTCTCTTTCGACCCCATTCTTCTTCCCGAAGTTTTGACAATCCTTCTCTTTTTATCACCTTATAACATTTATTGTATCTTGATTTCACCATCCTTTTTCGACCAAGAGCATATTAAACAACCTCACTCGCCTATTCCAATCTTTTTTGAACCTTCGTTTTGCCATTTCCGGTATCTGTTTTATTACCGCTACCACTTTCTTAATCCTTTCACTAATATGCGCTGCATGTTTTCCATTCGCTTTCCTTTTAAAATCAACACATTTGAATTCCTTTGCTGCCTATAACTTTTCACCTTTCCATCTCGCTGCCCATTCTTTCCTTCTCCTTTTCCCCTTTCTAAACCTCATTATCTTCATTATACCCATATTAGGCCTCATTTTTTTTCTATCCCAGTATTCTTCTAACCCCGAAATCAAATCTGCCATTCCTTCCTCATTCTTCACCAACATTATTATATCATCCCCGCATATGCCAGTGTATATATTTTTTCCTCTAGACTTACTCCTCCCTATCCTTTTTTCTTCATCCGCTCTTCCGAATCTGAAATTAATATATTGAACAGGATCGGGCTTAGAGGACGACCCTGCCTTACACATCTAGCTAACCAAAAACCATCTGCAATTTGCTCTTCCACCCTAACCTTACTTTTTGTCTCTCTAAAAATCTCTGCTACACTTTTCCTCAAACCTTCTCTTATTCTATTTTTTCCATGGCTTTATCTATCTCTTTTCTGTCCAATGAGTCAAATGCTGCTTTTAAATCCGCAAACATTGCTTTCATGCCCCTTTCTATGTTTTCTTCCTTTTGTTTTCAATATAACTACACTTTTCCTCAAAGCTTCTCTTATTCTATTTTTTGCCATGGCTTTATCTATCTCTTTTCTATCCAATGAGTCAAATGCTGCCTTCAAATCCACAAACATTGCTTTCATGCCCCTTTCTATGTTTTCTTCCTTTTGTTTTCAATATAAATTAGCATATAAATATTATCCATCACTTCCATATCTTTCCTAAATCCTGCCTGATTCAGTGAAATTATTTTTCTTCCCTCTAAATCTTTCTTCAACCTTTCTGACGCTATTGTCAAATATATCTTTTATAATGTCGACATCAACGTCACTGCCTTATAACCTTTAAGCCCTTCCCCTTTTCCTTTTTTTTACTATTGGTACCAATATCCCTTCTTTAGATATTTTTTACCAACCTTTTCCTCTTCATACCCTGATACATATTATCCACGCCCGCCACTGAAATTCCTTTCCTCCACATTTCCAAACTTCATTCGGGATTTCCTCTTTACCTGCTGCCTTTCCCTCTTTGAATGAGCCTATCGCTTTTTTTTGTGATATCCTCTTCTTCGTCCTTTTCCATTCTCTCTTTCCCTCCTTTTGTTACTTCCTTCTTTACTCCTGGCAATTCCATAATATATTTTTCCCATTCTATTAGTTTAGTCTCTTGATTAAAAAATTCTCCTTATTTTCCTCTCTCTATTTATTACTTTTTCCATTCCCTCTGTTGAACAATGAGCCTTTCCTACTCTTTTTCTTTCTTGTTTTTTTTGGCTGTTTTCCGTTCATCTCTCTTCCCCATCTCTACTGTTACTTTCAGTAGGAGACGATCTGAATCTACATACTCCCCTATATCTATCCTTTGTATGTTCTCCCTTACCTCATTGTGAACAATAACATAGTCTATTACTCTTCCTTCCCCTCCCCTTATGAGTGTAATCTCCTTGCTCATCTCTCTCTATATTTACGTTTAAAAAAAACCAGCCTCACTTCTCCAATCTATTCAGTTATTTCCCTTCCTCTCCACTCACTTCTTTTTCTTTAGAATTCCTTCCAGTTCCATCTCCATCTCCTCCCAAACTCTTTCCTCTTCTTTCTCCTGTACTTACCTTGAACTCTCCCCTTATGATTAGATTCACCCTTCTACCTTTCCTTCTACTAAATCCCTTAACTCCTCTGTTTTTCCCTGTATATCTCTATTTACATATACCTCTATTATTTTCCACCGCTCTTTTCCCATCCTTATCTCTTTTTCCATTAATCCTTCTTTTTGTTTTCTTAATCCACTCCCATCTTTCTTCTTCCCTATCTAATCTTTCTTTATTCCCATCACCATTTCATCCATTACTCTGCCCTTTTTATTTTTTCTCTTTGCCTCTTTTACCTCCCACCTACTCGTATAGCCCCTCAATTGCCTTCCCTTCACTCTTTCACAGCCCCTCTCATCTAGCCATATCACCATCATCACCACGACTTCCCATTTGTGTGATCCTTATTTATAAAGTCAATTTTTTTCTCAATGTGTTTGCTCCCACTAGCGAAATTTGTTCGTATGTCTGAAAAAAGAAATTACACAAATTTTCAGCCAAATCGGTTAATATTTACCCACCAAACATGGGCCTTGGAATTTCCCATGGAATTTACATAGAAGAAAATAAGAAAAAGCGAAAAATCTGCATAATTTTTTCAATTTTTATTCGAATCGTCCTATCTGCGACAACCAGAAAGTTGCATGGGCTGCTTAAAATATCTTTAGAAATTAATTGATAATTTTAAAAATCAAAAATTTTGAAAAAATGCAAAATGGCGGCCAATTGAAAATTAAAAATAGCCCATTTTTGCAGTTTTCAACGAAATAGTTTGAAGCTGCATAAAAACAAACCGTTTGGCTTCAAAAACTAATTGATAATTTCAAAAATCCAAAATATTAAACAAAAAAAAACAAAATAGTAGGGCCAAATCAAAATATAAAAGAAACTTATTACTACAGTGTTCAATGAAATACTTTTAGACATTATCAGAAGAAAGAATGTTGATTCAGAAACTATAACATAATTCGAGAACACAAAAATTTTGAAAAAATGAAAAAATTGCAGAAAATTAGATTTTTAGAGAACTGATTTCAATGCTTCATTGTTTGAGTATTAAATAAATTTTTTTTCATTTATATGTAAGTACTACTTTCTTATTTTATCGAATTACCTTATAGCTTTTGAATCAAAATTTTCTTCTGATAAAGTGTAAAAGTATTTCGTTGAGAAATGTTACAACAAGCTTTTTTTAATTTGGAATTGGTCGCCATTTCGGATTTTTTTAATAATTTGGGTTTTCAAAATTATCAAGTAGTTTCTGAAGCCAAACAGTTTGGCTTCACGAAGTTTTAAAGTATTTCGTTGAAAAATTTAAAAATGAGCTTTTTAAATTTTAAATTGGCCGCCATTTTTTTTAATTTTGGATTTTGAAATTCATCAAGTAATTTTTGAAGCTAAACACTCTTGTTTTCCGAAAAATGAAAGTATTACGTTGAATACTGCGGGGAAAAGGCATTCGCTTGAGAATGAATTATTAGGTTTTTCCAGAAATTTTTGGTTACCCTTTGTTATTAACTTTAAGAAATAACTTTTTTAGGCCCATCTAGATGGCCGCCATTTTGTGATGTTTGAAAATTTTGAGTTTTTGACTGTAAAGATATTTGAAGCATTCCATACAAATTTTCGTTCTCGGAGAAAGAATGATTCGAATAGAATTGAAAAAGTTATGCAGATTTTTCATTTTTGCGTGATTTCTCCCATGTAAATCCCATGGGAAATTTCAAGGCCCATGTTTGGTGGGTAAATACTAACCGATTTGGCTAAAATTTAGAGCACTTTCTTTTTTTGGGCATGCAAACTAATTCCGCCAGTGGGAGCAAACGAATCACAAAAAAAGGATTACCCTACTTCCAATTGCCCTAAATTTTTCACAAACTTCCTATCCTTTCTTTCTTAGCCAGCTAGATTCCAGTACCATATCCTCCATACTTCCCTTCATTCATTTCCTCTCATTTCATCTTTCCTACTATATCTTATTTTCCTTACTTCCGTTTCTTTCTGACCTATTTCCCCGTCCTCTCACATTTTTCTAAGTCTTCCCTCTCTTCGACTCAATCTAGATGTTAATTTTTCAAACCCTGGATTATAAAACTTAAAATATAAATTTTACGGCTCAAAGTCTATATTGTCAGGGCGTAGCGTAAAATACAAATTTCAGAAAATGGAAGACCCTTGGATGTTATGATTTTCCTTCTTACATTAAAAGCAACTGTGTAAAATTTCATTCCGATTAAAAAAATATATATTCCAATCAATTTTGCCGAAATCACTGGGAAAACCCGAAAAAAACATTTTTTTCTTGATTTACTTCTAAATCATTCGTTGCATTAAAAAAGTGTTTTGATAAGAGTTGTAGACTTCTATGAAATACACATTTTCAGTTGCATCAATTTTTTAGTTCAAACAACCCTTCTTGGAAAAAATTGAAGAAAGTATGAAAGAACTTTAAAGAAAATAATGAGAGTTTGAGGCCCTTAGCAGTAGAGAATGAAAGAAATAATGAAAGAAAGGCCTTTAACTCCCATTACTTGATAACCAGAAAAAATATTTAAAAGTTAAAAGAAAATTTTTGAGATTTTGTCAAATCAGTGCGCATTTTTAATTTTACTTATAAGTGGACTCCATGATAAATATAAATCACCATTCACGATTCTTAAAAACCCTATTTGGCAGTTTTATTGGGTAGCTTTGGTTTTTTATCCAAAATTTCACAAAGATTAATTTTTAAAAAATCCAATTTCGAATAATTCTATCAATCCTTGATGGAATTTCTTGTACGAATACGTACGAAAAACTAAAACTATTTCTTACAGGAAAATACAAATAATTTCAATAAATTACAACGAAATTTACAGACACTTAGAAGTTTCGTCTACTATTTCGACGAATCTTGTACATGTTTGTATTTCTTTTGTATATTGTTGTATGTTGTTGTACATATGTTGCTGTATTTTATTATGTTTTTTCATAATTTACAAGAGGGTATACAAGAAATCACCATTTTTGCATCCAGAAAATTTTTCTTTTTCTATGATAAAATATTTAAAACACTGTAATGAGATGATTTTAATTTAAGCTGTGCAAGTGATTGTTATTACAAAAAAAGTATTTACGTTTGAACTATAGAATATTAAGATGCAACGATCTCTAAAAGATAAAAAAGTTTGAGTTTTAGAGCTTTTAGTAAAACTTAAGTTTTTCGATTTAACAGAGATTATTGCATTTAAATTTGTCATCCTACGTAAAAAAAATTGATAAAAAAAGTACAAAATTCGTCTAAATAATAGGCAAAAGTTCTATTTTCCCGTAAAACCAATCATTTTAAATAAATCAAGAAAAACATGGGTTTTTCGGCTTTCCCAGGAAATTTTGGCAAAATTGATCCGAATTTTTTTTTATCGGAACCAAATTATACATAGCTGCTTTCGGTGCAAGAAGGAAAATAAAAGGATCCCAGAGTCCGAAATTTGTATTGTTCTGAAATTTGTATTTTACGCCACGCCCTTTAACAGATCGCCCCAAATGGTAAAATCCATATTTCTCAGTTCAGGCGCAAATTTTTCTACATTATTCCAACGTATTTCAAGTTCTGTGAATTTGAAAACCTTTCTTGTTTATCTTCTGATTGACTTTCACATGCAACAGATTTTGTGATAATTATGCATTCCATAGTTCAGATTAATATCCAATCAATCCATTTAGGTCAAATTCTTTTCTCTCTCGATGAAAATGCACTTTAGTTGTATCTAATCTCATAAAATGTGCCACATTTCACAAAAGTTGAACTGAAAGTGAGAAAGTCTATTTATACTCCTTATTCTACACATTCCTTTCGTTGTAATCTTTTATATCATAATTTAGAGATCGATCAAGGATGACAGTTGTTTTAACCTATGTAGATAATTGCTGCTTGATTTACGCGTGAAAGGCGCATATCACAGGTTAAAGTGATAATGGTCTCGAAATAAAAGTTGCGAAAAGTGCGTCGAGAGACTTTCCATTAAACGGTAGAGTCTGGAATCTGGATCTTCTATAAGATCCCATGCAATCTATTACATTAGATCATCCTTGTTGCCTCCGCGTAGTTAACTGGGTTAAGGAGATTGTACCTGAACATGCAGAAGAGATATAAAGATATATTGCAAAATTGCGTTTACTTTATCAAATCTTGATCAAAATGTTGACAAGGTCGCCGTTCTGGGAATATGCAGCAAATTTTATTATATATTTATAATTTTATTACAAGTTACTAAAAGCTACCTACAAAGTACGAATTCTGTAAAGATTACAGAAAATTCTGTACGCTCTACATGAAAAACTATGCTGTCACTATTCTAACATAGGCTTCTGTAACATTAACAGACCTTTTTTTGCGTAAAGTTGGGAGTATTTGAATTTTGACGTCTATTTTTCAAAAAAACAAATTTTTTTTTCTTCAGGTTCTGGAGTTCTGAATCAAATTCAAATATTTCAATCTCAATTTCGGATGCTGGTAAGTTTTACCGCTCTCTTTCGAAATCCGTCGGAAAATTTCATCAATGTTTAAAATGAACAAAGTGGCGGCGATTTATTTCAAAATATGAAAAGTCGGTTCTCACAAAAAACCCATATTCATATTTTTTCCAATTTTTCGTCAAATTTAGCCTTCTTTAAGGGAGAAATAAGTGTGTTAAGTTGAATGCGGGCTAAACCATTTTTGTGGCCAGAAGAATTTTTTTTTCATAAAATTGAATTTTTACATTTTTTTGGATAGAAGGAAAGATATGTACAGAAAATCTTAAGATAAAAGTTTGCACATTTAAAAAAGTTCTACAAAAATGCCTCGTTCTCTTTTATGATATTTTCAACCGTTCACGAAAAACATCCGAAAATTATATTTCCTGGAAAAAAAATTCTCTCGGCCACATTAATTGCTCAGCCCACATATATGTAGCTGATAGGATGCCTTTCTTATTATAGTAGAAACTTCAAAAAAATATTGCAAATAATAAAAAGGTGGGAATTTTCAGAAAATCATGAAAATCATTTAAAAAAATCATCAATCAGTCAATCACCATTTCATGTTTCAAAAATTCGAAGAAAAAATACAGAAGTTATACTGCAAGCCCCGAATTTCTTTTATTTGCACAATATTTTGAAAAAAATATTTCTGCTCATATAAGGAAAGCATCCTATTAGTTTTGTCGGGGCTAAACCATATTTGTAACAGAGAGAATTTTTTTCTGAAATTTTTTTTTCGAATTTTTTCGTAAATGACGCAAGATATCATAAAAGAGCTACGGCTTTTCACATCTTCAAATAAATCGTCACCATATTGGTATTTTTTCTCAAGATAAATTGTTTGTGAATGAATCCCCGTAAAAAGTCAATTATTAAATATTTCAGAATGTCTATAAGTGTCGTTGCATTCAGGAATATTGAAAGAATATCTGACAGATTTTTCAAACTTTTCATAACGTCCACCTCCCTTTGGGATCAGGTGAATTCGAGGCTTGAAAAAGGTGGCTAAAAACCCTGTTTTTGGGATGTTTTACCTGCGAACTGTTGACACACATTTTTTGGATAAAAGTGACCATATCGTTGAATTCAAAAGGCTTTGGGCTTTTAGATGCTTTATATTAAAAAATTCTAGGACTCTTGTGGAGCGAGTTGCAATAAAAAGATGTGAGGGGCCCCAACTTCAGTTACATTTTTTGGTAACGATAGTCGTAACGAGGTTACTTTTGCAAATAAGTAACAAATTTGTTACTTGTTACATTTCTTAGTAACGATAGTCGTAACCAGTTTGCTTTTGTAAATAAGTAACGAAATGGTTACTTGGTACATTTTTTTGGTAACAATAGTCATAACGAAGTTACTTTTGTGAATAAGTAACAAATTGGTGACTAGTTATATTTTTTAGTAACGATAGTAGTAACGAAGTTACTTTTGTAAATAAGTAATGAATGGGACACTTGTTACATTTTTCGGTAACAATATTCAAAACGAAGTTGCTTTTGTAAATAAGTAAAAAATTGGTTACTACTTACATTTTTTGGTAACGATAGATGTAACGAAGTTACTTTCATAAATAGGTAACGAATTGGTAACTAGCTACTTTTTTGGTAACAATAGTCGTAACGAAGTTACTTTTGTAAATAAGTAACGACTCGGTTACTACTTACATTTTTTGGTAACAATAAGCGTAACGAAGTTACTTTTATAAATAAGTGACTAATTAGTAACTAGCTACTTTTTTGGTAACAATAGTCGTAACGAAGTTACTTTTGTAAATAAGTATCGAATTAATAACCACTTACATTTTTTTCAGTAACAGTAACTATAAAAATTGTTACTTTTTAGTTACTTTCAAAATGTAATTCACAAGTATTTTCCACGACAATAAATTAATTTTATTGATTTTGCAACTATTATCTAATTTTTACTATTCAAATTGTGGCGGATAGTTTCCGAAAAATTCTTTAGTACGGCAGGAATTATATTGCCCCTGAGAAGGGACAATTTGATCGAAGAAGCTTTCAAACATATATTGCTGTTAAAAATAAACAATGAATACAGATAAAAATAAGCATTAATTATTTTCCTCAGTAACAAAAGTGAGGAAGTCGTAAGTCTTCCAAAAGTGGGAGTTGGAAGTAGGTAAATCGAAAAAAACACTTTTAGAAAGAAAAAAATTAATTTCCATACCCATAGATATTTATAGCCCAATATAGGGAAACTGAAATTTTCCTGCCCCCGCCCTTCTGTAATTCAAAATTTTCTAAAATCTATAAGTGCACTTTTAGGGAGAAAAAAAATAATTTCCAGAGCCATAGAAATTCATAGTCCATTATACAAAAATTGAAATTTTTCTCCTACCCTGAAATTCAACTTTTTGTAGAATCTATAGAAACACTTTTATAAAGAAAAAAATAATTTCCAGAGCCATGGAAATTCATAGTTCAATATACAAAAATTAAAAATTTTCTCGTACTCTGAAATTCAACATTTTCTAAAATCTATAGAAACACTTTTATAAAGAAAAAAATAATAATGTTCAGAGCCATAGAAATTCATAGTCCAATATACAAAAATTTAAATTTTTCTCCTACCCTGAAATTCAACATTTTCTTAAACCTATAGAAACACTTTTATAAAGAAAAAAAAATAATTTCCAGAGCCATAGAAATTCATAGTCCAACATAGAAAAATTGGAATTCTTCTCCTACCCTGAAATTCAAAATTTTCTGAAATCTATAAAAACACTTTTATAAAGAAAAAAATAATAACTTCTAGAGCCATAAAAATTTATAGTCCAATATAAGAAAATTGGAAATTTTCTGCCCCCCTGGAATCCAAAATTTTCTGAAATCTATAGAAACACTTTTATAAAGAAAAAAATAATAATGTTCAGAGCCATAGAAATTCATAGTCCAATATACAAA
>JAUMHM010000005.1:10301018-10318823 GCA_032362435.1 Melikaiella ostensackeni | reverse complement strand
TAGCGTAATAAGTGCTTTGCCCCCCCCCCCCCCCCCAAGATGAGGATTCGTAAGATTTTCTACACCCCCTCCTACCAAAAAAAGCCTTACATAATTAATGAACGCTCCCTAACTTGATGCACGTAAAAGTACTATAGTTATGCCTTTTTAGGAATTGTACAATATAGAATTCGCAATAATTGAAAAATGCTAGAAGCTTAATCCCCCTCAAGGTGAGGATTCGTAAAAATTTCCACCCTCTTCCCCCCAAAAAAAGCCTTACATAATTAATGAACAGTCCCTAACTTTATGCATTTAAAAGTACTGTAGTTATGCTTCTTTAGGAATTAAACAATATAGAATTTGCAATAATTAAAAAACGCTAGAAACTTAATCCCCCCAAGGTGAGGATTTGTAAGATTCCCCCCCCCCCCCCAAAAAGCCTTACATAATTAATTAACGCTCTCTAACTTTATGCACGTAAAAGTACTGCAGTTATGCTTTTTCAGGAATTAAACAATATCGAATTCGCAATAATTAAAAAATGCTAAAAACTTAGTTATTTTATCATTATTTACATTTATGTGCAAAAATTGAGTGACTCTAATGAATTTCAAAGAAAAATAAAATTGGCCACAAGAATCCGCTTGCGTGCGTCAAGGATACGCATTCCACAAACGTCCCTCTGCGATTGTATGGGGTTAAAGGTGTCGGAATAAAAATGGCATAGAGACAGGAAGATAATGTTATGCAGGTCGCATTTGCCTCCGTTCTTAAGGAAACTTAAATGAGTAGCAGAGTTTGTGCTTTTCTGTCTCAAAAGTTTACCCAATGAATCTTGCACGAATTAGATTATGAACTATGTCAAAGAAAACGATGACATACTATCGATTTAGTCACTTTTGTCAAACTTCTTTCCAGAAAAAAGACTCTCTTTTACTGTCGCGTGCAGAAAATTTGAAAGGGTTCTAATGGGGCTCTGACGAGTTTTCCCTATGTCTAATCGGGCTCTGGTGGGGAAAATTAGTCAGGGCCACATTGGTAACGTAACGATTCTGTTGATGTGGGCCCTACTAGACATTCTAGTAGTGTTCTAGTGAGGGTCAACCTTTCACAACCGAACTAAAAAGAAGGGCACCTGCGGGGCTCCAATGGAGGTATTTGTTCACTTAAACTAGATTAGATTGACATATAGTTTTTAAAATTATTTATACGAGAGAAGTTTGGTATTCTTCTACAAACAATAAATCTTAGCTTGATGTTACTGAACTCTCAAATTTTGCAAGAATTTTACGAAAAAATGTAGCAAATTTTTTTATTGTTTTCTTGAAGTATCAGAAATTTAGATATTTATTTCTAATTTGAGTGCACTATATTTTAATTTGACATCTTCTTCTGGGTAGATTTTTCTTACCTATGCAAAGAAAGGAATTGTCCTCTAGAGCCTGACTCGGCCCCCACCAGTTTTTTCTAGACTAGAAATTCTGGTCGCAGCCTCATTAAAAACAGATAGATTCGCCATACTTATATAAAGGGTGGAATTCCACACTAAAGCCTGGCAGGGCCCACATCAGTTTTTTCTAAATTAGAAATTCTGATAGGGGCCCCATCAGGACCGAACTTAAAATAGGGAAAGATGTGGGAATTTCTGCACGGGATATATCCAAGCTAACTTAAAAAAAATACATTAATATGTGGTGGAAAATGAATTTGAGAACTCGAAGAATTCAAAAGAATCCAAGAGAATTTTTTTTAATTCAAAAGAATACAAGGGAATTCACAATAATTTAAAAGGATACCAAAGAAAAAAAATCAAAAGAATTGGAAATGGTGTATACCTGAATTTCGTAAAACACAATAAATTACAATACGTAAAAATTGTAAAGGCTCATCAAAATTTATACAGAATTTTGTAAATGTGTCCGAATTCTAGCAAAGAAACTGTAGTCCGTATGGAAATTGCCCTAATAGTCCCTAACAATATTGGGGCATTTTTAAGGGCAACCTTTTTATTAAAATGACTTCCATATTAAGCCCCCTATTGTGGCCCGGACAGAATTGCTTTAATCCCTGAGTATGTTACATGATCTAAAACATTTTTTTTCTGATGAGGAAAAAATAATTTAAAAATCTGACATGCTGAATTTACACGTGGAAAAATTTGAGGTATGAAATTCTCGATTTATGACAATTCGATATAACGTGAGAAATTTCTTGAACTTAAAAAGTTATTGTTCAGAAAAAAATGTTCCTGTAAATTATAAATCCTTGAAGTTGTTTCAAAATTATTTTGGAATCCGAGGTAACTTTAAGACACGTATTGTTTATTCCCAATTTACGGCATTATAAATTTTTCCGAAATCATTCAATAAATTTTAAGCATTCATAAATCAAGGAAAACAATTTTTTCAATGGAAACTTTTTATATGTTCTCAAAATATACTCTAGGAGATGTTTGAATGTTTTGAAAATTTTCTTACACTACATCGGACTTGTCTTATCAATGCACAAAAAAGAATGGCATCTTTTTAGAAAATGGCCCTATTAGGGTCCCAGCAAGGGCCCCTGAAATTGTTTGGACCACACAAAGTTTACAGAATATCTTCTTTATACAAGCACAAATTTTTAATAAATATTTGATAAAATAAAAAATTTGATAAAATGAAAAATTGGTGTTTTCAATTCAATTCTACTTCATTTTTTCCAGCTGAATTTTAAAAATAAGGAGAAGTTGATTTGATGTAAAAGCCCATTTTATCATTTTATCTAATATTTTCGAAACATTTGTGCTTATATAAAGAAGACATTCTGTAAGTTTCATGCAGGCCAAATCATTTTTGTGACCACAAGAGTTTTTTTTTAAATTTATATTTCGGATTTTTCTTGCGAACGATGCAAGATGTCATAAAAGAGTAATAGTTTTTTTTTGCAGATCGTTTTAAAATAAGCAAAATTTTTTGAAGACATTTTTCGTATCTATCGTTGTTTGGAAGAAAAGTGGTAAAAGTCAATTTTTCGAAAAAAAACTCACGTGGCCACAACAATGATTTGGCTCGCATAAAACTTACAGGATATATTTCTTGTAGAAGTGAAAATTCAACAAAAAAAATGGCAAAAAAAGAAGGCGAAATTTTTGAAAAAATAGGCTTTTTGTGTTTTTAAAAAAATTCATGTCATTTTGTTAATTTTGGACTTTTTTACATTTTTCTGATAAATTTTAATAGAAGACGATATACCTCACCATGAACCAATTTTTCAAAAAATATCTCATCCTACGTTCTCATCAAAAAGATTTAAAAAATTGATAAGGTAAAATATTCTCCATGAAATTTTGTGTTTGTTAAAAACTTGACTTCTTCAAGAACTTTTTTTAACATAATACTGATTATTGTTAATTTTTAAGAATTATAATATATTCTGAAAGGCTTGAACTTCATTCCGGAATTTTTTGTAGAATCTTTGCAACTCTCTGCAATTTTTTCAAAAATGATGGTAAAAAAGTATGCTAGAAACTACAATTTCTGGCTATTATTCGAACACTTCAACAAATTTTTACAAAAAAGTAATACAGCGTAACTATTAATTTTCGCCCACCAAATTCCCAGTTATTTCCCGGTTTTTCGCCGGTCGTGAATATCAAATCTCTTCTTACTCCTCTCTTTTCTAGCTTACTTAGAAAAATGTTTTGTACAATTCAGAGTTCTACATACAAAATGATATTTTTGTAATTGAGGTGTCTTAAAATTACTAACAAATATAATACAATTTCGACGTCTTATTTTAAATTTTGTAAATCTTTAAAGTCCTTCAAAATCCTATAAAATCACGTAGTTATAAAAAAATAACAACTGTGATCTTAACTAAACCTACGCAGATTTTATACATTGCGATATCTTATTATATTTAAACAAGATAATATTATTGTAATCCATGGTGTCTAAAACTAACAAACAAATGTAATACAAATTCAGTGTCTTAATTATCTACGCAGATTTGGTTAACATGACAGTTGTTATTTTTTATAAACATATCTTTGGTTAATTATTCGATATTCATTTGGCAAATTATTCTCGGATAAAATTCTAAATTTCTTTGGTATCAGCGATTAATTATTGATTAATTATTGGAGAGTGATTAAAAAAACTATCTTTAATTATCTATTATGACAGTTTCATTATAATTACTCATATGTGTTTATAACGCGGTTAATATAAAATTCACTTAGTACTAAAGTAAGTACCTTTTATAATGGTTTTCCTAATCACTCTTCAATAATAATTCAATAATCAATCGCTAATACCAAAAAAATTAAAAAACATATCTTAGAAATGTTTACCCATTAGGATACAAAAAAATAATAATTAGCCCAAGGAATGTTTATAAGAATACCTATCTAGATTCACCGAGATTCGGTGAGCGTATTCCAAATATTTTCGGTGTGCCTAGAAATTTCGTTATTAAAAATAACAACTGTAATGTTAACTAAATCTACGCAGATAATTAGGCATCAAAATTGTATAACATTTCCAATGTATCTAAAAAAATTTCAGAATAAATTACTGAAAATGGTCACCATCGTGTCCCGAAATGCCTAAAACAATTATAATCTAATTACATTCATTTTCAATAAACTCAATACAATAAACACAATACTTTAGTTTGCAAAAATCAAAAAATTTTACATTTCTGGTTTTTATTTTAAAATAATCACAAAAGGAATTTTCCACAAATCTTGATTTAATAGCCGGAAATAATCAACAAGATTAATAAAACATATCACTAATCCATATGTCCTAATTTTGAAAAAAAAAACACAAACTTCAATTTTGAAAATCGTTATTTTTTAAAACATCTACAAAATTTTGAAAGGTTTCAAATTCAAAAGGTCTTACACAAGAAAGTAGAATTTTATAATAATTATTTATCATATCTCTCAAAGAATAGCATTTGTTCAGAGCTTAAACATTGTTCTCAATTATTACAAAATTTTTGGAATGTTATAATTACCAGATACTTTTTGTTATCATATATTACGATTTTTTGATTCATTTGTCTTGTTATCAAGATTGATAATATATATCACATTTCAAAACTTTTAAATGTGGTTCCCGGTATGAATTTGTATTCCCGGTTTTCTCGGTTTTATTTTAATTCCCGGCTATTTCCCGATTTTCTCGTTTAGAAGACTCGCCTGTAATATTTTCAAACGTCTATACTTTATCATAATTTATTAAATTCTATTGTATAAATACACTTCCATGTTGTAACAATAAATCTCAAGATTTCATTAAGTCCCTGCCCATTAATTTTACATTATGAAATAACTTTCTGTAATAACTACACAACAATAATTACTATCTAAAGGAATTTTTATGAAAGCAATTTTTCCCGTGAATAACAATTTTCTGCATGTTGTAAAAGGAAGTATCTCATAAATTGGGTTTTAATGAATATTAAAAATTGTTGATGTGAAAGGATACTAAAAATGTGCCAAGGAGTGTTTTCTGGGTTATATGTTGTTAAAATCAGCAAGTACAAAATTATTTAAACATTCGAAATTGCATTCCTTCGCCTTCTTCCTTGCACTTTACCGCATTACTTTATGCACGTAAATATCTGTGAATGACACCGAGTTACATCACACAACCTTGACGGTTCACTACATAGTTCTTTACCAGTCAAGATTCGCGCCTTTCGAGTTTACGGTACACAAGATTCCTGGACTGGTTTTGATGACTCCCTAAAATAAAAATAAAAATAACACCTAACGATATTAACGGGATAAATTCGACAAAGGCCCCTATAAATTTTGTCTGGTCGAGTCCTAAATCTTCTATTATATTCCCCAGATTTCATTCACAAAACCGAAAATATGTTACTTATATGATCAACTTATTAAATTTTTCATTCTTTTGTAACATCAAATTGTTCATCGAAAACGTTTTATTATTATATGAGAAAACCCAAAGACAGGAAACAGCTAAATTGTTCTCTACTGCAGTAATTTATCACGACCGCAGTATTGCCAGCTGATTTTCGCGCGCAACTCGCGACCCATTTCAGACTCACGTGCTTTCAATTCTTTCAAATCTTCAAAATTGACTTTCTAATCTCATTTATTTTAAACAGGATCTATAACATCGATTCATTTGATTTTCTAAGTTAGATCAGGACACTGATTATAGTACATTAGGGCGGAGCGAAAAAAATATATATTCTTTGTAAATTCAGAGGGGGACCAAAAAAGTTCTAGTTTGGTACCCGGATCTACCACAGAAAATATTAATAAAAGAAATATATATATATGTGTAATATGAAATATGTAAACGTATAATATGAAAGATAACAAAAATAAATATATTTTATGTTCGCGCATCAACGATAAAACTCAAAATAACGAATAACAGCGATTTTTGGAATTTTGGTATCAATTTTTTGATAGATAAAAAAATTTCTGAAAACAAGTATTTAAAATTGAACTTATCCTCTAAAAACTATGCAGCAATAAGAAATCCAGATATATCGTAAACTGTTACTAAAATTTTAAAAAAGAGAAACATCACGTTTTTATTTGATCTAATGATATTTTTCTTATTGGTAACGACTTTTTTATTGATGGAAAGGGTTATAAATGTCAAAACATACACCTATAATTATCCTCCGAAAGCTACATAGCAATAAACAAATTTTTATATATCGTAAGATGTCATTAAATTTAAATAAAATACATAAAATTATCATTTTTGACTAGCAGACGGTACTTTCATAAATGATTCATTTTTTAGAATAGAGTTGACTTTTAAACCTGAAAAGATGAATTTCCAACCTGAGAAGTTGATTTAAAAAATATATATTTGTAACCAAGAAAGATGAATTTTCAACCAAAGAAAATAAGTTTGACACTATACAAGATGAACTTTTTAAACCGAAAAGACGAATTTTTTAGAAGAAAGTTAAATTTTCAACCAGAAAAGATGAATTTTTAACCAAAAGGTAAATTTTCAAACAAAAAGGTGAAACTTCAATCACAGATAATTTTTTTGTCAACAAAATAGTTGAATTTTCAAGCAAAGAAGATGAATTTTTTAGAAGACAATTGCATTCCTAAACTGAATAATAGAATCCTCAACCAAAAAAGATTTATTTTTAATCAAATAGCTTCATTTTCAACCAAGTAGTTGAATTCTCAACAGAATACTTGATCTTTAAGCTAAATAGCTAAATTTACAAACACTAAAGATAAAACTTCAACCAAAAAGAGTTGTACTTTTAATCAAATAGTTCAATTTGCAAGTCAGGAAGATGAAGTTTTTTGAAGATAGTTGAATTTTCAACCTGAAAATTGGAATTATCAGAAAAAATATATTTTCAAGCAAGGAAGATGAATTTTTTACTATAAATGCTGACTCTTACCCGAAAAGATAAATTTAAAAAAAGACATTTCAAACAAACAGTTGAATTGACAACCAAATAGTTGAACTTTTTAAGTAAAGGAGACGAATTTAAAACAAAATAGTTAAATTTTCAACTAAATGTTCGAATTTCAAAAAAAGACATACAACTTGAACCAAAAAGAGTTGCATTTTTAACAAAATTGTTGAATTTTCAAGCCGAGAAGATGAATTTTTTAGAAGGTAGTTGAATGTTCAACTTTAAAAGTGGAATTATCAACGAATAAAACTATTTTTAACCAAGAACGATGAATTCATAAACCAAAAAGATGACTTTTCTACCCGAAGAGATAAATTTTCAACAAAAAAAAAGAGTTTCAACCAAGCAGTTGAATTTACAACCAAATGGTTGGATTTTCATACAAAAAAGATGAAACTTCAACCAAAAAGAGTTGCATTTTCAACCAAATTGTTTAATTTACAAGTCAAGAAAATTAATTTTTTAGAAGGCAGTTAAATTTTCAACCTGAAAAGTGGAATTATCAACGAATAAAAATATTTTTAACCGAGAATGATGAATTGACAAAACAAAAAAGATGACTTTTCTGCCCGAGAAGATAAATTAAAAAAAGATCCCAACCAAACAGTTCAATTTACAACCAAATAGTTGAACTTTTTAAGCAACGGAGACAAATTAATAACAAAATAGTTGAATTTTCAACCAAATAGTCGAATTTTAAAATAAAAAAAGAGGTGAAACTTCAAACAAAAAGAGTTGCATTTTTAACTAAATTGTTGAATTTTTAAGTCGAGAAGATGAATTTTTTAGAAGGTAGTTGAATGTTCAACTTTAAAAGTGGAATTATCAACGAATAAAAACATTTTCAACTAAGAACGATGAATTCATAAGCCAAAAAGATGACTTTTCTACCCGAAGAGCTAAATTTTCAAAAAAAAAAATAAAAAATTTCAACCAAACAGTTGAATTTACGACCAAACAGTTGAACTTTTGAAGCAAGGGAGATGAATCTATAACAAAATAGTAGAATTTTCAACCAAATGGTTCAATTTTCAAACAAAAAAGAAGAAACTTCAACCAAAAAGAGCTGCATTTTTAAGCAAACTTTTTAATTTTCAAGTCCAGAAGATGAATTTTTTAGAAGGTAGTTAAATTTTTAAACTGAAAACTGGAATTATGGACGAATAAAAAAATTTTTTACCAAGAACGATGAATTCATAAACCAAAAAGATGACTTTTTGGCCCAAAAAGATTAACTAAACAAAAAATTCAACAAAACAGTTCAATTCACAACCAAATAGTTCAACTGTTTAAACAAAGAAGACGACTTTATAACAAAATGGTTGAATTATCAATCAGATGGTCGAATTTTCAAAAAAAAAAAAAAAATTATAAAACTTCAACCAAAAAATTGACTTTTTAACCAAATTGTTAAATTTTCAAGTCAAAAAGATAGAAGGTAGTTGAATTTTCAACCTGAAAAATGGAATTATCAATGAATAAAAATATTTTGAACCAAAAACGATAAATCTATAAACCAAAAAAATGACTTTTTTATCCGAGAAGATGAATTTTCAACAAAAAAAGATGAATTTCAACCAAGAAAGATGAATTTTCAACCAAATAGCTGAATTTACACAAAAAAATTATTATTATCTGAAAAGAGATGCATTTTTAACAAAACAGTTGAATTTTCGAGTCAAGAAGATGAATTTTTAAGAGGAGAGTTGAATTCTCATTCTGAAAAGTTGAATTTTCAACAAACAAAAAAATATTTTTAACAAAGAACAATAGATTTTTAATCAAAAAAGATAATTTTTCTACCAAAAAAGATGAATTTTCAACCCAAATAGACGAATTTTCAACAAAATAGTTGAGTTATCAAGTTGAAAATGCGGATGTTTTAAAAAATAGTTGACTTTTAAACTCGAAAAGTTCAAGTTTCAACCATTATTTCTCAAGTAAAATAGTGGAAAGTCATGATTTAAAATAATTTATTCAAATTTAATTAAAATTTACGCTGTGTAAGAACTATAGGTGTGAGTAGTAAGTTTTAGAAACCTCTCCATCCATAAAAAAATCGTTACCAATAAGTTTGAGTATCAGGTTTAAAGACAATTCACAATGCATGCGAATTTTATTTTTGCCGCATAGTTTCTAATGTATAATTTTAATTGTAAATACTCATTTTAAGAACTCTTTTTATCTATTAAAAAATCAATTTCGTACCAAAATAACAATAAATTCGCTATTATTCGATATTTTGAGCTTTATCGTGGATACGAGAACATAAGATATATTTATCTGTACCTTTTTGTGGGAGATCCGAGTACCAAATTACAACTTTTGGACCCCCTCCGAATTTGAAAAAAAAATTTTTTCGCTCTGCTCTACAGCACATGTTTCCTGGAATTTCCATACATGTTCGTAGTTTTGAATCTTTAGAGCGAATTTCACGGTTGGTAAACAAAGTGAAAATTTCCCAATAAAGAGTAGAAAAAGTTATTTTCATAAAAGGAAAAAAGTATGTTTAATGTATTAGCAAATATTGTTATGAAAGATAGCAATTATTTTATCAGAAGGATAATGACACGTCATAATTGGAACGTGTGATTGAATGATAGAGTTGACGCTAAATGCCATTCTTTATGCGGAAAATTATATGATTTCTGAAGACGTAGTTGACAATTCGCGGCGAAGATGATCACCAATTCTAACAAATACTTTATGCATATAAATTTGAAGCTTAAAAAGTGAAATGAAACACTGAAAAAAACGCATTACTTTTTATTTACAATTCCTACCACTGGATTTAACCAACAGTAGCGCAATTAAATCACTCACTTCTATTTTTAATCACTGAATCAGGTAAATTTGAAATCAAGTGCCCGAGTGAGAAAATGAATGGCAAAGGTCTCCGGGGTTTTAAAAACTAGTTTTTCAAAGAGGAGATTAATTTTCACACGAAAAGAAACTTTTAGCAAGCACATTGGGAAAAACGCTTTTAAGAGATGAGCCGCCAAGCTGCCGCACGTCGCCAGGCCGCATGTACTGTCAGGCCTCGGGCCCTCTTGTGGCACCTACAGCAGGTGTCAGGAGAGACTGTATCTAAACAGGTGCCCAGGCATCTATACACTGAAAAAAATTCTTGGATCCAAAGAAATGCATTTCTTGTATGCCATTTCTTTAAGCAGCACTGTAAAAACTAGAGATCTTCTTTTTTATGGTATCATTTTTTGAGTGTCCTGTTTTTGAATAGTATAACTTCATTCCAGGGCCGGATTATCCAATAGGCTAATGTAGGCATCTAAGATAAAAAATTAATTCATGAACGAATTTTCAACAAAATACACAAATTTTCAATAAAATAATTAAAAAATTATTTCTGTTAGACTGGTTAAATGAATCAAGATTCTTTCAGTGGCTAATCCCATTAAAAGCGTTTTTTTTCTGATGTTTATAGATGACGCGTTTCGATACAGATCTGTATCCTTCTAAAATCGTTTTTCTTAACAAAAGATCGTTGAAGCTGGAAAAGCACGATATTTTTCAAATATCATTGTACATGTAGTATTATTTATAACCTAACAAGAAACGCAGAAATCTAATGCTAAAGGAGAAAAATATATATTTACCTCATCGGAGAAATTGAAGGTAGTTGAAAATATTTAAGAGAATGCTGTTTCGTAAAGAAAACGAAAGTTAATTTGTATTAAAAACATAATAATGCTTATTCAAAAATAGCATGTAAAGATCAGACCAAATACATAACCTCCACAGAAAATATGGATTTGAAATTTAATGCCATTTTTTACAGAAAAAACTTATAATCAAATGAACGTTATTGAATGAACATTGTATAAAATTTTAGAAATCACAGGAAAATATCCTGCATTATCTTAAAAAATAAATAGTTACGTTTTCAAAAAATAATTAGAGACGGACACGTGCCACTTATGGACTAAACGTTATAACAGCTTTTAAGGTTAAGTTAAGATGTCATGTGATATTTTCACCCGGGAAAATTAGAAATTTGTAAATTTTAACATGAGAAATAAGACTGTGGTATATAATACTTGTATTTTGAATATCAGTTCTGTAATTTATTGCATTTTTTCCCTTTCATATGTAAAGCATTTCTGAAGTTAATCTTTTATCTTCGTTTGGCTCTATATTCAAAATTTTAACATTTTTAATATTGAAATCAAAATTATAAAAGCTTGAACAGGCATGCTTAGCTAAAGCTGTATGATCTTTGTTTTTTCCACAGATTTTTCGTGTTCTTCAATTCAAATACCTAAGTGTCTGCAGGATAGTCCAATGTATATCACCTTGCAATTTAAACATGATATTTTATAAATGATGTTTACTTTATAAAATTTCTCAATTAAGTCTTTAACAGTTGGAAAGAGAATTTATTCAAAGTATTTTCAACAGAAAAAACAATTCGAATGTTGCTCTTTCTATTGAAAATTCTGAAAAGAACTTCGTCAAAACCAGTAATATATGGCATTATAATAATTTTCTTTTGATTTGCAAGATCTGTATTTGTTCATTTGCATTTTTTGATTCTGTAATAGTTTTTTAACGTTCAGCTATTTTAAATTTTAACAAATCTATGGGATACCCATTTTTTAATAAGGTATTTTTCACACTGTTTGAATTTTCATTGTGAAATCTAGTATCTGATAATTTTATCGCCCTATCAACTAGACCAAAAATCACATTAATTTTATTATAAATTGGATGATGTGAAGCGAAATTAAGAAAACGTCCTGACCATACAGGTTTTCTATAACAATTAGTTATAATTTTGTTATTTTTTATTGTGGGTGTTGAATCTAGGAAATTGATTTCATTTTCCTTTGCTAATTCAATAGTGAATTTTAGTTTCTCATTTGCTGAGTTAAATATTTGAAGAATGTCATCTACTTTATTTCTGGGAAGGCAAATAATTGTGTTGTCCACGTATCTATAATAAAAGATAATTTGATAGTCAAAATTATTTAAACTTTCTTTTTCAATATTTTCCATAACAATATTGGCAGCTGCTGCTGAAATTGGTGATCCCATAGGAAGTCCAAATGTCTGTTTGTAAGAAACATTATTGAATTTGCAATAAGAAGATTGCAGGCATAAACTGAGAACTGCATTAAAGTCTTTTTCATTTAAAAAAGTATTTTGTTTTAGTACTTTCCATTTTTTATTTATGGAGTTTAGAATTAATTTCCAAGATATATTTGTGAACATTGAATCAATGTCAAGTTATACAATTGTGTAGTCATCGGGAATGTTAATTTTGTCCATTTTTTGTTTAGAATCCCAGCTGTCTTTAATGTGGTAATCAGTTTTGCCTACAATTTTTTGTAAAGATTTAGCTAAACATTTAGATATATTATGTAAATGTGAGCCTGGGAAAGAAATGATAGGTCTCAGGGGACAATTTGTTTTATGCAGTTTTGACAAACCATAAAACCTAGGTGAATTACCATTTGTAATATGATAAAAGTTATATTGGTTTGAATTGATAATTTTTTTATTTTTAAGTTCTGTTAGAAGAAATGTAGGTTGAGCCTCTACTTTTTTTTGTAGGATCAAAGTTTAATTTTTTATAAGATGATTTACCATTTAAAAGTTGTAAAGCTTTTATAATGTAATCTTGTTTATCCATTATAATATTTTTGTTACTTTTATCAGCAATAGTTGAAATATTATCTTTATTAGTTTCTAAAAAGATTTTAGTTTTTTTAATTTTTTGTTTAAGTGCAGAATCAGTTGTATCGAATTTAAAATTGTATATCCAATTTTGTGTCCAGTAAGATATTTTATTTCTTACGTTATTTCGACAATCTAATGGAATGTGTTTTACTGAATATTCAAGGTTAATCGTTATGATCTGTAACTAATTTACATTTTTGTTGCAATCGAAGATTCTATACTGTAACAAACATTCTTTTATTAACTTTTGAACAAAATTGTTGGTGTCGTTAGTTGTCCAAATGTACATGTACAGTGATATTTAAAAAATATCGTGTTTTTCTAGCTTTAATGATCTTTTGTTAAGAAAAATGATTTGATGAGGATACATATCTGTATCGAAACGCGTCATCTATAAACATTAGAAAATAAACGCTTTCACTGGGATAGACCACTAATAGAATCTTGATTAAAATACACGAATTTTCAAGAAAAAGAGGTAAATATTTTACCAAAAATGGAACAGTTAAGTTTTTAGTTAAAAAAAATTTCAACCGAAAAAAAAACAAATTTTTAACAAAATAGTTCATTTTTCAACCAAAGAGATGAATTTTCAACTTACATGATGAATATATGTTGTCGATGTAGTGACAGTTTTCGATCTACTTAGTCAATCAGTTTTAATTAATTAAAACTTTTATTTCATTTTTAGAGAAACGAGAAACAATCTACTTTGGAGTCTTATTTTAATACCTGAAATTAGTCCTGAAATAATTCCCTGTTTCTACAGTGAGGGTGTCTAGCGTTTCTCAACTAAAAAATTCTAGGACTTTTCCAGGTTTTCCAGGACGAAAAAGTAAGTTCTTCCAGGTACCTTTTTTTAATTATTACAATGAATTTTATTGGAAAAAAAACATATAATTAAATTTAAAAAATTATTGATAAATTATAGATAAATTGAATTCCAATTTCATATGAAATTTTTTCAACTACTCATTAGTAATTTCTCCATCTGCTTTTTCGCAATGCGACAGAAAAGAATGTAGTGTCTAAAATTTTAGGTTTTGATGACGTTAGAACCATGGCTGCCACGATCCGCTCTAATGGAACCCTGGTCACCTCAACATCAAATTTTGGACACTATATTATTTTCTAAGAGTTTTAAAAATTACATAAATAGACCAAACACCAATTCACAGTTAGAAAAATAATTTTTTTACTTGAAAGTCAGAAAAATAGCAGGCTTTAAATTCCTAAGATTTTAAGTCAAAATAGTGTATTGCATTTTCAACAAAATAGTTGAATTTCAAATAAAAAAGAGATTCATTTTATACCAGAAGAGATACATTTTCAACCCAAAAAGACGAATTTTCAACAACAAAAAATTAATTTCTAATCAAACAGTTGCATTAACAGCCAAATAGTTGGACTTTCAAGCAAAAGAGACGAATTTTCAACAGTATAGTTGAACGTTTAACTAAATAGTTAAATTTTCAAGCCAAAAAGACAATTTTTTCCGAATACAGTTGAATTTTCAACGGAAAAGTTCATTTTCAACCAAGAGAGATAAATTTTCTATCAAGAAAGATGACTTTTTTACCATAAGAGATGAATTTTTAATCCAAAAGGACGAATCTTCAACAAAAAAGTTGAATTTTCGACCAAAAAATATGATTTTTCAACGAAAAAGTTAATTTTCTACTAAATAGTTAAATTTTCAAATAAAAAGTTTAATTTTCAAACAAATAGTTTAATTTTCCACCATAATAGTTGGACTTGCAACTAAAAGTATGCATTTTCATCAAAAAAGTTAATTTACAACCAAATAGTTGAAATTTCAACTAAAATGATGAATCTTCAACCAAAAAAAATGAATTTTTCACAAAGTAGTTTAGCTTTAAACCAAGTAGTTGATTTTTCAACCAAAACAGGTGAATTCTCAACAAAACATGTAGCAGCTGATATTTCAACCAAAAAATATTTTAATATAAGATCAAAAACAGTTGCATTCAACTGAAAAAGAAATTTTTCTAGCGAAATAGTTCAATCGCCGACCGAAACAGATGAATTTTCAACCAAACAGTTGAATTTTCAACCCGAAGATATGAATCTTCAACCAAAAAAAAATGAATTTTTCATAAAGTAGAAGCTTCAAACCAAGTAGTTGATATTTCGACCAAAAAAATGAATTAGTAATTAGTAATAAAAGTTGATATTTCAACCAAAATATTTTTCGACAAAATAGTTGAATCCTCAATCAAAACAGATCAATTTTCAACCAAAAATAAAACAAATTTTCAACGCAATAGCTAAATTTCCCACCAAAAAGATGAATCTTGAACAAAAAAAAATAAGTTTTTAACAGAACAGATTAATTTTTCACCGAAAAAGACGAATTATCGACAAAAAACATGAATTTTCAATTAAAAAAGATAAATGTTCAAAGAGATAGTTGAATTTGTAACTAAAAAAATGAATTTTTAACGAATTATCATCAAAATACATAAATTTTCAACCAAATAATTGAATTTCCAATTAAAAAGGATAAATTTTCAAACAAATAGTTGAAATTTTAACTACAAAAAATCAATTTTCAACCAAAAATGGAATAGTTACATTTTCGATTTAAAAAAATAATCTCCAAACAAAGAGATGAATCTTGAACCAAAAAAATGAAAGTTTGACGAAACAGTTCAACTTTCAACTATGTAGTTGAGTGTTTGACCAAGAAAGATGACTTTTTAACAGAAAAATTGAATTTCCAACAAAATAATTAAATTTTTAACTAAACAATAGAATTTTTAACTATGCGAGATGAATTCCGAACCGAAAATATAATAGTAGACGTTTCAACCGAAAAAAATTAACTTTTAACAAAAAATAGTTGGATTTTTTCATTGTATTCTATTAAATCAGTTCGCATTTTAGCGAACAAACGAGGAAAAGGGGGAAAGGGGAAGTTTCTTAAAAGCAGGAAGAAAAAGGAGAATTCTTGAAATTTCTTTCGCAAAATTCGCCAACTTTGTTAAAATTTATCATCAGAATAGGTATTCAATGTTATCTAAACTCGTAACGTTGCTTCCTCGGACCCCCCCCCCCGTGTTACGTATCGTAGTTTTTGGCGAGACCCCTTCTCCTCAAATTGGTTACGTAGTTAATGGACGGCCCCTAATTCGTGTCACATAAACATTTCCTTCAAGTAAAGAAATATATTTTTCAAGTAACTTCATACAAGATTAGTTCAAAAAAATATTTTTGTGACATTCATGATTTGCACCGAATAGTTCAGTACAAATACCGCAAGATGCGCAGAGCGTATGGTCTCGCAATAGAAATTGGTTCTCAAGTCTATAAGTTAGCTAGAAATTTCCACCATAGTTATATGTAATCTGAAATATGTGGTGATTGGTGGTGATCGGTCTTCTTAAGCACTGGCCGTGTTTGTTTTTGTTTTATCCGTAAAAACAAAAATAAAAATATTATTATGAACTATAATAATTATGATTGCATTTAATATTTTTCTCACAAATGGGACATTTTTATTTTTGTACTTCAACTAAGGTAAATGCACCGGTTCGTAACCTACTCAGAAGCTGAAAAGAATAAAATCCTATTCGAATGCCTCTAGCTATATTTGAATGCAATAAACTTTCTTTTTACGTAAAGAATAATCCATTTTCAATCGAAAATGTGATTGAAAGCAAGTTTAAGGATGCATTAATCAAATAATTAAGAATTTGAATGAACATACCCGATGTGCTGGTTCGTAACTCCCGAAAGTCCTCTTTGAGCCAGTTCGTAACCCAATGATGAGCTGGTTCGTAACCGGCTTATCAATGCAAGTGAATTCGGGATTATAGGCTATATCCAATTAATTTCACAATTTTTAAGCTTTTGTCTGAAGGAGTTGATTTTTTGAGATTCGGCAAAATTGAAACTAACTGGTGTCAACAGCAAATTACACCAAGTGCGTCAATTCGTATACTAACATCACAATCGATTCGAGGACTGTCAATTTCCAAATGACGCATTCATTCTTTGTTTTTGATCAAAAGTAAAACTAAATATAGATATTTGAAGAATGTAAATTAAAGTAAAGATCTGCCTCAGCGTTTTAACGATATGTGTCATATTTTAATTTTTTAAATAGTTTTTGGCAGAGGGGTTACAGATGCGTCAGTGCTGATATTTCGGTGTCCGTTCGTAACCAGCTCAGAAATTATTGTATTTCGACATGGGAAGCTACTTACTCAAATGATGGCACTCGAAACAAGACGAACGTTATCACTGTCCACAGGAGGGCAGAGCACAACTTTTTTATATTTTTTCGAATTGAAAAACGCGAAATAATGCTTATCATCACATATCAGTTTTGTAAATTTTCACTTTTACTTTGAAAAGAAATTCACATCAGCTAACAGTTTCTATTGTATTGCATAAAAAACCAATTTATACGCTTGCTGGGTTACGAACTGGTCGGGGGTTACGAACCGGGGCCTTTACCTTATTCGAATTTTTTAAAGAATGGAGGAATTTTTTGAGTTAAGTAAATCGTTCTTTGAATCGACTAATACTTCATCAACTCTCCCACTTGTTTATTATCAGGGATGGGAAGTAACTAGTTCCTTTTAACTAGTTACTATAACTAGATACTTTTTTTGGTAACGATAGTGGTAACGAAATTACTTTTGTAAGTAAGTAACGAATTGGTAACTAGTT
>JAUMHM010000005.1:10287489-10300918 GCA_032362435.1 Melikaiella ostensackeni | reverse complement strand
GGAATGCTAAAAGTGTGAACGATCTTAAGAAAAGAGAATTGCGGGATACAATTCGCGTAAGGAAGCTGGATATTTTGTGTGTACCGGAAACAAAGAAGAAGAGATGCATGATAAGAAAGATAGAAAATGGACTAGAATTCTGGTAAGAAGTAGATAATGAATCACATGGTGGCCAGGGAGTCAGCCTGATCATGAATGAGAGAGCAAAACAGCATGTCAAAAAACATGATTGTCTATCTTCTAGATTATTATAGGAAAGGATAAAAGTGAGAATCAGGTAAGAAAGGGAGGAAATTTAAAGTAATGGAATGTAAAGAAATGACTGTGAGGTGTAAGTGGTGGTGTCGGTCACCATGAGGGTAAAAAGGATGAGAGTAAGTGTAAAAGCAGGAGGAGACTCGCTGGAGGATAATCTGCCACGAGGAGCTTAGAGCTAGGGCTTCTGTTTTCGTTAATTGTAGATAATGAGATTTCAATTTGGATTGACATAGTTTGAGTTAGGTTCATAATTATAGGTAAGGTTATTGAATTTGTGTAGGATTTTGGAGACTCTCAAATCCATTAAAGGGACAGAGTATAATAAATACGTACAATTTAATAAATACTCGAAAATTCAATTATTTTGTAGAAATTTCGTCTAAAAAACTAAACATTGACCAGTTTGGTAGAAAATTGAAATATTTGGTTGAAAATTATTTTTTTGTTGAAAACTCATATTTTTAGTGGAAATTTCAACTATTTGGTTCAAAATTTTATTATTTATTAAAAAATTTTATTATTTGTAGAAAATTAAATTTTTGTTGAAAAATCATATTTTTGGGTTCAAAATTCAACGTTTTTGTAGACAATTTGTCTTTTTGGCTTCAAAATTCAACGGTCTTGTTGACATTTCATGTAAAATTCGTCTTTTTTGGTAGAATATTAATCATCTTGGTAGAAAATTAATCTTTTTGGTTGAAAATGTTACCACTTGATCAAAAATCATTTTTTCTGGTTTAAAATCCTGCTACTTTATAGAAAATTAATCTTTTCAGGTTGAAAATTCAACAATTTTGTAGAAAATTCGTCTTTTTGGCTTGAAAAATCAACAATTTGGCAGAAGATTAAACTATTTTCTTAAAAATGAACTATTATCAGAAAAATCCCAGATAATGAGTTTTATATGAATTCGATGATTTTTAAAACTACTTTTGGCTATTCTAACTTCTTAATTTTTAATGCGATATTTAGAATTTGTAACAAAAAAAAAAACCTTTAAAAATGAGTTTTATGCAAATCGCATAATTTTAGAAAATCCTGCTGGTCTCCATTTTTGATCAGACATTTTGAGTTTTCGATACAATACTTTGGAACTGTGACTCGAAAAACCCCTTGAATATGAATTTTATACGAATGAGAGTGTTTTTTTTCACAAATTACGGAATCAGTGACCAATTATAAAAGTAAAAATAATCAAAATCATTATCATAGGCTAACAAATTCTGTATGGATTCAAAAACATGGTCTGTATGACCAAAAATTAAAAAAAGTTTAAATATATTTCTAAAAAATTGTTTCTACGATATCTTTTTCCAATCGACGAAAGTAATCAAGATTCATCTTTTTCATTGTTTAAAATTATAAATTAACAAAAATGTTAAGTTATTAATCCCTAATCAACTTTTTCTCCAAATGACATTTTTTGTCCCCGTTTTATTTGTGCTCTGATGCAGCAAAAGGATATATCAGGAGCATACTTTTTTACCTTTAAAAATTCAAAGATGCTTACGGAATGGTACTCTCGTATATAATATTTGCGAACCTGTTGATGAATATAAATTTATGGATTTCTGAATGTTTTGTTTTATTTTACTTTCTTTACTTACTTCTTTGTCCTCTTTTTTGCGTTATCTGTTATTTTATACACCCAATATATCCCCAAATTTTCAAGAGACCACACCACACCCCTCAGAATAGGCCGGGCAGACGCTCGAACTGCCCCCTGGGGCTGACTCTCCTAATCTTAGGTTAATAAATTGCTTTTGGCTGCTTTTGGTTTTATTTCAAAGTTTCTTATTCAGATAATTCAAATTCGCGCGCGGGGCGCTGGCGTCGAGCGATGAAAATTGGAACTAGACAACACCGTTGCATAAGACATGTGCGTGTCGTGAGTTGAGTGGTTGAGTCGCGGTGCAAAAACATGGCTGCTGGTTGTTGTGGAACCAAAAAGCAAAAGTTAAATAATTCGAATATTCTGTGCGAGGGATCAATCATGCAAAATGGAACGCAAATCCGAAATTCTCCCGTCGTGCATCAGGAAATGGGATTTTTTTGCTTTGACGTGCTCTACTGTCAGCTGCACCAGCTTGATCCTCCAAAAGCACCAAACTTCAGCAATGATGCATTGTAAGTGTCCCCACCGTTTTTATATTTCTGATTCCTTTTCCTTTTTACATTTTTCATCTTGTCATTATTCTCATTTCTTTAACATTTCAAGACACGACGATTTGTCTTTATTTTTCTCACTTTTTCTCACACATCAGACACTTCTTTGTTTGGATCCTTCTCTCGCCCCACCCCCTATTTTTCAAGTTTCTTTATTCACAAGAGATGGATCCAAACAAAATTTTAGCCTCCTGTTATTCTGTTTTTTGTCCCCCAGAAAACCTCCGAAAACAACAACCAATAGCGATTTTTCAGTCAGAACACTTCCACCCTGAAGGCGTTATTTTTATGTGAAATAATATAAGATGGTAAAAACAACTATAATTAGGATTAAGTGAAGGGACATATTGCGTAGTTAGGACTTTTGGATTTTTCAATACTGGATTATTGCTGAAGTAGCAAATTTTAGATGCAATTATTGCTGATAGGGTTAGGTTATGGTATGTTTATTTTGAAAGCAGTGGGATGTTTTTAAGGTGAATTGTATCAATATTTTTTTTGCCTCATGTCTTGCCCACAAAGACACCATTGCCAGAGTCAAGGCCCTCTTTGTTTTATATAACATTATTTTTATATAATCAGTTCTTATCAGAGAGAACTCTACAGTGTATTATTACCTTTCGCAAAAATTCGAGAAATTTGAGCTTGTTGACCTTTATTTCTTTATTTTTATATTTATGCTTTTTTCTAGATTGATTAATAATAAACAGGGAGATGACAGTGAATTTATTTCTTGAAATCAGCATTTAAAAGTTTTAATTCGAAAAGCTACTTAATCATTCTTAAATTTGAATTTTTTATTTCAAAAATAGTCTTTCATTTCTGCTTCAATTTAAACTAGTACAATACGTTTGCTGAATTTATTGCTAATCTCATTAGCTTCTTTTTCATGATTTAATATAAACTATTAAGGTATTAACTAAAGTCAAATATTAATTAATATTTGGAGCGGCGTTTTGTGCAAAAATATTCAGTTTAAATTTTTTCAGTCCACTATTCGTAACATGGAACATTGGAAAAGATATGCGACTGAGAGGTTGCATAGGAACCTTCAATGCTATGCATTTGCACGCTGGACTCCGAGAGTATGCCGCAACTAGGTAAAAAAATGGTTTGACTATAATAATAAAAGGATCTGTAATTATAAATTGAAATTAGCACATTTTTTTTTAATTTGAGCCCACTAGAGATTTTAATACATTTATACTATAATTAAAATCTTTTTTAGTGCATTCAAAGATTCTCGGTTTAATCCAATATCTCGAGACGAACTCCCTCGCTTGCATGTGAGCATTTCGATACTTCGTCATTTTGAAGATGGTGTAGACTATTTAGATTGGGAAATAGGAGTTCACGGAATTCGTATTGAATTCCATAACGAAAAGGGCAGCAAGCGAACTGCAACTTATTTACCAGAAGTTGCTGCAGAGCAAGGTAATTATCGTTTCGATAGACAACATTTTTCAGTGAATAAATGAACACCAAAACGTTGATAGATTTTTTGTAAATGTTTTTTGCTAGTGATTTAAAACTATATAAATTCTTCTCTTTCTTTCCTCTTTTTATTTATCTATTTTTTAATTGAATGTAGTTAAATAATATATTCGCCATCTCCAAAATCGAAATTTCAACGGACTTGAAGGTTTCGCGGGATTTTAAAAAATTTCTCGGGATTACAACAAATTCCAAGCGGTTTTGAAGAATTTCAACTGGTTTAAGGGATTTGAGCGGATTTTATAGGGTTTCAAAACTTTTAGAGTGTTTTAAAAGATTCTAAGGCATTTCGGGGGATTAAAAAGATTTCAAGGGATTTTAAGAAATCTTCATAAGGTACATCTGATTTCAGAGGATTTCAAAATTTTTTAAGAAATTTACAGAGATATTATAAATTTCAAGATAATTTACTGGATTACGAAGTATTTGGAGGGATTTGTACGGATTTTACCAGACCTCGATTTTATAGGATCTCCAAGGACTTTAAAGATTTAAAAAAATTTCCATGTATTTCAAAGTATTTGAAAGATTTTAGTGTATCTTACAAGATTCCAAGAAATTTCAAGAGATTTGAAAAATTTCAAGGGATTTTAGAGAACTTTAGGGAATAAATGAAATTTTAAGGAACTTCAAGGGATTTCTACAGATTTTAAAGATTTAACCATTTTTGACGAATATATATATATATATATATATATATACTTGAATTTGTGTACAGTATTTTATCGCATCAAGTGCAAATGCGGGCATGAATCACCACAAAACTTCGCATGTGCACTCCTGAGAAACTCTGACGTGTTCATACAGTGGTTTAAGATTGTGATACCAGAATGCGTGACTATATGTGATTATATATATATGTTATATATATTTATTTTATATATATATATATTACAGATTTGAAGATTTGCGGGATTTCTATAGATTTCATAAGATTTAAGAGATTTTAAAATTGTCAAAGGATCTTAAAGAATATAGTATATTTTAAAAGATTTTAAGGAATTGTTACGTCATTTACAAAATTCCAAGGGATTTCAAGCAATTCGATAATATTTGAGGGATTCATAGGACTTCAAAAGAAATCAAAAGATTCCATAAGATTATAATGAAATTCTATAGATTTCAAGGGCTTTAAGGGAATTGGAGATTTTTCCAGGGATTTCAACAGAATTCAAGTTTTTTATTACATTTCAGTGGATTGCAACGAATTAAAAAAATTTCAAGGGGTTTCAAAGCTCTAGGGTATTTTAAAATATTTCAAAGGGCTTTATAAGATTTTATGGGATTTGAGAGGATTTCAAAGATTTCATCATTTTTGAAGGAGTTTTGAAAGATATTACAGATTTCAAGATGTCTTACAAGATTTTACTCGATTTTTGTGTGATTACTAGGGCTTTCACCAGATTTAAAGGGTTTTATCAATTTCAAGAGATTTCAAAGGATTTTAAAGAATTTAGGTTATTTTAAAAGATTCCAAGGTATTAAACGAGATTTCAAACATTTTCAGGGGTTTCAAAGAATTTTATAGGATTTCAGAAAATTTCAAAGAATTAAAAAAAAATTACGAGTTCTCCAGGAATTTTTAGAAGATCTCAACCGATTGCAGGGGTTCTTAAAGGATTTCAACGGATTTCAAAGCTTTTAGGGTATTGTAAAAGATTCGAAAAGATTTCACGCGATTTTATGGTAGTTGTATATTGCATACCAGATTTCAAAAATAGTTAATCCCTCGACTCAATCTTTAGAAAATTGCATGACACTATTTTGCTACTACTTTTTGAAATTTATGCTACTGTTGACACTGTTTTGAATTTCTCAAATCAGGGTGTCTAGCGGACCGGGATATCGAGAAAAACCTGGGAATTTCATTTAGGATCGGGATTTTTTTTTCTTTTATCGTAAAATCTATTTTTTTCTGCTTTATCTCCTTTTTATGGTTTAGTCAAGAATCAGCGAGAGGATAATCTGATTACTTCACGTATCGTATAAGGCATCACCTGTTTATCAATGATTGCTTAAGTTCTTTTAATGTTAATTATTTGAGAATTAACATTTTTTCTCTTAAATACGTTGAAAGCTATCAGAAGATATTGCAAAAATAATGCAAATTTCAATGTTTCCCTAAAATTTAAATAAAATCTAACATAATAAACATTTTATAAAGTTGATACAAAAGAGTTTGAAAAATTCGAAGACATCTCATCTTTAGAAAAATAGTAATAAAAATCAAATGAATATATATTTTAAATAAATTTGATAGAAACGTCATGATTACTTACTTCATATATTTTACAAAAGTATTTCTTTCATCATAAAAAAGATTAAAATTTTTCCAACATTTTTGTTTTAACTTTAATCATGTTGCACCATGCAATCTGATGGATTTCATAAGATCTCTCAAGGATCTTTTAAAGATTTGCGAAGATTTTTAAAGATTTGATAGATTTTCGAGGTCTCCGGCGAGATTTGAAATTGTTTTTGAGTCGCTGAATCTTGGGATCTCCGAAATCTTGCAAATTTTAATCTGATTTTCGTGATTCTGAATCTTTGATTTTTGGATAAGATTTCCGAAGTGAATAAATTTTAATAGAACATTGAAATTCGCACTACTTTTGCAATATTTGCTTTAAAAAATGACAAAATGATTTCACCCTGGCTCATTTTATAGGAAATTCTGGCAGCTTTCAACCTATTCAAGAGAAAAAAATGTTAACTCTCAAATAATTAACATAAAAAGAACTTCAGCAATCATCGATGAATAGGTGTTGTCATACTCTTGATCGGCAATGTAGGTTCGATTAATATTTATCTCTTCAGTTTGTGATTGAGGATAAGTTTGGCACGTGTAAATAAATGTTTTCTTTACGGCATAAATTTTGTATATGTATATTATGTTAAAAGTACCATTTCTATACTTTGTTTGGTGACAAATTACAAAAAGGCATTTTTAAATTTCTCTCATTTTCTTTTTTCTTCATCTTTAAATTGGTCGGAGTGATGAGGGGGATGTGGTCGAGCAAAACCAATGAATTTCAAATTGCCTGATCACTAAACACCCTGTTAATGAGTCCGAGGTCTGTGAATGGAGACATTTAAGAGTGCGTTGTCCAAATTTGATTGTTAGATTCTTGTTTGTTTTTTTAATTTCCAAGAATTTCCAAGCTAAAATGGAAATAAGCCCAATTTAATTTTTGCAGGATGGGACCACATACAGACAATAGACTCTCTGCTGCACAAGGGTGGCTACAAAGGCATGGTCACTCCGGAAATGAGACGCAGTGTGAAGTTGACTCGTTATCAAAGTGAGAAAGTGACAGTAAGTTATCAGGAGTATATGAACCACTGGCAGAGCAGAAGATGCTAGCAGATGGCCTGGGGTCCTGCCCAGGGCCCCCCGCCTCACTCATCGTCCTTGGCCGTTCGTTATAGTAATCCTGACTCGATCCACAGTCCTCAGCCACAGTTCAACGCCGCACATCGTAACGGTTTCATGGCCAATCAACATGGCCAACACACCCTAGTTATGGTATCACCGAACCACCATTCTTTTGTCCAGCCCCTTCCTCTTCAATCGTTGTCACCAATAATGGTGCCTGTGCCAGATTATCCACCTTTTTGGTGGGATCGTGCTGGTCCCTCATATCCTCCACAGACTTATCCTCGCGATCATCGTTTCTCGAAACATGACACTGATCGCGGGGTGCGTAAACGAAAATGACACTGGAGACGGTTGTTTAACGCGACTTTCCAATGTTTGAAGTGTTGTCTACTATATTTTGTATGTTTTAGAATACACAGTCTCCCGATACCTTACAGTCCTCCTTAAGGGCACAGAAACTTTGTCGCATCGAGCTTTCTGTTTTTCTTATTGATTCAAGTGGCGTAGCTAGAAACGTAGAGGCTCCCCTGCAAAATTGTCTAGGAGGCCCCTTTGAAAATATAAAAGAACATTACATATCTGATTCAGAATATATTGTCCTATTTTAAGAAAAAGGTCGACTTATAAATTATTCTGTAGTAAGCATTTTTTCCAATTTTAAGAATAAAAGCTCAAATAGTGAACTGTATTTTTGCCACTCAATCTAGGAGGCCCGTTGCAGGAGGAGGCCCCCCCTCGTAATGTGGGTCTCGCTTTACAGTAGTTCCGCCACTTGATTGACGTTCAGCTTTTGGACAAGAGACCTCCGCCTTTTTTATTGTAGATAACACACAATCGTGTTTTATTGTCGCTTCTGATTACTTACGGTAGAGAAGTTCCAAATATAAATGTATCATTTTCTCGACGATCTACCGTTTGCCAATTCTTGACAAAGCCAGTTAAAACAATATTTGGTATACCCGTTTACTGTGTAAATAGAAATCTTGTCAAAAAGATGCCGAGCGGAAATAGAAGCTCTTCTAGTTTGCAATTGAGGTCCGATATGTTTTTGGTTGATACTCCCAAGACAAACTCATAGCGAAACGAGGCAAATATATCTATTCTTAGTTTCTGTGTCACAATATCTTTTCTTTAGTTTTTGTTAGAAATGTGTTTAATATTTAAAGTTAGTTAAATGGCAGTTTGGCTAAGCTTCTGTCGGTCGTTTTTAGTCGTGTTCCTAAATGCTTGAAAATTAACAAAGACGAAACTAAATTCAATTTCTTTGTACTAATGGTATAAATAAAGTTTTGTTATAAAATATTCACTCGTAGAACACTACGATCTCTCGTGTAAAAAAGAGCGCTACCTCTATGAAAATTGTAAATAAAAATTGTAAATTTCAAAGTTACTACTTTATACCATTACTACATCGAAGTTCTCTTTAGACAACATAGTTACACTTCAATTCAGTTCATACCTCTTGTAAAAATATTGATGCTCAAACGCGATAGACCTCAATGAATAATCTAAACTTTTCCAAAAAGGCTGGATTGGGAACTATGATTGAAATACTTACGACCGATTTTTCGCTTCAATATTTTTCATGGAAATGTCAGATGTCTCGTGATGAAATTAAAAATGTCGGAGATATGACAAAGTGATTGACAAGAAGGGGAATTTAAATTCTTTACTCGAATCCCCATTTGAGCGATAGCTGATTAATCACTGCCCAATTTATCCATTATTGTATCTGCAAAAACGCAGGGCTTGCTTACAATAAAAAAGTCGTGTTATGCTTTTTGTTCCGCGACATTTATATATTCGATGTTAATCAAGTCTCTGATTTTTATAAAAATAAAGTCGATAAAACATAGCAACGAGAGCACTTTAAATCTTATTTTATTAAAAAAAAAAAAAAAATATTTAGTCGTAAGTTAAAAAAAAAAATCAATTTCAAACTAATTCAGAAAAGGGTTATATGCTTAATAACAAATACAGATACAAGGTTGGATAAATTATAAATTTATCATATTGATAGCCTTCGTGGCTCGATAAATGTCTCGAAGATTATTTTTTTCAATAATCCAGACGTTCGAGCCTGATAATGATCTCAACTTGAAAAAATTGCTCCCAGAGTGTGCTACATGTTCATAAATTGTCTTGTGCCTGTGTAGTACAATCGGCAGCCTGACGTTCATTTTGCAAAAAATTCTTGATCTTCAGCAGAACTTTTTGTCCACGTTGTTGGATTAAATTTGTGAAAAAACGCTAAATTGCGCGTTATTACGAAATGATTACTAGGAATTATAATGCGTAAAAAAAGTTTCCCTGGCTGAAGAACTTATCGAACGAATAGTGCCTGCAAAGTGGTTTCGATTAGAAAATTTCGAAGACAAACCACGAAGTCTGGCAAAAATTATGATATAGGTAACAAATATAATTATCAACTTATATAACAGCGGGAATTGAGGAATAAAAGTGAGTTTTATATTGCCACATTGTTTGCTTATCTACCAGCTCCCCTCTTTGTTAAAATATTGTTTGAAAGTTAGCATAAGAAGGTAAATCATAGGAAGATATATCTTAGGAATATAGTTTTGCGATTAGAAGAAGAAAGAATTTTAGAGCATTTCGAAAATTATGTCGTAAAAGAATGTTAAATTCAATCATTTGTAGCATTTTGAAATTATATTTTCAAAATTGAACAACTTACATTTGGTACAAATTTTATTGAGACTATTACAGATTAATGGGCTATGCTACTGTTTACGTAATTTATTTCTGTCCTGATTGGGCTAATAATTTTAAGTTGAATTCATAAAATTGTTTAGTCTCCAAATAGGTGAGACTAGTAGCGCATAGAATTTGTAAACCAACCATTATGGTGAGTGGTAGAACCATGGGCTTCGTAAATTTATACCACATCTTCAAAGTATTTAACTTTCCTGGTGGGGCCGGAATTCTTATTCCTCCTTGTATTGCCAGCTAAAGCCAGAGAAAAATTAAGCATATAGTACTAAAATATAATGAAATGCAAATTTGACAATGAGAAATATGTTCTTACCGCGGTGCAAGTTATTGGAGAAAAAAAGATAGGATACACAAATCCGGCAACCAATTGCACTGCAGCTGCTTTTGTTTGCAGACATACAGGACAGGGGGTTTTGAAAACTAGAATATCGTTGGTAATAAACTGAAAAATCAAGAGATTAATCTTTAAGATGCTTCAATGCATTAAAATAGAATTATTTAAATTTCTTTCTCAGGATGGCTACCGTCTTTATTTTTTAATTTTTTTTTGTACCTCTGCATGAGCTACACCTGCTGCAATTGCAGGAGCAACCATCACTGCAAACATTGAAGTTAAATATCCATATTCCCGTAATTTTAGTTTCCTCCTATGATGCCGAATAATATATGCAGCGGATACAGCCGCCGTTCCAGAAACAGAAGCTAAACCATAACGGAAAGCCCATCTAGTAGAAATAATCAAAATTAATCCTGATATCTATTCTTTAAAATCATCTCAATAAGAATATCCAAAAAAATATAAAAATATTTTTAAAAATAAATTTAGCAATAGGACATATTTGTTTGTTGTTTAATGCAACTTGTAATAAACACTACTTTGAAACTCCAGCTTTTGATACATTTTTTTTGGATATTTAAAGTAGAAAATAGAGCAAATCTCAAATAATTATAAAAATACTTTATTTTTGTTTTTAAAATTAATTACAACTGATTGTAGTTTGAGAATACAATCAATGTTGGAAATAACTTAAAATCTTTACAATAATCTCATTAAGAAATTTCAAAAAAATATAAAAAATAAATTCAGCAAAGGGCAGCTATATTTATTGTTTAATACAACTTGTTATAAACACTACTTTGAAAATCCAGCTTTTGGTAGATTATTTTCTATTTAAAGTAGAAAATACAGCAAATCTCAAAAAATTTAAAAATAGTTCATTTTTTTTCTTCAAATTAATTTAAACTGATTGTATTTTCGGAATTCAGCAAATCTCAAATAATTTTAAAAATACTTTATTTTCGTTTTTCAAATTAATTACAACTGATTGTAGTTTTGGAGTTTAATCACTGTTTAAAATAAATACTTCTGGCTCATTGTTAGTATTAAATGAGGGTTTGACCACTCTCAAATTCTTTTGAAATCTTTTAAACTTTGCAAAATTTCTTAACCTGTCTTGAACTCTTCTGAAAGCTCATGACATCACATAAATTTCTCTAAAATCCTATAAAATCTCTTAAAATATTTTTAAATACTTTAAAAAATTTCAACATTTTTAAAAAATCCGTCATATTGAAAAATTTTCAAAACCCGTAAAGTCCCATACATTTTTTTTTAAAATCGCTTGAAATGTTTCATAATTTTTTTAAACTGTTGGAATTATTCGAATCCCATTGAAATCTTTTAAAATATTGTGTAAATCTTAGAAATCCTTTGAAAATCCCTGGGCTTCCACACAGTCACTTTTAGTCACTTTTTTGTCACTTTTTCAAGATAGTCACTATAGCTAGAACTATAGTCACCCTGAAGACTTTTAAATTCACCTTGGATCCTTATGGATTTATTAGATTCTTGTTCACTAATTCCATTCACTCCCATTCATCTGAATTTAATAGAATTTTTTTGGATTTTAAACTCATTTTTACTCAATTCGATGGATTTTTTTTAGTTTTTTTAATTCACCCTCAAGTCTTTTAAACGCACCTTGAATTCTCAGGCATTTCATCAAATTTGTTTAAATTCCCTTAAATTTGTCTCAATTCACTCCAAACTTAATGATTTCAATGAAATTGAAAAATATTTCTGAGTTTTCAATTCACTTGAATGTCTATACATTTCATCGACTTCCTCTCATTTCCTTTAAATTCTTCTAAATTCATTCAAATTTTATTTAATTAATTGATTATTTAAATCTTTTTTTTTTCAGTTTACTGAAATTCTGTTATATTCGCCCTGCATTCTATTCACTCCCATTTTACTCAATTCGATGGAAACTGTTTGTTTCTTAAAATTTCGCTCAATTCACTCAAATTCTTATGAACTTCATCATAGTATCTCGACTTCCTTTGAATTCTTATAAATTCACTCCAATTTTACTGAAATCAATGGAAATTTTTGGACTTTTTAAAAAATTCATTCTATATTCTGATGATTTTATTCTGAATTCGTTAAAATTCACATGGAATTCTTATAAATTACGTCGAATTCTTTTAAATTCAGAAGAACATTAATTACATTATCAATGCACATCAGCCACTTTTAGTCAAGAAATCTCAAGATTCTTGGAAATCTCTTAAAACATTCTTGGATCACATAAAATTCTTGGAAAGTCTGTGAAACCCCTTGAAATCTTTTGAAATACTTCGAAAATCCCTATAAAATCTTTTAAAATACTTTTCAGTTCGTAAAAATTCTTTAAAATCCATTAAGACCTTCAAAAATTTTGTGAGACGCCCTGAAAATTTTTTTAAATCCATTGAAAAAGCTTTAAATCTCTTGAAATCCCTCGAAATATTTTTAAATTGATCAAAACTTATAGATATTCTGTGAAAATTTTTGAAACTATAAATTATTTGAAACCCCTGAAAATCTTTTTAAATACCTTGAAGTCCTTTGAAATTCTTCGAAATGTGTTGAAATCACTTGAAATTATTAAAAATCCTTCGAAATACTTCGAAGTACTTGAAGTTTTTGTGAATCTTTAGCAATATTTGAAATAATTCGAATGATCAACCCCTCGGCATTAAATATTAACGGAAATGATTGTTTTTTTTGTATTTAATGAAATGAAGTTTTATTCTCTTATGAAAGTATATAATTTAAGACCTGTATTTGCAAGAACAATGAAATATTTCGCCACCATAACGATCACAAATTAAAGTAACAGTAATAAATAAATTGAATATTAGATTTAAGGCTTTCACGATGATTCATCAAATTGAATATTAGCAGCGGATTTCATTTTTTAATTTCAAATGTAATAAATGGAGTAATTTTAAGTCATTCAAAAGCCAATTAGGTTTTCAACAATGAGTGCGAGATTTTCGAGATATTTCGTTACACCACTTCTTTCAAAGAGAGAATAGATATACAACTGATTGTTTTTTCAGTTTTTCATCATT
>JAUMHM010000005.1:10274101-10287389 GCA_032362435.1 Melikaiella ostensackeni | reverse complement strand
AACTTATGTTATTGAGAAAATACATACATACATACATAGATATATATATATATATATATATATATATATATATATATATGAACCTTAATTTTTAACTTTCGGGAAAGAATGGTTGAAATCTGTAGAATTCTAACCTCAAAATCTAAGTATTATATGAAGTTCAGGACTTCATGGAAGATTAGTATTCGTTTCAATTACCAGTAAAATACAAAAAATGAAAGAATTTAATCTTAATTCAAAGTAGATGAAATTTATTTAAGATATTCGAAAAAAAAGCTACATTTAATAATAAGGAAAAGGTTAACCTTACACGTCCCATTTCTCCGGCCAATCAAATAATTGTTGCCATTGATAACTAATAGCATCACTTTCGTTTAAAATCACTGCGTCTTTTGGAACATCTTTGTCTTTTCTTCTCAAAGCCATTATTTTGTCAAATTATACCCTAAATTATTTATAACACGACACTTGTTTTGATTGCACACATGCTCATGGACTGAGGACAAGAGCCGGCAACCGAAAACTTCCGAAGACTGCCGGTTATTTGAACTGCGGGAAGAAAAAAAAATGTATCTATTGTTGTATTATTGAAAGAAAATTGTAAGATTATATATATATTTTTTTTATTAAGAAAATTTAGAGAACGTATAGTCTCTGCCAGTCTCTGCCAAAGATATTGGTCTCTGCAAATCTTTGGTTTCCGTTATCGATTTATCGGCCGAGCAAATACTTATACATTTGGATTTTTGCACTGCCGCCAGATGTCGTAAAATTTCCGCCAATCCCTAGATTGGTGAAAAGATGATATCGCAAGGGGTGGTGGTGGTGCGTTTTGATGTCCGGTCAGTTTCCGACGCCATATTGCCCTGGTGTGTATATATCCGTTTGTTTAGCACGTTTTTTCAACTGCCGGGCGTTGATCGTGATCGTTTTTCGTGCGTAATTCGTTGCCTTCCAAGGCACATTCGGTCTCTGTGATATTCGTGCGGCGAGTCGCGTTTTAAAACCCGTGAAGTGTGACAGTGTTCGCCTCCCTGTGAATTCGAATCATTGGAATCCTATCAACCCCTGAGATTTAAATCGGCGTTCGAGGAATACTGGACCCAGGAAAATGCCCGTCCGTAAGCAAGGTGGTAAGCCAGTACTAATTAGAATCCTCTAGTCACCCAAATTTATTGATTTGCGAATCGTGAGGGTTTAATTCGGTTCGGGAATCAGAGGTGGAGTGCTTTCGGGTCACTCGGTCAGCTGTCATCCGAACTGTCAGTTGAGCTTTTTCGAATGTTGACATTCGCTTTGGGAGGCAGCTTTTTTGTTAAAAGTTCATTATTATTGTTAAAATAACATTAGGAGGTTTCAATTTAATAATCTGGCTAACTGACAGTGAAGTTGTGATTCATATTTTTAGAATTGGAATATCCGTATTGAACAAAAACAAAACAAAAATAAGAAGTTAACAGTTGGTTAGAGTGTTTATAAACGATAACAATCGGAATCTAGTTTTCAAGAATTTGAAAATGCTTTCAATTTTTTTTTCATATTATTAATTTTAATTATTTTTAATAAATTTGAAAATTTAAATTAGTATGTATGTAATATTTGATGGGTGATAGAGTGCTTGTTTCGAACTTGTGCTTTTCAAGGTCATTGTTCTTTAGAACTCGAGTATTATGATGATTGTTTTGATCTGGAATTAATCGATTATTTGATAACAGTGCCACAATTCAGAATAACACTGAAACTCCATAGAAGGAAAATAATTGTGGTTAATAATGTTCAATATTTCAATATTGTACATTATTGAACCAAGATTGAACCTTTCAATATCTTATTTCATATTATTTATTTTAATAATTATTAATAGGAAATTTGAAGGATGAAATTAGTGTCTTCTATTTTGGGATGCTTTCTTTCGAATTTGTGTTTTAAGGTCATTTTTCTTTGGAACTCGACTGTTATGATAATTGTTTTTATGTAGGATTAATAGATTATTTTATAACAATACCACAATTCAGAATGATACTTAAACTCCCTAAAACGAAAATAATTGTGCTTAATAATAAATTGCTTACAATCGGAATCTAGTTTTTAGCAATTTAAAAACACTTTCAATATTATGTGCTTGAAGTTCTGAACGTTCAAATGAACGAAATTTTTTACTAACGTCTTTGTAAAGTAGAAACGGCGCTAAAATATTAATTTATTTATATTGCAAATAATGAATTACAAAAGAAACTTGTGATCCATTATTTCAAATTGTAGTCGGGACAATATTTGTAGATAAAATAAAATTGAGAAAAAATATTTCGTTCATTTGAACACTCAAAACTTCAGGTACATTTAGTGTGTTATATTTTGTCAGGTTTTGTTTCGAACTTCTGCTTTTCAAGGTCGTTTTTCTATGTACCTGAAGTTCCGAGCGTTCAAATGAACAAAATTTAAAAAAAATGTTTAGCAGGACAAAAAATGATATTCTTTCAAAAAATATTTGTGATTAAACAATTTTTAAAGGGTTGAATACCCTTACACATCACCCATTATACAGGCATGTAAAAGACGGGTTAGAATTTCGACATTTGACAATTAAAAAACTTCAAAAATCTTTCTTTTTCATGCCTCTAATTATAGGCTGAGTGAGGCATTTCAGCACCCCTAAAAGACACCCTTATTATATGCACACATAAAATGTTAAAAAAGGCAAGTTAAATTTTCGATATTTGCCATTTAAAAAACGTCAAAAATCTTTTTTGATGCCCCGAATTATAGGCTGGGTAAGGCATTTCGGCGACACCCCTAAAAACCACCCTTATTCAATGCACATCTAAAAACGTTAAAAATTACAAGTTAGAATTTCGAAATTGGCCAATTTAATAACATCAAAAAAGAAGATTATTGACGTTCACAATTATTTTCTGACAGAATATCATTTTTTGTCCTGTTAAATTATTAAAGCAAAAACGAATTCGGCAAACAATGTTTTCAATTTCGTTCATTTGAACGTTCGAAACTTCAGGTTCATATTGTTCTTTGGAGCTCGAATTTTATGATGATTGTTTTGGTCTGGGATGCAATCGATTATTTGATAACAATGGCATAATTTGGAATGATATTAAATTTCTATAGAAGAAAAATAATTGCTTTTGATAATAAATTGTTTACAATCGGAATCCGGTGTTGAAGAATTTGAAAACCCTCTCAATATTTTATTTCATATTATTCATTTTAATATTTTTTAAATAGGAAGTTTAAAGAAAAAAATTAGTGTGTAATATTTGAGAGGTGATACTGAATTTGTTTCGAACTTGCGCTTTTCAAGGTCATTGTTCTTTGGGACTCGAGTTTTATGAGGATTGTTTTGGCCTGGAATCAGTCCTTTATTTTATAACAATGACACAATTCACAATGACGCTGAAACTCCATAGAAGAGAACAAATTGTGTTTAAAAATAAATCGTAATCATTAAAAATGAAAGATTAAGACTTCAATACTCAGTAATTATTTTCATACAATAAATTTCGAATACGTAGTAATAAAAGTAAATTATTCATAATTTTGTATGCTTCTTTTTGAAGTGGATCTCTATTATTCCATTATAATTGTAATAATATAGTAGTAGAATAGTAATACATTCACACGAAAAAGGAATTATATAATATAATATTAATAATAAAATATAAGTACGTTAGTATATGTTGAGATGTTATTTTAGATTATTAAATTTTGCAATTCAGTAGTTAGTAGTTAATTCTGACCCCTAATTTAAAATCAATGGAAAGTACTTCCAGGCCATTGAAAAATATTCGTTTGAGCAAAATGTGAAATTTACTATTGACATACTGTCAACAGTGTTGGATTTTTATTACTTTATTCACAAAGTTAGGATAAACGAATCTTAACGGTCGAAGTTTATTTGTTTATATATTTAGGATAAGAAAATTTATAACAGTTGATATTAATTCTCTGAAATCATATCATATACCCAGCGGACATGTTCTGTAAGTGTTACATAACAAAAAGGAAACATTTATATTTAACATTGTTATAGCCATGTAACATAACAATTACAGAACAGGAAGATCGAACATTCCATAGATGTGTGTTGTAATAGTTACGTATCATTGTTACATATCTGTTATATATTTTACCTCCATAATTGTTACATAACGGTTGCAGATGTTCGTAGCGATGTTACGGAATAGTTACAAACCATTCAAAAATGTTGTATCACCGTTATGAAATTCTCAAGAGTCGATTACAGAACAAATTTACATCGTAACCCTGTTACAGATTTGTTACGGCACTCTTACAGAACAATTTTACTTTTTAACCCTGTTTCACAAAAACATTTTTTTTAGTTGTAACGTTGTTACAGAATTGTTATGGATCTGTGACAAAGAATTGTTTCGTCTCGTAGCAGTGTTATAAAATTGTTCTGTAACCTTCTCATAGAACTGTTACATCAATTTGGGGACGACATTACTCGTCCCCTATGCTAAACCTGTTCATAACCATAACCAGTTAAGTAACATGTTCTTTTCTGTTATATAACAGTTACATCACAGTTATATATCAATGTCCGCTGGGTAGGAGAATGATTTAAGAACAAAAAAGTTTTTTTTTTAAGAAAAGGTGGACATTGAGTGTTTTTGGACCAAGGCGTGTGAACCATTTTTATTAATGTAGGCCCAGTGTTGCAATAATCCATCAGTAGAGCTGTCGTTGTTTGGACGACTTCCAAGAAAACGCAATAATTTCGGCGTTGGCTAGTGCTTTTACCGTAGTTACAGAACGATTCATGACCACGAGGTCGAATGTTCTTCACAAATTGGATAGAATATTCTTCAGCTTATGACTTTAGGGGCGTCCATAAACTATGTTAACAATTTTGGGCTATTTTTGACTCTCCGCCCCCGTCCCTCCTCGTTGACAACCGTAGTTTAGTCCTTAACCCCAAAAAGACGAGTTTCCGAGAAATAAAATTAACTTTTAACCTCACAGTTGCATTAACAACCAAGGAGTTAAATTTTCAACCCAAAAAGGCGAATTTTCAACAACAATAAAATCAACTTTTAACCGAACGGTTGCTTTAAAAATCAAATAGTTGAATTTTCAAGTAAGAAAGATGACTTTTCTACCATAAAACATGCAGCTTCAATCCAAAAGGACGAATTTTCAACAGAACAGTTGAATGCTCGACCAAAAAAGATGACTGTAACAACATAGTTGAACTTTCAACAAAATAGTTGAATTTTTAATCAAATTGTTGAATTTTCAACCTATAAAGTTGTATTCTCAACCGAAGGGTTGAATTTTCAAACAAAAAAGATGAAAATTCAACCTGAAACATTTGCATTTTCAAGCAAGTAGTTTAATTTTCAGGCCATATAGTTTAATTTTCATGCCAAAAAGACGAATATTTCGAAGACAGTTGAATTTTCAACATGAAAAATTGATTTTTTAACAAAAAATATTACCTTAACAAAATAGTTTAATTTTTAACCAAGGAGCTACATTTTTAGCATATAAAGATTAATTTTCAACCTAGAAGATTAATTTCCTACTGAAAGACGAATTTTCAAAGAAAAAAAATACATGAATTTTCAAATAAACAGTTGAATTCAATGAAAAAAGACGAATTTTTAAGGTAATAGTTGAATCCTCATTCAAATAGATGAATTTTTACAAACAAGAATAATTTTGTACCCAAAAAGACGATTTTTCAAAGAAATACGTTAATTTAAAACAAAATTGTTTAATTTTGAAGCCAAAAAGACGGATTGCATACCTACAAAACAGTTGAATTTCCAACCCAAAAATATGATGTTTCAACAAAAAAGTTAAATTTCTACCAAATACGTAGTTAAATATTCCAATAAGTAATTTAACTTTTAGCTAAATAGCTGAATTTTGTACCAAAATAATTGACTTTTCAACGGAAAATATGAATTTTCAACAAAAAAGTTAATTTTCATCCAAATAGGTTAATTGTACATCAAATTGTTGAATTTTCTAACTAAAAAGACGGGTTTTCTCTGAAACAGTTGAGTTTTCAATCCGGCAATGAGAATTTTTAACAAAGAAAGGTAATTTATCATCAAATAGTTAAATTTTCAACCAAAATAATGAATTTTTTATGAAGTAATTCAACTTTAAACCAAGTAGTTGATTTTTTAACCAGACAAGATGAATTCTTAATGAAACATTTAATAATTAATATTTCAACTAAACAAGATCTTAATATGAAATCAAACACAGTTGAATTCAACTAAAAAAGGCGATTTTCAACAGAATTGTTAAATCCTCAACCAAAAGAGATTAATTTTGAACGAAACAGTTGCATTCTTGACTGAAAAGGATAAGTTTTCAACAAAGAAGATTAAGTTTCTACGAAAAAAACGATTTATCAACAAAATACATGAATTTTCAGCCTAATCGTTGAACTTTCAACTGGAAGGGATCAATTTTCAATTAAAAAGATCATTTTTTAACGAAAAAATGGAATAGTTACGTTATTAGTTGAAGAAATTAATTCTCAACAAAAAAAAACGAATTTTTAACAAAGTAGTTAAATTTTCAATCAAATAGGTGAAGTTTCAACTAAAATGATGAATCTTTAAAAGAAAAAAAGGAATTTTCAACAAAAGAGTTTGAAATTCAACCAAATATTTGAATTTTAAATCAAAGCTTATTTTTGGAACCAAGAAGATTAATTTTTTACCCAAAAAAACGATTTATTAACAAATTCTTGCATTTTCAACTAAAAAAGGTATATTTTCAACCGGATAGTTGAACTTTTAAATACAAAAAATAAATTTTCAACCAAAAATGAAATAGTTAAATTTTTGATTAAAAAATTAATGTTTAACCGAAAGTGGAACGAAGTTTCAACACAATAGTCAAATTTTAAATCAAGGAAATAAATCTTCAAACAAAAGAATGCATTTTTTAATGCAAATTAATTTAACTTTCAACAAAGTAGTTGAAGTTTTGACCAAAAAAGATGACTTTTTAACTAAATAGTTGTATTTTCATCAAAATAAGAAGGGAAGTTTCTTGAAAACAGGAGCAAAAAGAAACTTATCAATTTATTATTTAACAGTACTGTTATAGGGCCATCAAAACGCATAATTTTATTTTCGTCGCATAATTTTGAAATTTTCGCATTATAGCACATAATTTCCTATTTTTTGTGAAATATGTATGTAAAAGCGTTGAAATCGTTTAAAAGGGCAAATTTCACAATGTGGGAATGCTTTAAAAAGAACGGAAATTTTTTTCGTGTACTAACAAAATGCATGTTTTCTTTCGATTTAAACTCAAGAAATTTCAAATTCGTCATGTACAACTTTTATTTCATTTACAACTAAATTGAAAAACGTGGTTTCTTTACGTTTTCAAAAAATGGGTGGCTGCACAACAAATTTTTAAAAATGTTTTATTTTTAATTGTTGTTCAATACTAAAAACTGTAGCCAAAGAAAAATCGTTATAATTTTTTAGCCCATAGGTAAAATTTTATATGTGCTTGAAGTTCTGAACGTTCAAATGAACAAAGTTTTTCATTAATTGCTTTATAAACTATAAACAGTGCAAAAATAAGGGTTTGTCTCATTGGAAGTAATGCAGTTATAAAAAAACTGATGATGCGTATTTTTTTGCAGTGGAAACAATATTTCTAAATAAAATAGAATTCGGAAAACATTTTTCGTTCATTGGAACGTTCAGAATTTCAGGTACATAAATTTTATGAATTTTCCAATTCAAAAACCGAAAAAAAGACATTACCATTTTTTTTTCGGGTGCCAAACTAAAACTTTTTTCGCTCGGCTTAAGTGATTCGATTAAATCCAGCATTTTTTTATCTATTAATATGTACTTATATTCTTCTCGTTTTAAAAATTGAATTTTGATATTTCCTGGAGTTGAAAAGTACATCTCATGAGTTAAAAAAAATTGGTATTTTTACAGCGCAGAATTTGATTTTCGTCACATAATTTCGCATAATAATCAGTTTTTCAGCGCACAATCCATACATTTTCAACGTCAGAAAATACTGTCCTTAACTTATGACTTTTAGACCTGTGCGTGATCTCATATATTACAGCTATTATAGTCTCGGCCTTTTTAGTTGTGGGCTTTGGCAAACTCAATTTTGCCTTCTATCGTTGAGACATTATTCCAAACATTTACGCTAAACGAGCCATGTCGTAAATTACACCCTTATAACGAGGTAATGCCAGCCTCATAAAACTGTCGTTTCCCTCTCTATTTCAAGGACTTCTTACCGGTAAAACATCGATTAGTTAAATCGTTATGTACATTTGCCCTTTCACATTATTCACTTCCTGTATTCAGAGACAAAGTTCATTTAAAATTGGAATTTATTATTGAAAAAAAATCTAGGGCAGGCTTCGAAGTCCCACACTTTTTTACTTTTTTGATGTACTTGATGTTCTGAACGTTCAAATGAACGACATTTTTTACTAATGGCTTTGTGAACGAGATATAGTGCTAAAATAATAATATATTTATATTGCAAATAATAGATTACGAAAGAATCTTATAATGCATTATTTTAAATTGTAGTTGGGGCAATATTTGTGGATAAAAAAAAATTGAGAAAAACTATATCGTTTGTTTGAACGTTCAGGACTTCATGAACATCTTTTTTCATTCTTTTTTGGGCAAGGCTAATTTTTTGCTATTGGTTTCAATGTGAAGCTACTTTTTTGCTACTTCCTTCAGTCAGTTGATATAAAAAATTGACTGAACTAAAAATTTTTAGTTTTTTTTTAAAATAAAAAATAAAGGAAGGGTATGTCTAATGAAACGACTCTACCTAAAAAAAAAAGAAAGAAATCAATCAGAATAGAAGTTCAATTTTTCTACATTGTCAGCATTCCTATGTTTAGCGCAAATTCTAGATCATGTCTTTCTCCTCACGAGGAAAACTGTTGAAAAACTAATTTTTAATTTTTTTCAATGTTCATCTATTGAAAATTCAACCTTGTAAAATTTAATTTTCAATTTCCTCTAATTTTATTTACTTAACGTATGATTTCAAATTATTTCAAGAGATTTAAAAGGATTCCACAGATTTTAAGGAATTTTACAGAATTCCAAACAAGTTAAAAGATTTCAAATACATCAATGGATTTGAACGAATTTCACAGAATTCCAGAGAATTTCCACAGATTTTGAGCGATTTCGTCAGATTTCATGAAAATTTTACGAGATTTGAAATGATTTCAAAGATTTCTAAACATATCAGGGGTTTTTAAAGGTTCCGGAGGATGTAATCGTATTTTGAGGTACTTCCACGGGATTTAAGACTTTCAATAAGATTTTATAGAATTTCCGAATATTTCAACTAATTTTAAAGGATTTCATCGGTTTTCAAAAGATTTAAAAATATTTTCACGGATTTCGAAGAATTTCATAAGATTTCAAAACATTTCGAGGGATTCCTAGCGATCCCAAAGATTTCATGGGATTCTAAAGTATTTCAAGGAATTTCACAAGATTTAAAAGATTTGATTAAATCTTGAAGGATTTCAAGGAATTTCAAAGATTTCTAGAGATTTAAAAGCTTTATTTAACGAGAACTTCAATAAATAAGTTTAATTTAATTTGTGTAATTAAGGAATTTGAAATGATTTATATATATTTTAATGGATTTTTATGATTTTGAAAGATTACAATCGCTTTTAAGAGACTTCGAAGAATTTCAAGAGATGTCAAAGAATTTTGTAGGGCTTCCAAAGATTCCAAGGGATTTCTAGAGAATTTTGAAAAAGAGATAAAGTGAAACTGTATTTCAAGGAATTTCACAAAATTTAGAGGATTTTATTGAATATCCAAGGATTGGGAAGATTTGAAGGGATTTCAAAGATTTCTAGAGATTTTGGCGTTTTTTTGAGAACTTAATTGCATAAGTTTATTTGAATTCATATTCAAGGAATTTCAAATGATTTATACTTATTTTAATGGATTTTTACGATTTCCAAATATTTCAAGGGATTTTTACAGTTTCAAGAGATATGAAGGAATTAAAAACATTTCAAGGGATTTCAGAGAATTTTGTAGGATTTTCAAAGATTTTAAGGGATTTCTACAAAACTACAGAACTACAGAAGAAGTTCTACAGAATTAAATTTTAAGGGATTCCAAGGTAAAGGTGTCAAGAGATTTGAAGCTTTTCCAAGAAATTTCACAAAATTTATTCTTACGGTTTCCAAATATGTATTTCAATGGATTTTCAGGGATTTCTGCGGGTCTTAACGATTTCAAGGGATATGAATGAATTAAACAAATTTTAAGGGATTTCAAAGATCTTAAGTTATTTTAATAGATTCCAAGGGATTTCAAGTGATTTCAAACATTTCAAGGGGTGTTAATTTGAGGAATTTTATCGGACCTTCAAGTATTTCATAAATTTTAGGGGATTTTTCAAATTTCAAGGGATTTCTAGGAACTCTAGGGAATGAAATTGACTTATTTTATTTTCAAGCGATTTTAAATAATTTCTACAGATTTCTAACTATTTCGAAGATTTCAAAAGAATACAAAAGGGGTTAACAGATTTCAAGGGGTTTCAAAGATTTTAATGGATTCGATTTCTGTCTAAGATAAATCGTTTCTTTGTTCTTTCTCTACTTTTTACATTAATTCCTTTAATATTTTTGTATTATTTATTCCAATGCTGATTATCCTATCATCGTTTTCTAGATAATGATTTTCTGTAATGAATTTTCTATAATTCATGGAATCGTTTGCAATTTCATGGAATATTTTTCAGTCACATATATGCAATCTTTTGCAATCTCATGCAATCTTGCAATCTTGCAATCTAGTGTACACAAAAAAAACCGAGTATTTAACCCCTCGGTAGTTATTGAACGTTTGAATTTAAAATTGATGAATTAAATATCTTTGATTTCAAATTTCTCAAAAGTTCAGAAGAGTTCTACTTTCAATACCTTAATTTGTAGTCTAGTTTTGAATACCTCAAGACGGGGCTAAGTAGGAAATTTGTTTAGGGTTTTTTCAATATATTACCGGAAGGAATTACAATTAGATATTATTGTTTTAAATGTATAATGTCTTACTCTTTCTCTTGCGTATCTTGAAGTTAAAACATTGAATTTAGCGATAAGTAACAATAGTTATTGCAGTCCAAAGTGTGTCCGTTTTTACCCCTCCGTGTGGATTAAGTTGTTCACTCTTAATAAAGAGGCAAAAATGTATAGATGTAGCTGAAGTTTTGAACGTTCTAATGAATGAAATATATTTTTTGATTCTTATTTTATCCATAAATATTGTTCCAACTGCAATTAAAAGTCGTGCATTATAAATTTCTTCTGATACCCTATTATTCCCAATATAAATAATCAAACATTTTAGTACCGTTTCTAATTTACAAAGCTATCATTCAAAAATTTCGTTCATTTAAACACTCAGATCATCAAGCACATCAAAATAGCTATTCTGTAATAACAAGTGCAAAAATGTCATAAATTAAAAGCCTCTATCGTTATTTTAAAGTTAATTAAACAAATATGATGAGAAACAACATACAAATACGTGTTTATTTTCAGTAAAAGCATAAACTTATATATGTTTCTTCATATATAAACTTATAAATATAAGGACACGAAATTAAAAAATGATCCTGGCTGTGTAAGGAAACATTTTCGTGAATAGAATTTTACAACTGCTCATCAGAGCAGTCAATTAAACGGGAAGATCCCAATTTGGGTCTTACCATTTCTGACCACGTACCGCTTTCCCCTACAAATTCGGAACTTTTTTTAAGAATCGCTCTACACCCAAAACGAAGTATCTCAGCTCACTTAAAATTTTAGATGATTTTGTTAAGACGATGTACAATATATGTGACGTAAATATCAAAGAGAAAATTCAAGTATTTAGCAATAGCAATTGTTTTGACTCGACTTAACCAAAATACATAAAATTACAGCCTCATATATAAATATTAGTTTTATCAAAACTTCCCACAAAACTGCAGCGAACAACCTCCAAAGTAAAGTTGACATTTATTTAACAGTAAACAGTCGAAAATCTTTCGGATTGTTATCGAGAACAAAAAATCAAATTATAAAATATAAAATCATGAGTGGCCCGGTTTCCCCAACATGTTCCAGCTAACCCTGTTTTACGGTACTGAAAATGAAATTTTTAGCTTTGAAAGTTTTTATCATTTAAATTTTAATCACCGGAAATTTTCATCTTAGATTTTAGTATCCACCCGCTAAAAAGACGATAACTTTTCTCGTTATGGCTCATTTCTCGGGTTTCTCGGATTTCTCGCTCATATGCAGTTGTAATCGGTGCATTGGTGAGAAATTCAGCCACATATAGTAATAAGAGAAACTTATCATGCTGCACATGCACTGTATCAGCGTCTACATGATTAGCGAAGCATTCGAAAAGCTAATCCGTAAGATGAACTCGACACTGTACAGTGTAACAGTCTAGAGTGTATAGTGTATGTTGGAAAGCGAGGGTATACAATTTCACAAGACACAGCATTTTGCTCACAGAGCCGAAGTCAAGAATGGTGGATGGTTTATTAGTTGGTGGTCGTGGAAGATAGAAGCAGGGGTTGGGAAAGAAAAGATGAATAGGGAAAGGGAGGGAAGTACTGATAATGAGAACAGTGAATGGGAAGTGGGGCGCGAGTATGAACTGCAGAGTTGGGGTTGCAAGCATAATGTGCGAATAGATTCCTGTCACACCTACACGTTGATTCTCGCTTTAAATGTGCAAACTGTCCCAGTTTCTACCAAAGTCGAACATCTTATGTCTTATCCACTGATTAAAAAGAATCGCCTTATTTTTAATATAGATAAACCGGTTCAATTCTTGGTTGGCCATGCTGAGAGAATGAATTAAGGACGTTTAACGAAGCAAGTGTATTTAGGTAAGGTGAATGGTAGCGTACCCAAAGGTAGATCGAAGAAAGGGCTGGGGTCGAGTTGCGGATTGGTCAGGGGAACACAGCGGGTGGTGCCTTCCCCCTTCATGCTACTACCTTTTCCGCAGCTCAACATCAGCCATCGAACGGTCAAAGCTGATTAAGGGTCATTTGTACTAATGGTTCTATTTAAAAAACAAAAAAATGTACAGTTTTACATTTAGCGGTTTAAAAACAAGATGTTCATGATCTGCGACTTTTCACGATTCCAGTCTCATATGATGAAAGGAGGTGTTTCGGGTTTCAATCGTGTGCAAAACTACGAATCTTGCCGACGTTTCGTGAACATTGC
>JAUMHM010000005.1:10246232-10257740 GCA_032362435.1 Melikaiella ostensackeni | reverse complement strand
TAGTATCATAACTTTTTGTTGCTGACCATTGTAGAAACATTATGAAATTTTAATTGATAATCTCCTTAACAAAAGGTGATGTCTTTTTAAAACCGTTTGTTAGTTAAACAAAATGTTTTTTGTCTTGTAAGCCCGCTAAAATTTTCTTATTTTTTTGAAGTTTTTTTTATAGTGTCAATTTTTTGAAACAGTAAGAATTTCATGTATAAGCAAAAGTAGGGATCTGTGTAAGATAAAGAATGCCTGGCTGAATATTCTAGATAACCCTGATAACAATTCTGTCAAAAAAATTATTATGTTTGTTACTAAGTTTCACGAATGAACATTATAATTAATTACATAGTTAAAGGTTTTTTGATTCGCTTTCGTTGTAAGTACGGTTTATCTCCTTTAGGGTGATGTTTAACATCAACCTTTAATTTTAGTTTTTTTTGTTTTGTTTTTATTTATTAGAATAACAGCTGGTTTTAGAATTGAACTGTAATCTATTTGTATGAATCAGATGATTCTCTAACAAATAAAGCACTGTACTACTGTAAAATGCATGAGGGAGTGCAGTATGAGTAGGTCTACATTTGAGATCTTGTATATTATGGAGTCGAATTTTTCTAGGTCACCAGGCAAATAAAGGCAATACGTACATACATACATATGTTTTTCTCCACTTTATTTTTATAACCCCACTAAATAACATAAGAGAGGAATTGAACCCACTTAAAACGGAATAACTCGTTTCTAATTCATAATTGTATTTTATCGGAATTCAAGTAAGAGAACATCGATAGAATAAGTTGGAACAACGAGGCAAAACCCTGGTTAATCGGATAATCTTGCATACCCTCAATGCTGAAGTCGGCTAACTTTTGACGAGCTTCTCCGACGTAATAACGAGGCAAATACGAATCAGAGTCGGCCAAGAAATGGTCGGTATCTGGCATTATATAGAGGTCCGCTTCGAAAGAGGCTTGTCAGAAAAAAAAGCAATCGTATAAGGAAAGAAGAAGAGAGTAAGGTAGTTAAGGAAGGAACCGAAAGGTGAAAAAAGGGAATTTCTCGAGCCGAGTTTCCCAAGCCATCGCCAACTTACCCTAGAACGGTGATTGAATTTCTTGCACCTGTTTAACTCTTAAAAAAAGGTAGTTCCAGCCGGAAAGTCTTTTATTAATTTTCCCTTGCAACCAATTTCTTGAACGAGAAAACCACTCCTCGGGTTTGAATTGCGCGTCACTATTTCGCGTTCCATTGCTTCTTGCAGACAGGGCTCTTTTCGTATTTTATTCAGTCGCGAGACGCAAGGAAAATTTATTGTCGTTTCTTATTTCCGAGGTACGAGCGGAAATTGAAGATTTTCTGCATTTTTCGAGATTTGTGTAATATTTTATTTTGTGCTTTGTCATGTTCTTGGTGTTCTTTTATAAGCAAATTAATTAAACGAGGAAATGGAGGAATTAAATGGATCAAAGGGAATTTGTATTTGGGAAAGTGATTCAGTGGTGCAAGTCCTGATATGGTCAGACAGCCATCTCAGGTTTCAAGTTTAGCCTTATACTATTTCATTCTAGGATTTTTTTTTTGGCTAATCAAATAGTTTAAATCATATAGAATATCGTTTATTTTAAAATAAATCCTATTTATCTTTCTAATAATTATATAATTTTTTATCACGTTGGATCCTGCCTCATCATTTTTAATGATTTTACTCTTTCCGAGAATGTACAGCTCGTTCTATCCCGTTTTATCCTATCCCTATTTTTGCAAAAATTCTACGAACTGTCTACCGTTACGCAATTTTCCGTATCTCTAGCCCTTACGCTATACTTGACCAGATTAGTTTTACGGAAAATTCCGTAATGATAGTCAGTGCCAAGATTGTATACATTTATATTTATTTATTTCTTATTCATTATCCTTTTCTATCCCGCATTATACTATTTCTCTTTTCAATGATTCTATCAATTTCTTTCAATTTTTATCGTATCATTTTTCCAAATATATTACAAATATATTTAGAACAGAAAAAGATAGAAATGCATAGAATGAGAGGTTGAGAATATAATATAATTAAAATGGATATGGGGCACATTTAAAATAGATTAGCAATGAAATTAACATCTCATGGAAAAATAGAATAAGGTAAAAATAAATTGAATGATATGCGTGGAATAGAATAGGATGGAAATGGATATCGATATCAATACATGGTTACCTTGGAAAAAATACAGAATAAGAATGATGTAGTCAGGGTATCTATTCACCGGGAAAACCTGGAAATTTTAGGAAATTTTTTCAAGCGTGCTTAAATTGGTTTTGAAAATTGTAATATCAAATTAAATTACGATGTTTTTTCATTTGTAAGAGTTTTGGAGTACTGGATTTATACTACTCCAAATCAAAATTTTCTTTAAAGCATTTACTAAACTCAGATAATTATATATTTTATTCAGAATATTATTGTGTTAAATATGCACTGATGTTCAAGTTGTATATATAAAAATATTAAGAAAATTTGTTTCAATCATTGATGAAATTCATGGACTGAATCAAAAAATTAAAAAATTGAATAATTATGTTTTTAGTATTGCTCATTCCTTTAATTTATTCGATAGCCATAATACGGTTATATTGAAGAATATCCTTTAATCATAAAATTCCTAAAAGATTGTACCATTAAGAAATTACTTGTCCTGCTATAAAGTTACTTTCATTATTTAAATAATGTCGTTATTTAATTTTACATGTAAAAAGTACCATTTCTACACATTTAGATACATATTTGAATAAGGACTGAAAAAAACATGATTGATAATAAACTAGCAAAAGTATTGTTTACTTATTCATATATATTTTTAATTTTTCGATTTTTTAATAAATTTAGTAGATTAAAGTTCAACCATTCACATAAAAATAATTAAAGGGGTTATTCAAGTATTATATAATGCTTTGAGGGGGTTTAGAATCAGAATTGCTCTGAATATCTTCTTTACTTTCGTGCTCACAAAAAAATGTTTAGAGAATATTAGACTAATTTTTTATGATTGGATTAATTTTTTCTGGGGATTTGGTTTTTTTAAAAAAGGAACAAGAATTTTTCAAAAACATATTGCATTTTTTAAACTTTGCGGTTTTTGGACTAGCCTGATGTAGAATAGTATTCAGTCTTTTTTCCAAAAAGAACGCAATTTTGTCCTATTTTTATTTGTCTTATATTTTTATATTGAAAAATCTCAACTGAAAGGGTCATGGAGATTAGGGCGGGTAAAAAAACTCGATTTTTTTGAAACTTGAAACGCAATAATGAGGAAAATTTGCCTCTTAGAAATAACAATCGAGGCCAAAAAAAGTTTTGAAATCGTTTTGAAAAGTTTTGAAATATCTTCAAGTCGCGCATGTCTTTTAAAGTTTTAATTTTTCACCAATTTTCTATAGGCCAAAAAATTATGGCGAATTTTTAGTATCTACAGTTTTTATTAGTGGAAATAATAAAAAATTAGAAGGTGAGAAAATTTTTTTCAATAAAAATGATTTGAAAGTGCGAGAAAAACACGTTAATTGCACATTTTTTCGAATAAAATTAAAAGTGCAGTGCCTTACATTTTTTTTTTTTGAATCAAAGAAACATGCCGCTAGTCTGTTATTATACAAAAAAATTTGTTTTATGGTCTGCAAGGTACGAAAAATACTCAAAAAATGCAGAAATCATAATTTTGTTCTGATTTTGTCTCAATTGTGATATGACGAATTTTTTTTTGTGCTACCAATATAATGACATGTTTCTTCGGTTTGAACTCCAGAAATTTCAAACCCAAAATTTTTAATTTTTTTGAAAAAAATATGCAATTAACCAAATCTAAAAAAGTGTTTTTTGCGCATTTTTAAATAATAATATAATAAAAAGGTATCCTTATGTTAAGAAGATGTGAATCTTGGTATATGTGTTCTTTTTGACCTAAAAAAAGTTTTAGGGTAGGGTACCAGAAAATTTTTTGAAAATTTTGTTGAAAAAAAGGGCATTTTTCCTGAAAATCCGGTATTTTGCCAGATAATTGAGAGAATTGACTTTTTATTTTCTATTATTGCGAAGGGCTCCTTAAATATTCCAAGTTCGGAAAATGTTGAAAGAACTAAAAAATTAACAAAATGCCGGTTATTTTTTTGAAAATGAAAAATTTGGGTTAGTTTTGAAAACTATGCGAGATACGGGAAGAAGTTCAAAGTAAAAATTGTTCTCCTTGAAGGACCTACAAAAAGTTCCGCATTTCGCTAATGTGTATTTTTACTCAAAAAGCGTACTCAAAAAACGGTTCAAAATATCGAAAAATGGAAGAAGAACTTTTTGTATGTCTCTTCAAGGAAAACAATGTTCGATTTGAACTTTTTCCCCTATCTAGCATATTTTTCGAAAAAAACCCAAATTTTTTATTTTCATAAAAATAGCCTCCATTTTGTTACTTTTCTAGTTTCTTCAATTTTTTTCCTGGTTTGGAAAACTGAGGGAACCCTCCACAATCATAAAAAAAAGTCATCTTAATCGTTTTTTATACCAGATATTCCTACATTTAATACTGTAATTTTCAAATTGAACACAAAAATAGAGTTTCAGTGTATTGAATTTATTTTATAATCTTTTTATTATTATAAGAATGTTGAAAATATCAGTGTTATTTAAATTCATTTTTCTATAGAAAACTGTACATATCTGCATAACTTCAACTTTTTACTTATAAAGGCTTTTCTTCTAGGTTAGTAGCAATATGAGGAACATGTGAAGAACATTTTTCAATGGAATTATTAAGGTTCCTGAGCTTTAGAGTAAATAAAATCTTTATCTAAAATTGACGAAACATAATTTTTAACGATTACAAACTTTATTTTTCTCGGAAACGGTGCAAAGTACGAATAACAATTCATAGTTTAGAATTGTTCCACTTCCTGAAATCTCTAAAATTATACCGTCGCCAGATGTTCATCTTGTGCATTCTAACAAACTTTTCCAAAAAAGTACAAAATGTCAATAAAAGTCGACTAAAATAGCATTGAGTTTAACGAACTTCAACATTTTACTTTTAAAAGCGTTTGTTTCTAGTTCAGTAACAATGTGCAACTAAATGCTATTCAAGTCAGTTTTTGTCGATTTTTTCTCCTTTTTTTTTGGAAAATTTGTTGAAATAGACAATATAAACATGTGGTGAGGTTGTAATTTTATAGATTTCAGGAAGTGGAACAATTTTGAACTATGAACTACTATTCATATTTTGCGCCATTTTAGCGAAAAATAAGATTTTTAATCGTTAACACTGATGTTTCTTCAATTTCAGAAATAAAACACCAAATCGCCTTTATTTTGAAGCTCAAAAAACCTAATACTTTCATGGAGCATGTTCTTCACATTGTTACTGAACGATAAAAAAACGTTTTCAAAAATAAAATGTTGAGGTTCGTTAAACTACATGCTATTTTAGTCGATTTTCATCGAGGTTTTCTATGTTTTCGAAAAATTTGTTAAAATAAAGGAATTAAGCATCTAGTAAGGGTATAATTTGATAGATAGGAAGAAGAAGAACGACTTTGAACGATGAACTGCTATTCATATTTTGCGTCATTTTTGAGAAAAATGAGATTTTTAATCCTTAAAAAAGGAACATCGTTTTTTTTTATTCAAAAACGCGTAAACTGATTTTTTTCTATCTTGGCTTAAAATAACCGGGGGGCATCACCGAAACACATACAAGAGAAACACTGGATGTGCAAGCACTTTTGGGTTGAACTTAATTGATGTTAGCCGTGGATATGGTTGGCAACAAATGAATGCACGAGAAGTTGGCTTTAGAATATGTTTCGAAAATGACCGAAACTGATCGATATATTCGAAATTTATGTGTATAATTTATGTATAATATTATATATATATATATATATATATATAATATTTTATGTATAATGTAGTGAGTCGGTTTTTGGCCGCCCATCTCACGGTTGTGAGGCGTGGCCATGGGTGTAATTTATCGTGGTTCTACTGGGAGCCGGTGTCATTTTCATAGATGGCAGTCGCTTCCAAGGGGACCCTGCGGTGGTTGTTTGACCAATTTTTTTAAATTATATATATATATATATATATAATATTTTATGTATAATGTAGTGAGTCGGTTTCTTTTAAGAAAGCGGATTGGACGTTCATCCTCTGAATCGAAATGACGCGTTTGAATCGGACCTCAGCATTTAAATAATTTCAATCTGCTAACTCTGATTCAGACATCGTTAATGAGGAAACTCCGATGGAACAGATGTTTTTTGTTCGTTTCCGATTCTTTTTAATTGGACCACAATTTTTGAGGTTATGCTCCCATATATGTATTTTTAATGATAAAGGTTGAAATTTCTACTAAAAGAAGTAAATTCTTAAACCAAACAGACGAATTTTCAACTTGAACGATGAATATTTTAACAGAAAACAAAAAAATAATTTTTCACAAAGTAGTTTCACTTTAAACCAAGCAGTTAAATTTTGATCAAAAAGATCAATTTTCTACCAAAAACGATGAATTTTTAACAAAATACATACATTTTCAACCAAAAATTGGGATTTTCAACTAAAATAAAAATAAATAAATTCTTAACCAAAAATGGAACAGTTAAGTTTTAAATTGAAAAAGTTATTTCTCAACAAAAAATCGAATTTCAAACAAAATAGTTGAATTTTGAACAAAAAAGATGAATTTTCAACTTAAATTATGAATTTTCAACTCAATTGATGAATCTTCAACCCAAAAAAATGAATTTTTAACAGTGTAGTTGTTTTTTCAACCAAGTAGTTGAATTTTCAACCAAAAACAATGAATTCTTTACGAAAAATGTAATAGTTGATATTTCAACCAAAAAAGATTCGAATTTTTAGTAAAAAACAGTTCAATTTCGATAAAAAGGACGAATTTTCAACAAAATATTTAATTTTCAATCAAATTGTTGATTATCAAGCCGAAGAGACGAATTTTCTCCAAATCAGTTGAATTTTCAATTTGAAAATATGAATTTTAACAAACAAGTTAATTTCGTACCAAAACGGATTAATTTTTCTACGAAAAAGTGCTTTTTTAACCAAAAAAGATGAAATTTCTACCAAAAGAGGTAAATTTTTAAAGCAAAAAGACGAATTTTCAACAAGAGTTGAATTTTCAACCAAGAAAGATTTTTCAGTTGAGAAAAAAAATATTCCAACCAAACTGTTGAATTTTCAAGCAAAACAGACGATTTTTCTACATAACAGACGAGTTTTCCACAAAACAGTTGAATTTTGAACACTAAAATATGAATCATCAAGAAAAAGTTCATTTTCAACCACGTAGTTTAATTTTGCAACCAAAGAAGTTTAATTCTCAACGAAAAATGTAATAGTTGATATTTTAACCAAAAAATATTTAATTTTGAAATCAAAAACAGTTGAATTAAAAAAAATAGTCGAACTTTTAACAAAATAGTTGAATCATTAACTGAAACAGATTAATTTTCAACCAAACAGTTGCAATTCTAAAAAAAAAGTTTTATTTTCTACCCATAAATACGAATTTTCAAAAAATACATAAATTTTCAACCAAATAGTTGAATTTTCGAACAAGAGGATTAATTTTTTACCAAAAAAAGACGAATTTTCAACCAGATTGTTGAATTTTCAACTAAAAAATAAGAAATTTGTACCAAAAGAGATGAATTTTTAAACAAAAAAAAAAACAAATTTTCAACAAGAGTTAAATTTTCAACCAGGAAAGATTTTTCAGTTGAGAAAGAAAAAATATTTCAACCAAACTGTTAAATTTTCTAGCAAAACAGACGAGTTTTCTGCAAAACAGTTGAATTTTGAAGCCTAAAATATGAATCATCATCCAAAAAGTTAATTTTCAACCATGTAGTCTAATTTTGCAAGCGAAGGAGGTGAATCCTCAACGAAAAATGTAATAGTTGGTATTTCAACCAAGAAAGATTCAATTTTCAAATAAAAAGCAGTTGAATTCAACAAAAATAGTCGAAATTTTAATAAAATAGTTGAATCATAAGCTAAAGCAGATAATTTTTTAAGTAAACAGTTGCAGTTTTAACCAAAAGGTTGAATTTTCTACCAAAAAGTACGAATTTTCAACCAAATACTTGAATTTTCAGACAAGAGGATCAATTTTCTACCCAAAAGATGAATTTTTAACCAAATAGTTGAATTTTTAATCAAAGAAGATGAAATTTCTACGAAAAGAGATGAATTTTTGAACCAAAAAAACGAATTTTCAACAATAGTTGAATTTTCAACCAAGAAAGATTTTCCAGTTGAGAAAGAAAAGATATTTCAACCAAACTGTTGAATTTTGAAGCAAAACAGACGAGTTTTCTATAAGACAGTTGAATTTTGAACCCTAAAATACGAATCATTATCCAGAAAGTTAATTTTTAACCATGTAGTTTAATTTTGCAAGCAAAGGAGGCGAACTCTTAACGGAAAATGTAATATTTGGTATTTCAACTAAAAAAGATTTAATTGTCAAAAAAAGCATTTAAATTCAACAAAAATAGTCGAAATTTCAACAAAATAGTTGAATCATTAGCTAAAACAGATTAATTTTCAACCAAACAGTTGCAGTTTTAACCAAAAGTTTTAATTTTCTACCAAAAAATATGAATTTTCAACCAAATACATAAATTTTCAGCCAAATACTTGAATTTTCAGACAAGAGGATTAATTTTTTACCAAAAAAGACGAATTTCCAACCAAATAGTTGAATTTTTAATTAAAGAAGATGGAATTTCTACCAAAAGAGATGAATTTTCAAAACATAAAAGCGAATTTTCAACGAAGAAAGATTTTTCAGCCAAGAAAGGAAAAATGATTCAAGCAATTTGTTAATTTTTCAATTAACAAACAGAGACATCAAGCCATAGACTTTGTTTCCGTTCCGTTAAAGTTCAGTTCTTAATCGACTCTATAAAAACACGAATTTTGTACAAAACAGTTGAATTTTGAACCCGAAAATATAAATCTTCAACAAAAAGTTAATTTTCAACTAAGTAGTAGAATTTTCAACAAAGTAGTAAAACCTCAACCAAAATAGAATTATTTTCAACCAAACAGTTGAATTTTTAACCGAAAGAGATGAAATTTCTACCAAAAGAAATAAATTTTTTAATTTGAATGACGAATTTCTAGCAAAAGAGCTGAATTATTAATCAGAAAATATAAATTTACATCAAAAAAGTTAATTTTCTACCAAATAGTTGAATTTCCTACCAAACTGTTGAAATATCAATCCAAAAATACGAGTCTTGTACGAAACAGTGAAATTATGTAATGCTTACGATTTTAAAGGGTGTAGGGTTGATTGCTTTAAAGAATGCAGTATTTCATACTTGAATGTCTCCTTACTAAGAAAAATTCTACCTGGAAAAATCTAGAAATACCTGGAAAAAAACTGAAGTTGTCAGAGCATTTTTTTCCAGACTTTGAGTAGACACCCTGAATATAAGACATATCCGTGAAACAGATGTTTAATAAATAAATAAAACATTAAATTTGAAATCGTAATGAATCGGTCGCTATCGGAAATGGCCAATAAAGATTGCGGATTCTCTACGTTTTCAGACCGATTCAAATTTTCCAATCGGTTCTTTATTTTTGGATAGATGGGAAATGATTGAGTTTCTGAGTTTGTCGTTTATTGCTAGATAAAATATATAAGTTCCAAAGGTCAAGTGCTGAATTGAGTCGATTGAAATTGAAAGAGTGGATGGAAAATCGTCAACTGAACCGTCTGGCTCTCACGTGGTCGAGGATCCTTGAGACGGTGCAATCGAATCGAACAGCTGACTCTGTCTCGGTTCCGTACGGGGACACCTAAGTGTGACGTAGCACCTTGCTATTCCGGTCATGCGATGACGTCGACAAAAGCTCAGAAATAACCAGCAAGGTGCCAAAGTCTGGCTCAGTCGCGATTATGCGATTTGTACTCATGATTTTCTATTTATCTTCACTCTTTCTCTCTCTTTTGCTCCATTTTCTATTTTTCTCTTCCCCTATCACTCTCTCATTCTCTCGTATTTAACCACAAACTGTCAAATTTATTAAGTCACGGACACTAGAACCATTGGATTCCTCCTAGAATATTTATTGCAGCTTTGTACATTAGATATCATATATAAAAAGCTGTTTATTTTCGGCCACTAGGACCTAGAAAATGCGAACTCTGTTCGCTACATCATAGGTTACATGTTTTTACATTCCTCCATCCATCTATTTCGCCATTTCTCTCTTTCTTACTTCTTCCTTTCGTGTTTTTCCTTTTTACATGTGTTCATTACTATTACATAACATAACGTCTTTACGCATTAATCTCTTCATCTTTTTCGATTTCTCTTCTTCCTCTTGTTCACCTATCTTTTCTTTACAATGATTGTCAATTTTACATTTTTCTTAATTTCCGTTCCCACCAGGTCTACTTATTCTCCCGTCTTTCTCCATCCTCGTCTCCTTCCTTTCCAGTTTCTTCAACAATTCCACCACCTCTACTTTTCTTTTTTCATGCAGGATTTTTCCCATACTCATGCTTCCTTTTTCTATTTTTTCATAATTATTAAGCCAATTCGTTAATGTTGCTCTGCCTCGCTCGCATGGCACACAGCTTTATCCTTCCTCCTTATCCCAGTACTTATTACATTCTGCTGTATTTCCACATCTCACAGACGCAATTAATTTTTGCGATCCTCTTTCCCCTCTTTTCTCCAAATATTTTGCTACTCACCCTTATCCATTTATATTTCTGATTATATCTCGCCTCCGTTATTTTACTTTCTTTTCCTTTCTTTAAGTCTTCTCTTTCTCTTTCTATCAGCTCCTGATCTACCTTTATACCCTTTTCGTGTGCTCTTCTGACTAATTTCCTTGGCCATCCATTCCTATTCAAGCACTTTTCTCTTTCTTCCATTTTATTTCCTACCATTCCCAGTTGTCTTTCCTCTAAGCAAGCTTTAACTATCTTTCTACTGCCACCTTCCAAACCTTTCTCCTCATATCTACATGCCCTATTCCCTGCTCTTATTTTCATTTTCTCTTCATCTGCTTCACTTAATACTATATACCAAAGCTTGCATCTGTCTAATTACACTTGCCACTAGGGCCTCATACATTCTCATTCTCCTTTTGAAATCACCTTCAAATAATTTTTCTCCGATAGCTTATACCTTTCTCATAACCTTTCTGGCACTTTTTATTCTATCCTTCACATGTTCTCTAGTGTTCCCATTCTATTTAAACAAAATTCCTAAATATACAAATTCCTTTACTTCTTCAACTTTCACCCCTTTCCAGATATGAATTAAAAATCCTAAATATACGAATTCCTTCACTCCTTCAACTTTCACCCCTTTCCACTGCCATTCCTTATAATCTTTCCTCTTACCCACGAGGTGGGTAAACCTGGAAGTACCACCATGCCCAAACATTATATGCCCTATGCTAAAATTAAGGACTCATTTAGGGCT
>JAUMHM010000005.1:10225429-10246132 GCA_032362435.1 Melikaiella ostensackeni | reverse complement strand
CCTTAAATGATCCGGGCTCAATTCAGGCACAGAGGGTTTTATTTTCGCGGGTCAGGACGGTGTCATTTCCACCTTGGTATACCGTAGCCGCAGCTTTCGTGAAGAAGTTTTCAGCGACAGGTGCAGAGCGTGTCATGCAGATTCCGAGCACCTACGGTACATACCAGGTGCCCCACTCACACGGGAACAACGTATCTCCACAGGCACAATGCGGCCCTAAGAGTGCTTTATTACCATCCTTGTCGCTCTTATAGTGTTATCCGCGACCTTGCCCTGCCGAACGCTCCCAAAGAGATAGAGTTAATTGTCAAGAACAAGTTGTGCAAGAAGAAACGAACGATGTTCGTGATCGAATTCTCGGCCTCAGCCGACGCCAACATCACAGTCAAGGAGAAGGAAAAGGAGGAGAGGTATTAAGACCTTATGCGGAAGCTGCGGGGACTGTACAAAGAATATTCGGCTAAAATGATTGTCCTTGTCATCGGTACTCTCGAAGGTGCGAAACTATCACTGGTTCGCAACCTTGAAACTATACCCACGTGCCAGAAAAATGCCAAGGCACTTACGAGATGGATGCGAAGAGCTGTTATTCTTGGGTCGCTCGGTGTCCTTAAGACTCACGAGGGTTTCGCCGGCCTTTCATCGTGATTCCACCGTACCATGTGGTCACCCATCTCACGGTTGTGAGGCGTAGCCATGGGTGTGATTTACCGCGGTTCTTCTGGGAGCCAGTGTCATTTTCAAGGATGGCAGTCGCTCTCGGGGCGACCCTGCGGTGGTTGTTTGACCAATTTTTCTATATATATATATATATTGCAACTTTACTGTTGTTCATTTAATGATCGTTCATTAAGTAACAAACTATTTGGGTGCGTTCTATCTCAACACCTAGGTTCTTCTTCTACTTTCCAGTATTTTGCTTAAAGGACTCAATCGCACAGGATACCTTGAGAATCTTTCTGCCACTTAGGAAAGGAAGCGCACTTCAATTCCTCCTTGAAGATCTTTCCTCAATCACCAGGATTTTCAGACTGTTAGAATCACAGAAAGTCGCTTTCTGCTCCTAACCCCTGAATCTCTTAGAGGATTAGCGTTTGTGTCCAGAGATGATGTCTGAAGCTTCACCCTTGACAGAGTTACTGGCCCAAGTCCTGCACGGCTGATCACTCAGCCGCCTAGTCTCTCAAGCAAAAAAGAGAAAAAAGGGTGTGGATGAGGAAGCCCCAAACATCGCCCCCTTTTTAAGGATCCAATGCACGCGAGTGCGCCCGCGTGCATTGTGCGTTGAAGTAGTAGTGCACCTGCGATTAGTGATCTCCCCGAAGAATGATCGGACTGGAAGAAGTTGTTGTGCTTTACTCGTTTGGGCATTGCTGCACAATCTGAGAGAAATTTGACATTACAGAAAGTAAGAGTGACGTTTCATGTGTGTGGGAACAAAGCCCGCAAGCGGGAAAAATCCGCAAAATCTGAGAACTATTTTAGGTAAGGAAACTAAAGAAGAAGAGAGGAAAGGGGTTAGTGGGGTTGAAAATGAAGATTGCAGGTATGTAAGAGGTGGCAGGTCGGCGCGGCGTCCGGACCAGTCTCAGAGCCACGTCGAATCCCCATCCCCGACCTGGGTGACTTATTTCATGAAAAAGTCTTTTGGCAGCGCGTGTTTCGAAGAGGATCGTAATCATATTTGTCTAGGGTGGAAATATGTTCAAAAGGCGATAATGATGCAGAATAATAAAATTTAGTGGCGGTTTCTTTGATATACTCTAAAAAGTATGGTTATTGAAATTCTCTGTGAAGGACAGAGTTCTTGGTTTACCTAGAGGTTTTGATGATACTTCTGAGAAATTTATTTTCAATGATCTGAAAGTGATTAATGTTGCTTTTTGACGCAACTCCCTAAATTGTATAGGCGTAAGTTATGATTGGTCAAATAAAGATTTTATATATTAGGATTCCATATTCAGGTCTTAGAGCTGAGTGTCTATTAATAATAGGATTCAGGCGCGACATGAGACCATGGGCCTTTCCTTTAGTTTTCTGGATATGCTGCTTCCAATTAAGACGTTTATGTCGTATACACCTTTAGCAATTTATGGAGTTCTTCCATTTTACTCTTCCAAAAATTAGGGAATGTATGGGTACAGGGCGGATGAGGACTCAAGGGCTCATTAACGAAGTCGTTTTTGGTTTACCAAAAGTCTCCTTTACCTAGTTTTAACAATTTTAGCAAATAAAAATTACACTGTCTTAACAACCTTTCACCTTCGCACAAGTTCAAAATCGATAATTTAGTTTCTTGGAAGCGTCCCCTCGTTCTTTATCACTTTTATATTGCATAATTAATTTTAATGAGCGGAAGAGTCATCACTTGAGAACTTTGAACGCCGAGTTTACTATCGATAAGGGTTTTATCAAAAAGAAAAAAAGCTATAGTAGAACTTATAAGGAGGAAATGTTAATTCTTTAGGGTGTCGAGACAGGAGCGAGCCATGATTCTCAATTTGAAAGATAGTAAAATGATATATATTATTATGCGGGCTCGGAGGCGTGCTTCCTCTTTCATGTCCTATATATTTATTGTCATTCAATGGACATATAAGCGCTGTACCAAAAAATATTTGTATACAATTAAACATTTATTTGAATTTTATTCCAATAAATTTAGCTCATACGCTTTCAACATTACAGGGGGACTTGCTTTCCTGTATTCCCTGTATTCTCATGCAACATATAATCGTAGAACATACATAAAATTTAAAAACAACTTTTATTTTTTTTCAAAATTCGACAACACTGTGAACAATTATTACATATGTATTATTTTTTTTATAATTTACTATGAAAAATGTTTCTACAAATAGAAAACTGAATTATACTAAACTAAAAACATCTATAAATATATGTATTTGTAGATGAGCACCTTTGAGTACTTTAAAACACTTAAAAACCGTATCAAGATTCTTTTCTCATATTGTGATGCTTTTGAAAATTTAAAGTCATAAAATTTAGATGTAACATTTTAATAAAATAAACTGTTTGTCTTATTGTAAAATGCACTGTTCATGAGTTTCATCTGCCGCTTGCGCATCGATGTCTTTAGTGACAAGGAGTTCCTTGGTGCTTTCAGCGGCTTTCATCCAAAGCTGCACCTATTTAGACATAAACGTCGGCATGTTAAAATTTACTTTAAGTTCATTGTCTTAACTTTTATTCAATTCTCATGAATTCCATTGAATTTTGGTGGATTACCTCCAACTACTATGAATTTTCATAAATCATGTCCGATTCACTTGCATGCACTTGTATTTTCTTAAATTCAGATTAATTTCCATTTGTTCATATTAGTTTGCTTAAACTCAGTAGAATTAATGGACTTTAAATCATTTTGAATTCAGTGAAATGCATTCACTTTGCATTAGCTTGGATTTCTCTGATTCACTTGCATTTTATTGGATACATGCACTTGAATAATTATACTAACTCTGTTGAATTGGCTTGAATTCATTTGAATTTTTCCGAATTGATGCTGTTTCCATGAATTCAATTGTTTTGTTTTCAGAAGCAGGGGTTATATTGAGCGTCCATATAAAAAGGACCCTTATAGCCGGTTCTAGTTGAGATATTCGCGTTTTTCTAAGTCAAGGTCAAAATGATAATTTTCGAGTTTGAGTGAGGGATGATACTAAGGCCTATACTGAATCTATTTGCAATATACACTCGCCAAATTTAGATCTCCTTTTCTCGAAAAGCGGTGTTTCGAAGTTCCAATTTCAAAAATGCCCTGGCGATTTGTTTTTCAACCTAAAGGATTCGCCTTGTACTTACAATGTCGGGTATTTATCCAGCTATACGGCCCTATACGTAACTCCATACTGACCATAAGGGCCCTTTCATACGTTCTTGAAAACCTTCACTTTTCTAGACCAAAACACCACTTTTTTCAAATTGACGGGAAACATAATTCAAAAAATATTTAATCAACCTTAATGACCCGATGCATGCATAAACATAATTAAATTCCCCACCAGATGAACCTGAAAAATTCATTTTCAAAAGTTTGAAAACTATTTTTATTGCATAATTAGGACGAAAAATGTATGCAAAAATCACTATATTTTTTCACAGCTCCGTTGTTTTTACAATTTTGCACTTTTTTTAGCGTTCTTAGGTTTATCCGTTTTCTGATTTCATTATGTAAAAAAATTGCTTTGGTTTTTTGTTCCATGACAAAAAGAAAATGTCCTAGAGTACCCGCCGATTAACACTATCGATGCCGAGGTCGTAGAGATTAACATATGAAACTCGGCAAAAAACAAATATATCTCAATATGAGATAAATTTTTGTACCTCCAAATTTTAATAAAGTTCACTGAAAGTTTTAGAAAGTTTCATCAAACCATTACTTTACAAAAAAACTTAAAAATCAGCTTTTTTGATCGATTTAAATGCGCTTACCTCCTTACCTAACTAGAATACCAATCAATTCTATTAAATTCTCTTGAATTCTATCAATTTTACTAGATCTACTAGGGACACATTTAAGGTGGAGTCTACAAGGCCGGCGCCAGCAATGAACGATGTTGCCGGCTGTTTTTCACAAAAAGCGAAATACGAAATAAAAGCGAATTACGTTCACAGTCATGCAAATACCTGAAAATATAAGTTTCAAGGTCAAAACCGATAAAGAGCATGTTTGTAAAAATAAAAATAAACTGTTCGCATTTTTTTCATGAAGATACGGTGAGTGTAGACCATGTATTTTCGGTGTGAATAGCATCGACATATAGATGTGGACCGGCAACGCTGTGGGAAAAAGTGCAATAGTGCGTCAGACAGAAAAGTTGTCGTTGGGGGTCATTTTATCTCTTTCTACATCAAGAGCGCATCAAGTGAATTGGGAGCCTTGCACATTGTCAACATATTATTTTTTGTAAATAATCAGTAATGCGTTATTATGAGTGAGTGATAATTGTAATAAATTAATTTTTTCTAAACATTTGCATGACTTCACGAAACTCTCGCCAAGCCAAGCTTACAGCATGTACAAATGATGGGGCATTCGTATACTCGTATACTTAGCACACATCTGATCTTCCAGCAGGCTTCACCCACTGAAAATGTTCTCAACCAATGGGCTACGACTAGAATGAGACAAAATGACCCCCAGCCACAACTTTTCTCTCTGACGCACTATTACATTGCTATTGCTGTTAAAAATTCGTTAAGTCTGTTTGAATCTCCACGTCACAATAAGTTTTGTCACAGTAAATGTACTTAATACAAGTGAATGAATTAGTTTCAACATTCTTTGAATCAAATATTTCTACTTGACATCCTTGATCTGCAGTTTTATTCTCAGGAGCACTTTCACCAAATTCATCATTTTCATTACTAATTTGTTGTTGTTGGTCCAAATTTTCATCACAATTAACTTGATGTTGTTGCTCAAAATTTTCGTTGCAGTTAACTTGATGTTGTTGCGCCGAAACAACATGAGCCTCTTTCACTTCTATTTTCGTTATTTGGTTTGACATTCTTCGTTTTAAAAATCGTTTGTGTCTAAAAAAAATAATGATTAACAATATACTACATTAAAAAAACACTCAAATCATCTATATTTATGGATATATTGCAAGTACACGCTTTTCATTAACTTCATCTGATCGACGTTTAGAAAATATAGTTGGAACGTAGCTAGGGCTTAAATAACAATCGGATTTTTTATTCCCAACGAAATGCTCACTGCAAATAACATGATGTGGTTTTAAAATCCATTTGGATCCATCCGGGCTAGAAAAAAATATTTAAATGTAAACAGACAAATATTGTATTGACGGAATTGACGCTGACTAAAAGTTTGGTTAGGGTATCTTACTGAACTCGCCATACAGCAGCAATCCACATTTCTTTTTGATTTTTTTTGTAAGCGTGTTGAGGAAATTTGTAAAATTCACACGTACTATTTTTGTGTGTATTTTTACAATTGAATACACAACAACTACTAACCATTGCAAAAATAAACAATAATATTCGATGTTTACAACAGTCTAGCAGACTATGCTACGTTTCTATGCGACGCCTTGTAACATTTCACTACCATGAACGCCTCGATCGTTTTGCTTATCCCCTCTACCTTTCTGCAGTCGGACAATAGGAAGTTTGGCTATTTGCTTGTTTATACCAGGCCCTCCAAGCCTCAATGCATTTTTCGTTACAAAGTTTTTGGGCGACTTGGGTACAAAGTACCAGTACACGACCGCCGGGGGCACCACATGTGCCACAACACAGGCAAGCTTTTATGTCAATGATGGGCACACATTCACATGCACGATAAATTTTCAAGACGCGTGCTTGACGGAAGTGAGAACTGGCGAAAAACGCAAAAAAATAATAATAGAAAATTAGTTAAAATTGATAGTCAGAAGATTCATGGGAAGTGAGTATCAATATTTTCGTAAATAGGAGTTAATTTTGTATTCTAGAAATTTGTAGCCCTGATTTTTTGTGTTCCTAACCTCAATTTCTAACCTCAAACTTCAATCATAAAAACTGTTATTTTGTAATTAAATATTTTATGAATAGAAAAAATTATGTTCTCAGATAAAATTGGGTAGAACGTGCGTAGTTCTTTCTTGCTGACCCAAGGCAGGTCAATTTTCTCCAAAGTTAGATTCAAGAGCGAGATATTGCCACTCGCTATTATCCACTTCAAAAGCCAATCCTTTTCTTTCCGAAGACTTGGAAAATGGAAAAAAGTCCAATAGACAATAGACAGGAAACTACATCACACGTTTGACCCATTTTTTTTGGATAACTAATATCTTCAATCTATTTAATTATTAATTATTGTTTATGCTTGCCGGTAAATAACAATGACATACAAACATACCGTGCTAATCACTGACAAGATGTTTTTTTTATCAGTGTAGCAGATGTGGTGCCACCGGCGGTCGTGTACCGGTACTTCGTAGCCAAAACTTTGTAACAGGCAAATGCATTGAGGCTTGGAGGGCCTGGTTTACACTAATTACAACGTAACTGGAAATGGGTTAGGGGTATGTTCATTTTCGAGGAGTGGTATAAGAAACGAGTGGAGCAGCTGGATAGGTGTGAGGTTTTGATTGGGGGTGGGTGTCACCGAACTCACATTCTCCACAAAAAGGGGTATAAAAGATCCCTAAAAAAAGGTTATGTATAAGAAACCGATACCAAAAAAATTGTATATACCGGCAAAAAATAGATTACTGGCAACGTTAATTTTTTAAAATGTTTTTATAAAAAGCAGAGAGTCTAGGTAAATAATCGATTATTCGTTTAATTCACGAGAATTATGTACAATAAGTATAAACTATTATTTCTGTGACTAGTCACAGGAATGCCTTCTCGCCCCGCCACGAGACGTTGAAAAGGGGTAGGAGTTTGACCAAAATTATTTATGTGTCCAGTCACAAAGATGCCTTCCCGCCCCTCCTACGAGAGGCTGGGAAAGGGTAGGGGTTCAACCAACATTATTTATATAACCAATCACAGGGGTGCCTTAGCGCTCCAACGAGAGGTCGGAAGGGGTTATGGGTTTGACCAACATTATTTCTGTGACAAGTCACAGGGGTGCCTTTCCGCCCCCACAAAATGTTGGGAAGGTTTAGGGGTTTGACTAAAATTATTTCTGTGACCAGTCACAGGAGTGCCTTTCCGACCCCACGAGACGTCGGAAAGGGGTTGGAGTTTGACCATCATTATTTCTGTGAACAGTCACGGGGGTCCCTTCCCGCTCCCACGAGACGTTTGAAAGGAGTAGAGGTTTGACCAGTATCATTTCTGTAACTAGTTACAGGGGTGCCTTCCCGCCCCTCGAGATGTTAGAAAAGGGTGGGGGGGGTGACCAACATTATTTCTGTGACCAGTCACAAGGGTGCCTCACTGCCCACACGAGACGCTGGAAAGTTATAAGGGTTTGATCAACATTATTTGTGTCACCAGTTAAAGGGGTGCCTTCCCGCCCCCACAAGACGTTGGAAGGGAACATGGATTTGACCAACATTATTTCTGTGACCAGTCACAGGGGTGCCTTTCCGATCCACGAGATGTTGGGAAGGTTTAGAGGTTTGACTAAAATTATTTCTGTGACCAGTCACAGGAGTGCCATTCCGACCCCACGAGATGTTAGGACGTTGGAAAAGGGTACGGGTTTGACCAAAATTATTTTTGTGACCAGTCATGGGGGTGCCTTCCCGCCCCCAGGAGATGTTGAAAGAAGGTAGGAATTTGAGCAACATTATTTCTGTGACGAGTAACAGGGGTGCCTTTCCGCCCCTACGAGATGTTGGAAAGGGTTAGGGGTTTGACTAAAATCATTTCTGTGACCAGTCATAAGGGCGCTTTCTCGCCGCGTCCATGAGACGTTGGAAAAGGGTAGGGGTTTGATCAATATTATTTCTGTAACCAGTCACACAGGTGCCTTCCCGCCCCCACGAGATGTTGGAAAATGGCAGGGGTTTGACCGACATTATTTCTGGGACCAGTCACAGGGGTGCCTTTCCGCCCCCACCAAATATTGGGAAGGGTTAAAGGTTTGACTAAAATTATTTTTGTGACCAGTGACAGAAGTGCGTTCCCGCCCGTATGCGATTTAAGAAAAAATGTTGTAAACATAACATTTTTCTTCTTAAAAACGTGGTTTTTTAAGTTTTAAAATTAAAAATTGTTTTTTTTTTTTGCAATTTTCATGGCCATAGTCGTAATCAGTGCATGAAAAATACATCGCTACACGCTTTCCGGAACTTCACACCCGGAAGGGAAAAAACCGCCGGCAACGAACAATGTTGCCGGCGCCGGCTGGCTAGCCACTACAAATAATTAATTTGTCTTCGATTCCTTGAATTTATTTTTTGAAGTATAATTTATTTGTAAATAATCATTTAATAGTACCCCACTGGTACACGCATGTTCAAAAAATGGCTAAGTGTCTAAAATTTACGAAACGTGTGATTATTATCAGAAATAAAGAACTACGCTCATCTCGCGTAACAGTGCCGGCCTCGGGTCTGGTCAACACAGTAACGGGCGCTTTTAAAATCTAGTTTCAACCGGATTTGAAGCGACGAGTGAGTAAACACTCAGGACCGCATATATAGTCTCTGAACCCGGCACACGTACAAAAGTATAATATACCCAGAGAGTCGCGGTGTAAACAACTTCTGATACGCCACTGACTCTCCGAGCAAAGATCTTGAGTATAGGGTGTCAGGGGATGCTCAGGGGGGGAGACAGAAGTAGTCGAGCATCAATAACCTTGAAGCAGGTACAAGAACGGGCGGTTCAGTTATGCGAGATGAATGGAAACTCGATCACGAGATTAGAACGACGGTTTCGACAATTTGCATGGGTAGCTTTTCAATTGAGGAAGGCAATGCAGAAAGTCTAGTTTTAACGAAAAGCTCTCAAGTGCTCTTACAAACAGGCTGCGTATTTAAAATGTAGGAAACTCGCAATTATTTTCAAAAACAAAGTACTGAACTCGACCATGGGGTAAAAATGACGGTTCAACAAACTTTTGCGTAGTTTACCCTTTCACAGAAGGCAACGCGGGGACTCTAGTTCCGACGATAAACTCTCAAGTGCTTTTGAAAACAGGCTTAGTGTTTGAGATTTTTAAAAATGGTGTTTATTTTCTAAAATCAACAACTAAACTCGATCATAAGATTAAAAATTGGGTTTCAAAAGTTTCTCGGATAGTTTTTCGAATGAGAAAGACAACAAATGGAGTCTAGATTAGACGTAAAAAACTCATGAGCTTCTAAAAATGGCTAAGTGTTTATAAATTACGAAACTTGCGATAATTTTTGAAAATAAAGGACTAAACTCGATCACGGGATTAAAACGACGGCTTGAAATGTTTTTCTGTTAGTTTTTCGATCAGGGAAAATAACAGACGAGGTTCCACTCTAAAGACGAACTCATATATATATTTTTTTAAATCAATAAATGTCACCATAGTTAGAAATTACTTACACTTTTCATGATTTTCAGGAGATAATGCATTACTTCCGGTGGTATGATTGAAATTGATGTTTTAAAAATTTTGTTGATAGTTTTTCCAACGAGGAAGGTAACGAGGGGAGTCTAGTTTTGACGTAAAACACTTGCGGGCTTTAAAAGGATTTCTGAGTCTTAACAATTGACACAACTTGTGATTATTTAAAAAAACAACTAAACTTGATCACGAGAATAAAGGGACGGTTTCAAATGTTTTTTGTGTGGTTTTCGATTGAGGAAGGCCCAAATGGGTGTCTCGTTTTGATGTAAAACACTCGCGGGTTAAAAAAAATTCCTGAATCTTAAAAATTGACAAAACTTGTGATTATTTAAGAAAAGAACCGAACTCGATCAACTCCTTAACCGAAAAAACACAAAAAAAATTTTAGAACCATCGATTTAATCTTGTGATCGAGTTTAATTTTTTTTAAAAATAATCATAGGTTTGGTCCATTTTCAACACTCAGCTATTTCTCAAAAGCCTGAGAGTGTTTTACATCAAAACTAGACACTCAGCCTGGCCTTCCTCAATCGAAAAACCACTCAGAAAACATTTGGAACCATCGTTTTAATCCCGTGATTGAGTTTAGCTCTTTTTTTTAAATAATCACAAGTTTCTTCAATTTTCAACACAACCATTTTTTTTAAACCCCGCGAATACTTTACGTCAAAACTAGACTCCCCTCATTGTCTTTCTCAATTGAAAAACTACCAAATAAGCTTTTGAAACATCAATTCCACAGGAAGTAATGCATTATTTCCTGGAAAACATAAAAAGTGTGAATGATTTCTAGCTTTGGCGACATTTATTGTTTTTCGAAAATAGATAAGAGTTTTTCGTCATCACTGATCACGAAACTATCCAAAAAACTTTTAAAACATAAAATCCAATCATGTCACCGGAGGTAAAGCATTATTTCTTAAAAATCATGAGAAGTATAAATAATTTATATCTTTGGTGAAATTTATTGATTGAAAAAAAAATAGATATGAGTTCGTCATCAAAGTGGAACCTCGTCTGTTGTTTTCCTTGACCGAAAAATTACCTTATAAACTTTAAATTTCAATCATGTCACCAAAAGTAAAGCTTTATTTCCTGAAAATCATGAGAATTGTGAAAATTTCTATCTTTGGTGAAACTGATTGGTTTTTGAAAAATATATAAGAATTTGTCATCAAATTAGAATCTTGTCTGTTGTCTTCCCTGATAGAAAAACTACCCAAAGAACATACTAAACCGTCATTTCAATCTCGTGATCGAATTTAGTTCTTTTTTTTCAAATGATTGCAAGTTTTCTAATTTTCAAACACTCAGCCATTTTTCAAAAGCTCGTATTTCACGTCAAATCTAGACTCTCATCGTAGCCTTCGAACAATCGAAAAACTACCCAAAAAATTTTTAATCCATATTTTTAATATTGTGATCGAGTTTAGTTCTTTATTTTAGGAAATAATCACAAGTTTCCTAAATTTCAAACACTTAGCCTGTTTTAAAAAGCAGTTGAGAGTTTTTCGTCAAAATTAGATCCCATGCATTGCCTTCCGCAATCGTAAAACTACAAAAAATTTGTTGAAACCGTTGTTCTAGTCTCGTGTCCGAGTTCGGTACTTTGTTTTTGAAAAAAATCACAAGTTTCTTACGATTTGAACCCTTACCCATGTGATAAAGGCAAGTGCGTGTTGAACGTCAAAATATATGTTCTTCTTTGCCTTGCTCAGTTGAAAAGATATCCATAAAACTTTTGAAACCGTTGTTCTAATCTCATGATCGACTTTAGTTCTTCATTTCTGACAATAATCACACGTTTCGTAAATTTTATACACTCGGCCATTTTTCGTACAAGCGTGTATCTGTGGGGTTTAATTAAATGACGATTTACAAATCGTCGCCTCAGAGTTATAGGATGCTATATCCACTTTTTGAAAATTTTGAGTTATTATCAATTTCAGGTTCGTCAAGCATTGAACTATCTTCTTAAATAAAATTACTCCTGGAAATTATGCTTAAAGCCCTGCAATTATTTATAAGAATCCTGATGTTAATTAGAAGTTAGAATTTTATCAAGCCATATCCAGTTCTCATTTCTAAAGTAAAAAGATACCAACTTCATGCCAAAAATCAAGATCTTTGAAATACAGTGGTTTTCTTAACAATAATATAACTTACTGTTAATATTTTTATATTTTAAACACTTTCTATTTAATTTAGGGAAATCGCAGAAGAAGAATTAGGAGGAAGAGAAACCGATCCTGTTGAAGGTGGAAAAAGGCGAAGTAGGAAAAGAAAGCGAAATCTAGAAGCACGGTATCAGAATTTACGTAAACGATTGAGGCAATCGGGCCAGGAATATGAAACGACAAAAAAAACGTCTTTCGTCCAGCTCGAGAAATGAAGCTTCCTTGTGACTATATGGTAGAATGAAGTGCGGAAATCGTATATCTGAAGAAGAACGAAAAATTACATATATTTAAAAAATGTTTGACTTATAAAAATAAAAAAAATAAAGCAATTTCTCATATCAATTCTTATAAACGCGTGTCATTACTGTCGGTCTACTTCCAGTCGAGAGTATTTAGATAGATCCTTGGCTTTCATCGATCGCGGAGTTGTATAGATCATTCCAGAAACAATGTGAAAAGGACCGTGTAAAGAAATATCATTACTGGAAGATTTTCTCCACCGAATTCAATTCATCATTTCATCATCCTAGAAAAACCCAATGTGACTATTGTGAAGAAGCAAAAGCTCACCAAAACCCTACTTTTTCTCAGCAAGATACATACAAAAGGCCCATCAGGGAAGTAAAGTCGAATTCAAGAAAGAACGTGATCATGACCGAAGTGACAATAACCCGAACCACCGCCTATATTTGCTTTAATCTGGAAAACTTTTTGGTTTACCAAAAGCAGAAGTTTATAATTTTTTTTATAAAAGAAAATTGAACGTGTACAATTTAACTGCACAATGCTCGCTAAATAAGGAACTGTACTGTGTGGTATGGCATGAGTACATCACAGACAGAGCAGCGAATCACATCGCAAGTGCGCTAAGGAAGATAATAACGGAGGTTTTAAATGATTTGCCATAAACAGAAAAAATCATTCTTTGGTTTGATTCATGCGTGCCTCAAAATTGAAACTCAGTTATGTCCCATTCGAAAGTTTTAAAAGCATTCTTTATGAAAGAAATCAACCTTTCCACGTGACTTATCAGAACAGGTACGATCAAAGTTGAAAAACAGAAAAGAAAGAAACAAGAAGGAATAGAACAAACAGAATCCAAAAGAATTCAAAGAATTCAAAAGAATTTAGAAAATTCAGAAAAATTCCGAGATTTCAGAGAGTTCGAAAGAATTCAGAGATTTCAGAAAATTCGAATGAATTCAAATTTATTCAGAAAATTAAAAAAAATCAGAGAATAAAAAAGAACTCGGACACAAAGTATGTGAATTGTCGGTGACTAAGGATGTGAATAGCTATTTCATCATCCTTTCCGCACAGGCGAAAGAGGAGGCTATCTGCGAGCCCTATCTTATGTCTGTGTCAGTTGAAGTTTCCATACCCTATAAACATTTCTGTTAGGACCTTGACTTCATTTCAACCGAGCTTGCATAATTCCGCATAATTAATAATTCGTTTAAAAAATAATTCGTTTAAAGTTCAAATTTAAACTCATAAGTGTTTTAGCCTGTCTGCAGTCAGTGGCCTTATTCCACTCCTTCTGATGTTCCTCGGTCAACCAACTGTTAATTTCTTCAGTGACAAACCTACCGGTAATGCCTATGACTGGTTCAGGACCAGTGAAGATTTCTTTTACTGCTAGTTTTGCTAGCCTGTCCGAGATCTCATTACCTTTGATGCCACTGTGTCTAGGGATCCAAAGTAATAGAGTCACTCGGTTTTCCGTCACTAGATTGTTCAGTGCCTTTAAGCACTCCCATGCTAGTAGCGACGTAGTCGTTGTTCCATTCAGGGCCACTATAGCAGTCCTGTTGCCTGAGCAAATGCGAATATTTATTCTATTGCCATACTTCTGTGCCTTATAGGCTCATTATAGCATGGCCGTTATCTCAGTTTTTAGGACTGTGGCATGGAACCCCATCGGGATTGTGAAGCCAATTCCACACCTCCTACGATAGACACCGGCTTCTGCTTTCTCCTTGTTCTTAGAGCCATCTGTCAACCAGATGTCCCCATCACCAAGCAAATATGCCTCGCCGTTATCCCATTCCTCTCTCGTAGATAGGCTGACTCGATATATCTTGTGGAAGAGAAAGCGAATAAGCTTTTGTCCCTGACTATACTCAAGGTCGGCCTACCCGCGATATCGGTGGGGATCCGCAGTTTTCTCGAGATCCTTCCAAAGTTTACCATGTTTATTCTCCAGACTGCCTTTGCAGCCATGACCTTGATGGTAAGATGGGGGGATTCCAACCCTGTTAGTGTCCCCAATGCCGCCGAGGGTGTCGACTTCAAGGCATCAATGATGCCTCTCAGAATCAGTTCCCTGATTATTTTCAGTCAAGATTCTACGGTGGACAGTTCGACCCTGCTTCACCAGACCACCGCCGCATAGGTTAGCCTGGGTCACAGGATCGCAGTATAGATCCACATCAGTGTCTCGGGTTTCAGGCCCCAGTTTTTCCCTATGGCTCTCCTACAAAGCCAAAGAGTTTTGCTGTGAGCTTTTTGCACTTGTTTTCCAGGTGCTTATTCCATAACAGCCTCCTATTCAGGATGACTCCTAGAAATCCAACTCATTCAGTGATTCTCAGTTGTCGTCCATCCAGTTTCAGTGTACTCGGGGTCCGCCACTTGTACCGTCTGGACAATACAGCCACGTCCGTCTCACTCGGATTGACCGATAATTCGGTCTTTTTGCACAAGGTATCCACTGTCCTAAGTACTTGCTGCATTACCCCGAAGAGCGCATCCAGATGCTGACCGCGCACGATGACCAGTATGTCGTCTGCGTAGCCTATAGTGAGGCAGCCTTATATCATGAGTAGATGAAGTAGTTCATCAATTACCAAGCACCACAGTTGGGGCGATAAAAGCCCCATCTGCGGGCATCCCGAGTCAACAGTTCCACATAAGGTGGTATCACCCTTAGTCGTTGTTAGGTTCCTGTTGCCCAACATGTGGCATGTCCATTTTACGACTGCAGTTGGCACATCATGTGCAAACATGACCGCCCTAATCACCTCTTTAGAGGTATAGTTGAAGGCTCCTTCTATGTCCATAAGGGTTCCAATCGCGAGGCTCTTCTACTTTAGTTGTCCTTCGATTAGGTTTAATGCTCCGCTTAGGGCCGTTTCGGTCGAGTTACCAGCCCTGTAGGCGTGTTGCTCCTTCTGTAGTGGCCTACTTAACAAGATCTTGTCGCGGATGTATCTATCCACAAGTCTTTCTACCGTTTTTAGTAGGAGAGACGTAAGGCTTATGGGACGGAAATTCTTGGGTGAAGTATAATCAATCCTGTCTGCTTTTGGAATGAAAACCACTCTCGCGCCTCTTCATGCCGTCGGGACATATCCCAGTGTCAGGCTGGCCCTAGCAAGTCTCACCAGCGGCCCTGTAATGGATTCGCCAGCCTTCTGTAAGAAGACCGGGTATATGCCATCCGGATCAGGAGACTTGTATGGGCTGAAATACTTCAGGTCCCACCTGACCCTGAAAGGCGTAACAATCTCGTGGGCTAGCTGCCGTTGCGGGCCTAGTTGAGCCACAGACGACTTTAGATGCCCTCGAGGTGTTGTTTCCTTTTCCCCAGACCTTATAAAGCCCGGAAAATGGAGGTCAAAAAAGTCTTCCCAATATTTTTCGGATTTTAATAAGTCATTTTATAAGAAGCAATTCCTTAGTTAGTTTAGTTTACCTTAGTTTTCGAAAAATTTTCCTAACACCTATGTAGATAGAAGAAGATTTTTTTCGGGTACTTGGAAACTTTCCAGTGACAAAAATTCACTAGTAAAAAAATCGCCAAGACCCAGGAATCGAAACTGTAAATACAGGGAATTTTTAATTTTCAATTTCCAATTTCGAGTCCTGGGTCTTGGCTATTTTTTTCTTAGTGCATCTTTGTCACTGCAGGGTTTAAAGTGCTCTATGGAACTAAAAAAAGTATCAAAAAAATAGCTTTTTGAAGGAAAAAGTATACTCAGAAATAATTTAAAAAGTATCAAAAAGTAGCTATCTTAAATCAGTCAAAAATTAGTTTTTAAAATAAAAAAAAATAATGTAAAAAATACTTTTAAACTAAAAATAACATGTATTTAAAATTGAAATTCCTTCCATACTTTTCTGTGTGTAAATAACTGCGCCAAAGACTGCATCTAACACAAAGATGATCCAAAATTGGCATTTTTTCTTAAATTTCATAAATTTCCTACTGAGATTCCATCGGATGACTATTGATTTGCCAAAACATTATTTGCCAATGGTGATCCGTTTTCCAAAAAAAATTGCTTATTTCAAAAAATTTTTTCATGGACTGAAATGTTTATTTTTTTAAATTTTCATGTAAGATATGTAAATATAACATTTTTCTACCAGGAAAGGCAAATTTTCAACAAAATACATGAATTTTCAGCTAAAAAAGATAAATTTTCAACCAAAGAGATGAATTTTCAACTAAAAGGATGGATCTCCAAACAAAAAAAAAACAAATTTTTATCAAAAAGGTTCAAATTTCAACCAACTAGTTGAATTTTCAACCAAGAAGGATTTTAATTTCAATTAAAAATCAGTTAAGTTCAATCAAAAAATACAAATTTTCAAAAAATAGTTGAGTCCTCTACCAAAACAGATTAATTTTCGATCAAGAAGTTGAAGTTTTAACCAAAAAAAACCATTAGAAGAAATTTCTATCAAAAGAGATAAGGTTTCAAAATAAAAAGAGGAAATTTAACAAAACAGTTGTATTTTATACCAAGAAAGATTTTTCAGTCAAGAAAAAAAAACAATTTAGACCAAAGTGTTCAAGTTTCAAGCCAGAAAGACGAATTTTCTTCAAAGCAGTTGAATTTTCAACCCGAAAAAATATATTTTCAACAAAAAAGTTCATTTCCAACCAAATAGTTCAATTTTCCACCCAGGAAGACGAATTTTCAACGAAACAGGTCAATTTTTAACCAAACAAGAAGATGAAATTTTTACCGAAAGGGATAAAAATTTAAAATAAAAAGTCAAAATTTGACGAAAAAGATCAATTTTCAACCAAGGAAGATATTTCAGTCCAGAAAGAATAACAATTTCAATCAAATTGTTGTAGCTTCAAGCCAAAAAAAACAATTTCAACAAAATAGTTAATTCACGACTAAATACAGGTAGTTCAATTTTCTACGAAAACAGTTTGAATTTTCAACCCAAAAAGACTAATTATCAATAAAACAGTTGAACCCCGAACCCAAAAAGACGAATTTTCAACAAAACAGCTGAACTTTCAACAAAAAAGTCGAATTTTCAGTGAAAAACGGATAACTTTTTTACAAAATTCTCAAATTTTCAACAAAATGATTAAATTCTCAACCAAATAATAGGATTTTTTAATTTTAACCAGAAGAGAAGAATTTTTAAACCAAAAAGACGAAATTCAACTGAAATGATGAATCTTTAACCAAAAAATGAATTATTCATCGTTGAAAATTCAAGAAAAACACCGCGTCCCATTTTCGAAAAAATCGAATTTTTTCCAAATTTTCACTTTATGGATTGAAATATTTATTAATTAAATTTTCAAGTTTTTCACTTGTTTTTAGTATAAAATTCGCTTTTTCTTGAATTTTTAACTGTTGAAAAATCAACTACATATCAAAAATCGAAGAAAATTTAAAATTGAATTTTGAATTTAATAGGATTTCAAAGGATTTAGAATATTACCCTAAAAATTTTTTAATCCTCTGAAATCTCTTTAAATGATTGAAATCTATTAAAAATTTCTTGTTTTTTTTCTACTAATTTTCATCCTAATCCTAATTAATTGAAATTCAACTGTTGAAAATTTAACTGTTGAAAAATCAATTTTCAATTTTCTTCAATTTTTGAACATTTGAATTTAATATTTAGAATAAGTGTTAAAAATTCTATATTTACATAATTTCACATGAGAAATTAATAAATAAATATTTCAGTTCATAAAAAATTTGTTTGACGAAAAACAATTTTTCCGACAACGCGTAGGTGTTGGCAAAGAATGTTCTACTTGATTAATTTCTTTCTTTATTTTAGGTAGAGCTAAGTAAGGCATAACTGTCTTTCATTTTTTTAAATTTTTTAAACACTGAAATTTGTGTAAGTTTGATCAATTTTTTATATCACTCTGCTGAAAAAAAGTATCAAAAAGTAACCTTGCCTTCGAGCTTGTCACTGGAAAGTTTTCAAGTACACGAAAAAATTCTTCTTCTACTTAAACCGATGTTGAGAATTTTTTCCAAAAATACGCGTGAACTAAATAAGAATTATCTCTTAGAAAATGATTTAATAAAATCTGGAAAAAATTGGGAAGACATTATTGATCTCCAGAAATGTAAAAAAAATTGAAACTGAACAAAATTCAAAAACGCTGCAAATTTGTTAAACATTTTTTTCGAGCGCGGGTAATCAAGCTGCATATCTATCTATTCCAAAATTATTATACTTTTTCACGATCCCAATACGCTAATTTTTCGCGCAGTGACGATTTCAATTCCACAATTTTTTATTTTCGATCCCCACCTTAATGTAGAACCCCAAATAGATAATTGTCTACAATTTTATATAAAAACGTTACCCTCGTAAGACGTTGTAGTTGTTCGTAAATAATTTTTTCAGAGTATTCAAATTTCCTAAATTTTGAAATTTCTCGAAAATTAATTAGAAATTATTTTATTAATTAGAATTGAATAGAATTAAGACATACTACAATAAATTACGCCGAAATCCTTCCTACAAAAAATTAATACCTCGAACTGTAAGCCATTCTATGGAAAAGTACGAAAATCTAAAAAAATGTTATCATTTTCAACGAAAAAAATTTTCATAAAAATTCATAAAAGTTTTAGTACAAATTCATAGAAATTATTTCCACCAGGGCATGTAAAGGGATTTTTAATAATTATTGAATTCTAAACAATTCTCACTAATATTGTTATAAAAATTTTTTCAATTCTGGAATTATAATCATATTATCTTTATATGTAAAAAAATTAATATCAATTCGCAAATTTCAAATTCGCCGTGAAGTACTAAAATAATTATTAAGACTTTAAAGTAGGTGTGAAAAAAATCCAGTAATTTTTTTAAAATTCCAAGACTTTTCAAAGTCTACCACAGCTTTTTCAAAATTCCATGGCTTTTCCTTGTTTTACAGGTCTTCCAGGTCTTGTAGCAACCCTGAAAATGCATTTTTCTTTTTTAGTTTCTTTTCAGCAAGATTCTTTTGATGATGATTCGACGCCAAAAACTGAACCTGCGAAGGAAGAGAAAAAAATATATCTGACACGATATACGTTAATATGTGGAGGAAATAGTAGACCCTCGACACCGGAAGAAACGACGAACTGGAGAACGGAAGTTGCTAAGTTGGTAACCCCGCTTGCTTCACTCGTGCAAGAAAGTGAGCCGATAAATATTCCATTAACAGATCGCGAAAAACGATGTCTGGCTGTGCCAATTGCCGATCTCAGGGACAAAAAACGAAAACTTTTACGCACACGAAGTACCCTTCCAAAACCCAGGTGAATTGTTTTATTTTTAAACTAGATAAAAACTAGTCTTGAACTACGCTTAACTCTGAATTTAAGTCACTTGGATTCAAGCCATGGAAATGGTTCATACAGCCCTGACTGTTTACGATACAGAAATCTTGGAAGAGACTCACGGTCATCGCAGACCATACCCGAAACACGACATAAATCCAGAGTTGAGTGTAAATCTTCATGCAAATGTGCTATGTATTGGAGGTCAAGAAGAAATGAAGGAAAATGAAACTGAAACCTGGACCATTTATATTCTCTCAGGGCAACGAACTCACAAATCCCTCGAAACAATTCAATATGATGCACACGGGATAAACTCCACCCCAGCGTTAAAATTGCTACTACACTGACACTTCTTAATACAATGCTTCAGAAAAAATTGAGAATGTTTTTCAAACCTCCTGTAATAAAAAATCATGATTTGTTTACAATATTTCTCATGTTAACACGTTGAAAATAATTACGAGAAAAAAAACTTTTTTAGAAAAAAAAAACATATCTCATAGAGTTTTTATTATTTTCCGAAAATGTCCACTTTTAACTTTTTACCTACCGAAAATTTCATATGAAAATCGTTGGGGTGAATCGCATCCCTAAGGTACAGTAAAGGTTAACATGCACAGATTGACTTCTATTTGCTTCAGAATTTATGATATAGAAGAAAATAATAAGGAAAACGTGACTCTGGCTCTCTTGTGCTCAATAAAATTTATATTTTTTAGTATCAATAATTCAGTCATAGTGAAACTGAAACATAAAATAAATCTAATTGTATTCAGAATAAAATCACCTTCGAATAGAATTAAGTTAAGAAACAAGCCCTTAGAGGCCGTTCAAAAACTATGTCACACTGTTTTGAACACTTTTTCCACCCCTCCCCTTCTTCGTCACAGATCATTACATAAAGCTTGAACCCCCCAGGCTGACGTCA
>JAUMHM010000005.1:10199841-10215652 GCA_032362435.1 Melikaiella ostensackeni | reverse complement strand
TGTATAAGCCAAAAGGTTTAATAAAACTGCTTAAAAAAAATAAGGCTCATTACTTTTCAATCGAACCCTGTATCTTGATGTAATTAGTTTTAGAAGAGGAAATTTGCAGTTGTCTAAAGTAATATTTTTAAAGTATTAAAAATGAACTTCAACGATTATTTAAACTATTAATCTTGAGGCTATAAATCATCCAAATTTCTATCGACTTATCGCAGGTTTCACAGTTTTTTCCCTCTTCTGACCTTTTTCTCGTTTTCAACTTGGAGGCGTACTGAATTAATAGAACCCAATAAGAAAATCCAACTATTTTTGTTTGAACATTTATTTTCTTCGGTTGAAAAGTCTAGTATTATATTTTTGGTTATTATAATATAATAATATATAATTATAGATATATTCTAGTTTGAGAATTCATCTCTTTTGACAGAAATTTCATCCCTTTTGTATAAAAAGGCACACGTTTGGTGGAAAATTAATCTGTTTCGGTTCAGGATTTAACTATTTTGTTAAAAACTCGTCTTTTTGTTGAATTCAACTGTTTTTTATTCAAAATTAAAATCGTTTTTAGTTGAAATTTCAAGTATTACATTTTTCGTTGTGAATTCGTCTATTTTGGTAGAAATTCAAGTACTTGCTTACAAGTAAGACTAATTTGTTGAAAATTAATTTTTTTATTAGAAGATTTATCATTTTAGTTGAAGGTTCATTTCTTTGGTTAAAAAATTGAATATTTTGTTGAAATTTTTTTTTGGGGATGTATCTTTCTAGTAGAAAATTCAAATATTGAATTGAAAAATCATATATTTTGTTGAAAATTTATCTTTTATGGTATAAAATTAATCTTTTTAGTTAAAAGTGCAACTGTTTGGTTGTAAATCAATCTCTTTCACGTATAGATTCAATTTTCGTTTTTTTTTAATGATTTGAACTGTTTGAGTTTTAAAATAATAATATTTTTTGTCTGAAATATCAACTATTACGTTTTTTGTTGAAAATTAATTTTTTTGCTTGAAAATTTAGTTATTTTGTTGAAAATTTATTTTTTTGGTCGAAGGCTCATCATTTTAGTTGAAAATTCATTTCTTTGCTTGTCAATTTAATTATTGTTTTGAAAATCCCTTTTTTTGAAAATTTATCTTTTTTAGTAGAAATTTAAGTATTTAATTTAAGATTCAAGTATGCTGTTACTTTGTTGAAAATCTATTTTCTTGGTCGAAGATTCATCATTTCAGTTGAAAGTTCATTTCTTTGGTTGACAATTCAATTATTTTGTTGAAAATCCTTATTTTTGAAAGTTTATCTTTCTTAGTAGAAATTCAGCTATTCAATTAAAGACTCAAGTATTTTGTTAAAATGTCGTCTTTTTGGAAGAAATAAAATCTACTTGGCTAAAAATTCATCTTTTTGGTAAAAAATTAATCGTTTTAGTTGAAAATTCAACCATTTGGTTGAAAATTATTATATTGTGTTGAAAATTCGTCTTTTTAATAGATTACTAATCTTCTTGGCCGAATCCTCATCTTTTACATTTGAAAATGTCGTTATTTGGTTTTAAATTAAATTATTTTATTAAAAAGTCATCCTTCTTGATTAAAATTTAATTTGTTTCAGTTGAGGATTCAACTATTTTGTTGAAAATTCGTCTTTCTTGGTTGAGTTCAATTATTTTAAATTTAAAATTGAAATTTTTCCGGTTGAAATATCAACTATTACATTTTTCGTTGAGAATTCATCTTTTTGGTTGAAAACTCTAGTACTTGGTGGCAAATGGAACTACTTTCTTAAAAATAATTTTTTTTGGTGAAAGATTTATTATTTAAATTGAAAATTATCTTTTTGGTTGAAAATTCCAGTATTTTAGAGAAAGTTAGTTTTTTGGGTTGAGAATTAATTTTTTAACTGAAAATTCAACTATTCTATTTTTGTTGAAAAATTTTTGTTAGTTGAGCATTCAACTATTATGTTGAAAATTTATGTATTTTGTTGAGAATTCATATCTCTTGGTTGAAAACGGAACTATTTCGTTGAAAATTCATTTTTTTGGTAAAAGAGTCATTATTTAATTTGAAAATTCATATTTCGGTTTAAAATTCAACTATTTAATAGAAATTTTTTAAATTAATGTTTTTAAACTGAAAATTTAACTGTTTCATTTTTAGTTGAAAATTAATCTTTTCTAGTTGGTAATTGAACTATTTGGTTCAAAACTTAATTATTTTGTTGAAACTTTAACAATTATGTTAGAAAGTCATACTTTTTCAATTAAAAATTCAAGTGTTTTTAGGAAATTCATCTTTTTCGCCTTGAAATTCAACATTATTCATGAAATTTTCCTTTTTTATTGACTGAAAAACCTTTATTGCTTGAAGATTCAACTCTCGCGTTGAAAATTCGTCTTTTGAATTGAAAATTGATGTTTTACGTTAAAAATTTAACAATTTTATAGAAAATTCGTTTTTTTGGTAGAAAATTGATTTCAGTGGTTGATCATTCATATTCTCCTTTTCAAGCTGCAACTGTTTGGTTCAAAATTAACTTTTCAACTATTTTGTTGCAAAGTTGTGTTTTTGGGTGAATTCAACTTTTTTTTGGAAATTCAACTATGTGGATAAAAATTCAATTATTTTGTTGAAAATGTAAGATTTTACCAAACCCTTCTTTCCCTAAATCGTCTCACGTACTTTGTGGATGACCCCTTAAATAGATTTTTGTTCTCCAGACCTTTGCAGAATATTTTGAATTCTGCAAAGTTGGCTTATATCTTCAATTACAGTTTTCTGCCTTTAAGTACAACTTGAACTCGGAGACTTTAACCGCAATAAGTAATTTCAGTCGGAAGTACTTAGAATTTGCTCTTCCTTTTTCCTCTCGACTGATTCAGGAGAAATGTCCCTTCAGCGGTATAGCTTTTCCAGATAAGGAAAAGGAGAAAGCACCATTGCACCTTGAAACTCTCGAGGGCTCTATGGTTCAAAATTTTATTTCATCCAGAAGCTTTGACTTTTATAGTAGCATATTGGCTACTCCTGGTATTCTTCGAAGTACTGTCATAAAGCGGATGACAGGATATAAATTGCATTGTTGGTTGAGTGCAAGCGTTGGACTGATTTCATAGGAAGAATGGTGTGGCAACTTAGTGAAGAAGAAACTGAAAGAACAGTCAAGAAGGGAGTTAAAAGGGGTCGTCAAGGGTCGGATGGTTATTGGATAACGCTGAGATAAGAGCAAAAAAAGTAGGTTTACTTTATCACTGGTCTTGTTTGGAAAACTTTCGCTTGGAGAGCTCAATCCGGCTTCGATATTTCTTCTTTAACATCGTCTTCGTCATCATCAGCATTCTCCTCCTTCTTATCCTCCTCCTCTTCCTCCTCTCCTTCTTATCCTTTTCCTATAAGTAAGAGTAAGGTGGATTTCTCCTCTTTCACTCAATCCCCCCTCATCCACTTCCTCTTTAATATCATCTTCGTCATCAACATAATTTTCCTCCGCCTCCTCTTCCTCCTCATCCACTTCCTCTTGAACATCATCATCATGCTTGTCCTCCTCTTCTCCTCTTCCTCCTTTCCCACCTCTCCGTCTTATCCTCTTTCTCTATAACACAATTAATTACATTCAATCCTGTGCCCTTATACATGGTTAATTTTTCTCATCTCTCACTTAAAATATTTCAGAGTAAGGTGATTTTCTCCTCTTTCACTTAACCCACACTCATCCACTTGTTCTTTAACATCATCTCCGTTATTATCATTATTCTCCTCCTCCTCTTTCTACTCTCCTTTTTATAAGTAAGAGTAAGGTGGATTTCTTCTCTTTCACTCAATCCCTCCTCATCCACTTCCTCTTTAATATCATCTTCGTCATCAACATAATTTTCCTCCGCCTCCTCTCCCTCCTCATCCACTTCCTCTTGAACATCATCATCATGCTTGCCCTCCTCCTTCTCCTATTCCTCCTTCTCCTCCTTTCCTTCTTATCCTCTTCCGCTATAACACAATTAATTACATTCAATCCTCTGCCCTTGTACATGGTTAATTTTTCTCATCTCTCACTTAGAATATTTTAGAGTAAGATGATTTTCTCCTCTCTCACTTAACCCACACTCATTCACTTCCTCTTTAACATCATCTCCGTTATTATCATTATTCTCCTCCTCCTCCTCTTCCTCCTCTCCTTATTATCCTTTTCCTCTATAACACAATTAACTAAATTCAATTCTCTTCCTTTATACATGGTTAATTTTTCTCATCTATTATTTAGAATATTTTAAAGTAAGGTGGATTTCTCCTCTTTCACTTAACCTCTCCTCATCCACTTCCTCTTGTACATCATCATCATTCTCCTCCTCCTTTTTTTCTCCTCCTCATCCTCCTCTCCTTCTTATCCTTTTCCTTTATGACAGATTGAAGTAGATTCAATCCTCTGCCCTTATACATGATTATTTTTTCTCATATCTTATTTAGAATATTTTTTAGAATAATGTGGTTTTCTTCCCTTTTACTTCACTCTTTCTCATTTATTTTCCTTTTCAACATCATCTTCGTCATCATCATCATTATTCTCCTCCTTCTCCTCCTCCCCCTCCTCTTCCTCCTCCCGTTTCTATCGTTTTCCTTTATAACACAATTAACTAAATTCAATCCTGTCCCTTTATACATGGTTAATTTTTCTCATCTTTCATTCTTAATATTTGAAAGTAATGTGGTTTTCTTTTCTTTCACTCAACCCCTCTTCATCCACTCCCTCTTTAACATCATCTTCGTCATTATCATCATTATCCTCCTCCTTCTCTTCCTCCTCTCTTTCTTATTCTTTTCCTCTATAACAAAAGTAACTAAATTCAATCCTTTCCCTTTATACTAGGTTAATTTTTCTTATCTCTCATTGAGTATATCTAAGAGTAAGGCGGTTTTCTTCTCATTCACTAAACCCCTCCTCATCCACTTCCTCTTTAACATCATCTTCGTCATCATCATCATTCTACTCCTTCTCTTCCTCCTCCTCCTCCTCTCCCTCCTACTTCCCTTCCTCCTCTCCTTATCCTTTTCCTTTATAACAGAAAGAACCAAATTCAATCCTCTGCCCTTATACATGGTTAATTTTTCTCATATCTTATTTAGAATATTTTAGAGTAATGTGGTTTTCTCCTCTTTCACTTAACCCTTCCTCAATTACTTTCTCTTTAACATCATCTTCATCATCATCCTCCTTCTCCTCCTCCTCTTCTTCCTCTCTTTTTTATCCCTTTCCTCTATAACACAATTAACTACATCCAATCATCTCCCTTTATAAATGGTTAATTTCTCTCATCTCTTATTCAAGATATTTTAGAGTGAGGTGGTTTTCTCCTCTCTCACTTTACCCCTCCTCATCCCTTTCCTCTTCATCATCATCATTCTCCTTCTCCTTCTTCTCCTGTTTCTCCTTCTTATCCTCCTCCCTTTCCTCTTCCTCCTCTTCCTCCTTTCCTTTCTATCGTTTTCCTCTATAACACAATTAACTAAATTCAATCCTCCCGTTTATACATGGTTAATTTCTCTCATCTTTCATTTAGAGTATTCTAGAGTAAGGTGGCTTTCTCCTCTTTCACTTGACCCTTCCTCATTTACTTCCTCTTCAACATCATCTTTGTCATCATCATCATCATTCTCCTCCTCCTCCTTTCCTTCTCATCCTGTTCCTCCATAACGCAATTAATTAAATTCAATCCTCCCCCTTTATACGTGGTTAATTTTTCTCTCATCTTATTCAGAATATTTTTGAGTAAGTTGGTTCTCTTCTCTTTCACTCAAGCCCGCCTCATCCACTTTCTCTTTAACATCATCTTCGTCATCATCATCATTCTGCTCCTATTTCTACTTCTCTTCCTCCTTCTCCTCCTCTTCCTCCTCTCCTTCTTATTCTTTTCCTCTATAATACAATTAACTAAATTCAATCTGCGCCCTTTATACATGGTTAATTTTCCTCATCTTTCACTTAGAATATTTCAGAGTAAGGTGGATTTCTCCTCTTTCACTCAATCCCTCCTCATCCACTTCCTCTTTAATATCATCTTCGTCATCAACATAATTTTCCTCCGCCTCCTCTTCCTCCTTCTCTTTTAGCTCCTCCTCTTCCTCTTCTCTTTCTTATCCGTTTCGTCTATAACACATTTAACTAAATTCAATCCTCTTTCTTTATACTTGGTTAATTTTTCTCATCTTTTGTTAGAATATTTCTCTATTATTAGAATATTTGTCTATTGTACTCATTTTGCTCCCTCTTAACCTCGAATGAACTTAGAATCTTTTTCGTTCGGGATAAGATTATGTGTATGTGCTAAACTATCATAACTCGGTCATCGTTCCTAATAAAAAGACGCAGTTTCGGAATTCACATCTTATAGGACACAAAGATGGTAGTAAAGAATACGATTATTCCGCTTTCCATAGGGACAGGGCCATTACTCACTACTGCAAACCAAAACAACTTGGCAACTGCAAGAATACTGCAGGATCGTAGACTTTGATGACTTGGCATAATGTAGCATAAACTCGGACAAAACTCCTTATGTTCAGATCTATAACTTTTTTGCATATCCCTAGAAATCCGTTTTTGATGTCAGTTTCTCGGGGATAAAACTGTCTAGTCGTGCGAAATAAACATACTGAGAAAGTTTTTTCAAATTCAAATGAAATAACTCAATAGATATCTATAAAATATATTTTGCCGTCTATTTTCTACAGCCGAAATCGTAAAATTTAAATACCATGGTTTATAGCACACTCGTACCTATTCATTTCTCGTCTTTCACATTTCATTTCCTTTCCTCTATAGAATAAAGTAGACTCATAAATTTCGATTTTTTCCCTATCAGGGAATTTAAATTCCATGAAGAGAGCGGAAAGTAAACACGAACCTCATTAGGTAATAACGTTCTTATAAATTCGGATTCACTTTCTGATTTTTATCTTCCTGCATTATTATTCCCAGCTGTCGCTTATTTTGGAGATTTAATTCTCATATTATTTCAGTTTCAGAAACCATTTCACGGCTTGGTTTCTACTTTTCTCTTTTCTCTTCATCTTTTATATTTTTTTTCTTTTTCTTTCTTGTCTTATCTTTCCTTCTTTCTGTGGGGGCCTCGAGCTTTTTGCTTCTGGCTAGTTTGTACTCGTCATGGTTTTACCACTACCAGAGGAGAATCTAGGGAGACGTCCCTCTTGTCTCGGTTAAATAATTGTCTCATTAGTCCACGCATGATGTACGAGGGTAAGGGTGATTTGGACTGAAATTAATACTTTCTTTTATTGACTCTACTCATCACAAATTAAAATGAAAAAAATTGTTTGTATATATTAGGGTTGTCCAAAAAAGTGCATATTTTTTGGTAAACTGGCTCTTCTATAAATTGTTCCTTTTGGTGCTGAAATGTCCCCTGAATTTTGTCAGAAAAAAAAGATTGAAGAGTTTTTTAAACCCATTTGTGCAAAAACTTTTTTTGATTGACCTATTCACAAATGAAATAAACTTGAAGCATAAAACATTATTTTTCATATTCAAATGGTTCATTTGAAGTATCCTAACTTGAAATTCTGTGAATGAAAATAAACTGGAACCTCTATTTAAAGACGATCTCGGGCATGGACTGCGATGGCCGTGAAACCCTTCCAAGAATTTCTATATCGTAAACAGTCAGGGTCGTATGGACCATTTCCAGTAGGAATACATAATCAGGGTGTCCACTCACTTGGAAAACCTGGAAAACTTGAAATTGTCAGGGAATTTTTACATACCGTAAAAATCTGGAAATGTCAGAGAAATTTTTTTCAAGTCAGGGAATTTTGTCGAGCGGACTAAAAATTTAAAAAAATTGTAATATAAAATTAAATAACAATGATTCTTTTTGTAGAAGTAAGTTTAATATGTAGTACTGGGTTTATGCTGATTTAAATCAAACTTCTTTGTATCTCTTACAACCAAACAGTTGTATTTTTAATGAAAAAGGTTGATACTTCTATTAGAAGAAATAAATTTTCAAACCAAACAGACGAATTTTTAACTTGAACGATGAATATTCTAACCAGAAACAAATTTTAACAATGTAGTTCCACTTTTAACCAAGCAGTAAAATTCTGATAAAAAGGTCAATTTCCTGCTAAAAAAGACGAATTCTTAAAAAGTATATAAATTTTCAACCAAATAGTTGAATCTTCAACTGGAAAAATAAATAAATTGCAACCAAAAATGGAATAGTTAAGTTCTCAAATGAAAAAATTAATTCTCAACAAAAAATTGAATTTCCAGCAAAATAGTTAAATTTTCAACCGAAAAGATGAACTTTCATCTTAAATGATGCATCTTCAACGCAAAAAAATGAATTTTTAACGAAGTAGTTCCACTTTAAACCAAGTAGTTGGATTTTTAACCAAAAACAATGAATTCTTAACGAAAAATGTAATAGTTGATATTTTAACCAAAAAAGATTCAAATTTTAAATCAAAAACAGTTCAATTTTGACAAAAAGGACGAATTTTCAACGAAATATTCAATTTTTGACTAAATTGTTGATTTTCAAGCCGAGTTAAATTTTTAATTCGAAAATATGAATTTTAACAAACAAGTTAACCAACACATTAATTTTTCTTTCAAAAAGTGCATTTTTAATCAAAAAAAGATGAAGTTTCTACCAAAGGAGATGAATTTTCAAACCAAAAAGACGAATTTTCAACAAGAGTTGAATTTTCAACCAAGAAAGATATTTTAGTTCATAAAGAAAAAGTATTTTAACCAAACTGTTGAATTTTCAAGCAGAACAGATGACTTTTCTACAAAACAGACAAATTTTCCACAAAAAATTGAATTTCGAACCTTAAAATATGAATCATCAACAAAAAATTAATTTGCAATCTTGTAGTTTAATTTTTCAAGCAGAGAAGTTGAATTCTCAACGGAAAATGTAATAGTTGATTTTTCAACCAAAATAGTCGCATTTTCAACAAAATAGTTGAATTATTAACTAAAACAGATTAATTTTCTACCAAGCAGTTGCAATTTCAACCAAAAACTCAAATTTTCTACCAAAGAAGGCGAATTTTCAACTGGATAGTTGAATTTTCAACTAAAAAAGATGAAATTTCTACCAAAAGAGATGAGTTTTTAAACCAAAAAAAAAAAAAAAAATTTTCAACGAAGAAATATTTTTCAGTCAAGAAAGAAAAAATATTTCAAGCAATTTTTTAATTTTCCAATTAACAAACGGAGACATTAAGCCATAGACTTTGTTTCCGTTCCGTTAAGGTTCAGTTCTTGGTCGACTCTATAAAAATACGAATTTTGTACGAAACAGTTGAATTTTGAACCCGAAAACATGAACCTTCAACGAAAAAGTTAATTTCCAACCAAGTAGTAAAATTTCAACAAAATGGTTGAATCCTCAACCATAGTAGAATTATTTTCAGCCAAACAGTTGCATTTCTACCAAAAAAATTAATTTCTACCAAAAAAGATGAATTTTTAAACCAGAAAGACGAATTTTCAACAAGAGTTGAATGTTCAACCAAGAAAGATTTTTCAGTTGAGAAAGAAAAAATATTTCAATCAAACTGTTGAATTTTCATGCAAAACAAACGAGTTTTCTACAACACACGATTTTTCCACAAAACAGTTGAATTTCGAGCCCTCAAATATGAATCATCAACCAAAAAGTTACTTTTCAACCATGTAGTTCAATTTTACAAGCAAAGAAGGTGAATCCTCAACGAAGAATGTAACAGTTCATATTTCAGCCGAAAAAGATTTAATTTTCAAATTAAAAACAGTTGAATTCAACAAAATAGTCGAATTTTCAACAAAATAGTTGAATCATTGACTAAAACAGATTAATTTTCAACCAAACAGTTGCAATTTTAACCAAAAAATTTTTATTTTCTACCAAAAAAGACGAATTTTAAACGGAAAAGTTGAATTTTTAACTAAAAAAGATGAAATTAGTACCAAAAGAGATGAATTTTCAAACCAAAAAAACAAATTTTCAACCAAAAAGATTTTTGAGTCAAGAAAGAAAAAATATTTCAAGCAATTTGTTAATTTTTCAATTAACAAACAGAGTCATTAAGCCATAGACTTTGATTCCGTTCCCTTAAGGATCAGTTCTTAGTCGACTCTATGAAAACACGAATTTTGTACAAAACGGTTGAATTTTGAACCCGAAAATATGAATCTTCAACGAAATAGTTAATTTTCAACCAAGTAGTAGAATCTTCAACAAAATAGTTAAATCATCCAACAAAATAGAATTATTTTCAACCAAACAGTTGCATTTTTAACCAAAAAAGATGAAATTTCTATTAAAAGAAATAAATTTTTAAACTAAAACGACGAATTTTTGATCCAAATCCGAAAATTTCATCCGAAAATATAAATCAACATTAAAAAAAAATAATTTTCAACCAAATAGTTGAATTTCCGACCAAACTGTTGATATTTCAATCCAAAAATACGAATTTCGTACGAAACAGTGAAATTATGTAACGCTTTTAATTTGAAAGGGGTCGATTGCTTTAAAGAATACAGTACTTAATACTTGAATGGCCCCTTGTTAAGAAAAATTATACCTGGAAAAATCTAGAAATACCTGGAAAATACCTGGAATTGTCAAAGAATTTTTTTCCAGACTTTGAGTAGAAACCCTGACAATATTAATTATCTGTATTTTGTACAAATGTAGATTTTTGTTATTATGAAGGATGACAATTTTTTAATAATGAAGCCTCTATAATGACAGGATAATTTTCCCTCTACCATTGGACCCTCTCATCTACGATCGAAAATCTAGAAACAGCATAAACGGAGGGACTTCATATAGAGGTTCCAGTGTACTTAAAATTTCAAAATATACCACACTGGAACTCCACTATACCTGTAGAGACCGTGTCGGGGGTACCCTCAATGGTCTTTGTTCCATCTCGTAGCTCTCCAAACCATGAACAATCAGGGCCGTTTGAACCATTTCTGTTGGAGTTTTGTTTTAAAAAAATATTTTTTTTGTATTTTTGCCATTTTGGTTTTATAATATCATAATGGCAGTGAAAATGTTTGTGTTCGAAAATTAAGCTTCATCAGAGTATGTACTGATTTTGAAGTATCTACGTACATATATCAGAGTCGTACTTACGTACTTTCATATATCAGCCCGCTTTTTTCATACACTTCTGCGTTGTTGTGGAAACACTGCCGCTGACCTCGCAGCAACTCTTTCTGGTCCCTTGGACCCCTTGTCTTTTATATTGGGGGCATTTACAGTGGGATTCCAGTGTATTTTCACCAACAAAGATTTCGCAATGAACCGAAAATAAGTTGCGCACTATATTAGACATAAATAGAGATATATGTTCGTGTGAGCTATAGTTTTCCCACTATCTTAGGTCCATTTGTCACTTTTCGAAAAAAGATCTTTTTTCTGCCTGTTCTTTTAGCCTATCTAAAGCCGAGTAATTCGATTATTATCATACCCTGAATAAGATTTTATCTCTTTAATTCCCTCTCTCTGCTCTTTATGACTCTGATATTCCTTCTAAATAAGGCTATTTCCTTTATCTTTTTCATTCCATTATTTATCCTTTATCCTTTATCATCCGCTTATTACGTTTCTTCATGATCCAATCAAATGTGAAAATTAGAACGTATGCATAAATGAATATTGTGGCGGGATTTATGGAGCATATCAACAAAGACCTGCAGAAATGATTCGCTTTTTGGAAAAGCTAACATGAGTATGAAAAGTCTGCTACGGGAGCCAGGAACAGGCCGGTTGTTGAGTGCCTGGGGCAGGATATTCGTTGAAACGGAATCACAATCCTTTTCTTGATACATCCGCGGAAACGTTAATGATCTACCTCCTCACCGACATTTCCCAGACCTCGAGCTATCACTTCCTTCTTTTCTCATACTCCATTTGATTCATTTTCTATTTTTTATTTGTTAGTATATGAAATTGGGATAGTGTTAGAGAAGTAGACGATTCGAATTTAGTTGATTTGATTTCAGAAAGAATTTGATATTTTAAGGAAAATACTTTCCGAAATTAAAGCCAAGTTTAAGAGTAAATTTCTCAATCTAAATTTCTCCCTCTTCCTCTTTATTCTAGTCATCCTCAGAAGACGAACGAAGAGAGCTTCGATTTTCCTCTTTCCTTCACCTTTCTCATGATGGTATTGATCATCTTTCATCTGCTTCTTAACCTCTACATTCTCTAGCTCCTCATCAACTTTCCCTCCTCGTGATGATTTAGACCTCTTCGTACTTCTCATTGGATGACCACCTACTTTTCCATCCTCTCTTCGTCATTCTCCGTGCCTCGTTCTCTTCATTCTTATCCCGTTCATCATGAACTTGTCCTTTCTTCCTCCTTCTCGTAATGCGCTCTCCTTGTTCTCGGCTTCCTCCTTCTCACTCTCCTTCTCGTCCTCCAATTCACGAGCTCTTTGTTTCCTTCCTTTTTTTCTCATTTTCTTCCTCTTCGTTATTCCATGTCCCACTCCTCTTCCTTCTCGTCCGCATCTTAATTTTTATCTTCTTCCCTATCTTTATCATAATTCTCACCTCGTCCTCTCTGTTCTCTTTACTTTCTACTGATTATTTTCCTCCTCGTTCTTCCTTTTTCTGTTCTTCCTCCGCTTGTCACCTTCATCGTTTTCATCCTTTTTCTAATCAACTTCGTCATTTTTATAATAATTCTTATCTTGTCTTCTTTATTCTCGCTCTTCAGTTCTCGTTCTTTTCATTCTCCTCCTCCCCTTCTCATTTTCATTCTCCCCTTTATTCCTTATTCTGCTCCACCTTCGCCTTTTCACGAGCTTCATAGTTTTCACCTCCTTCCTAATCATCTTTCTCATCGTCTTTCCAATGCTCATCTTCTTCCTTTTCCTCATTTTTATCATAACTCTTGCCTCGTCTTCTTCGTTCTCGTCCTCCTAGTTCTCTTCCTCTTTGTTCTCCTCTCCTCATCATTTTCTTCCTCTTTATTCCTTGACCTGCTACTTCGTTTCGTCATCGTCTTCATCGTTTTCATCCTCTTTCTAATCATCTTTTTCATCTCCATCATAATTGTTATCTCGTCTTAGTCCTTCTTGTCTTCTGTGTTCTCCTCCTCTCCTTCTCATTTTCTTCCGCCTCTTTATTTCTTGTTCTGCTTTTCTTCTGTCTCGTCACCATCTTCTTCGTTTCCGTCTTCTTCGTTTCCGTCTTCTTTCTAATAATCTTTCTCATCCTCTTACTTGTCTTTATCATAATTCTTATCGTTATTCCTTATGCTGCTTCTTCTTCGTCTCGTCACCATATTCATCATTTTCATCCTTTTCCTTGCCATCCTTCTAGCTTTCTTCCTCTTTGTTCTCCTCCCCTCTTCCTCATTTCCTTCCTTTTTATTACTTGTCCTGCCACTTCATCTTGTCAGCATCTTCATCATTTTCATCCTCTTTCTAATCATCTTTCTCATCTTTATCATAATTGTTATCTCGCCTTATTCCTTCTTGTCCTCTTTGTTCTTCTCCTCTTTTTCTAATTTCCTTCCGCCTCTCTATTTCTTGTTCTGCTTCTTCTCTGCCTCGTCACCATCTTCTTCGTTTCTGTCTTTTTCCTAATAATCATCTTTATCCTCTTCCCGATCCTCATCCTCCTCCTCATCCTATTCTTTATCTTTATCATAATTCTCACCGTTATTTCTTGTACTAATTTTCCTCTGTTTCGTCAGCATCTTTCACATTTTCATCCTCTTCCTAATTATATCTTCCTCATCTTTATCATAATTCTTGTCTTGTCTTCTTCCTTCACACCCTCTTTGTTCTCCTCCTCTTCTTTTCATTTTCTTCCGCCTCTTCATTTCTTGTTCTGCTTCTCTTCTGCCTGGTCACTATCTTTTTCGTTTCCATCTTTTTCCTAATAATCTTCCTCTTCCTAACCTTTATCATAATTTTTATCGTTATTTCTTGTGATGCTTCTCCTCCGTCTCGTCACCATCTTCATCGTTTTCATCTTCCTTGTTATGCTTCTAGTCTTCTCCTCTTTGTTTTCCTTCTCTCCTCCTCATTTCCTTCCTTTTTATTCCTTGCCCTACTACTTCGTCTCATCAGCATCTTCATCGTTTTCATCCTCTTTCTACTCATCTTTCTCATCTTCATCATAATTGTTATCTCGTCTTATTCCTTCTTGTCCTCTTTCTTCTCCTGCTCTGCTTCTCATTTTCTACCGCCTCTTTATTTCTTGTTCTGCTTCTCCTCTCTCTTGTCACCATCTTCTTTGTGTCCAAATTTTTCCTAATAATCATATTTATCCTCTTCCTAATCCTCATCCTCTTCCTAATTCTATTCCTCTCCCTTATCCTATTCCTCATCTTCATCATAATTATTATCGTTATTCCTTGTGCTACTCACCCTCTATTTCATCAGCATCTTCATTATTTTCATCCTCTCCCTTCTCCTCCTAGTCTTCTTCCTCTTTGTTCTCCCGCTCTCCTTCTTATTTTCTTCTTCTTTATTCCTAGTTCTGCTCCTCATTTGCAACGGCACCATTTTCATCATCTTCATCTTCTTCTTAATCATTTTTCCCAATCTCTTCCTCATCTTGATCATAATTTTGATCTTTAGTCCTTGTCCTGTTCCTTCTACTTCTCTTCAGCATCTTTATCGTTTTCATCCTTTTCTTTGTCGTCCTCCTAGTTCTCTTCCTCTTAGTTCTCCTCTCCTTTTCCTCATTCTTTCTTTTTCTGCTCCTCCACCTCGTTACCATCTTCATCGTTGTCATCCTCTCCTCCTCATCTTTATCATAATTTTCATCTTGTTCTCTTATTTGCCGACCTTTACCTTCTTCTTCCCCCTTCATCTCGTCCTTCCTCCTAGTTGTCATCCTCTTTATCCTCTCCCTCGAAAAATCTCAAATTCAGATTCGGGATTGTTTTCAATCTATTTTCTAGTAGAGTATTTTGTTTAGCTTTATTCTGAGGAGAGAAAACGTTTAATTTAATTTCTTTTTTTACCTTGAACATGACAAGCTTTGCTCGCATAACTGTTATTTCACTGAGCTGTAAGCTAGATGAAACCTGCCATGAAAAATACCTACACATGTGCGTGTGGTCTGACATTGCTCTTCTCATATTTTTCACTGAATTCTCCCCTTGGAAACAATTCGTGGTCATTTTCCGACGTTTCCTACTGTGTATCGCAACAGCTGCTGTGGTTTTGTACTCTTTTCTACTGCAAGCAAATTAGAGTTGCTCTACAATCTCCGTTATTTATACAGTTGGACTTCACTCGTTCTTTGGTATACACTTATCTCGCCATTCGTGGCCAGTCTCGGGTCTGGTTGGCTACGAATCGAAGGCTATTAAAAATCTAGTTTCAACCGGATTTAACGCGATGAGTGAGTAAACATTCAGTGTCGCATATATAATCTCTAAACCCGGCACGTATAAAAGTATATGCGCAGAGAGTCGCGATATAAATAACTTCTGATACGGCGCTGACTGACCGAGCGAAGACCTTGAGTTGTGACGTTGCAAAAAATTTGCAAGTCACAAGCTTATTAATTTCAGAATTCAGAAAACTTATTTATTGGCAATTTCTAATATTTGAGATTTCGCGTATGATCCACTCCGGAAACTGCATGGTTTTCCAAGGCCTAGGTTTATTAATTAATTATTTTTTATTATTATACCATTAAGCCAAATCCCTTCCGGGGTAAGCGTAACTGGTTCGGTTCTAGTCTCGTTTTACTACTGGGGATTAAGGAATTTGTATGGTAAATTTGGGTACGGGATGTTTAGGAGGAGAAGGAATAG
>JAUMHM010000005.1:10168029-10189263 GCA_032362435.1 Melikaiella ostensackeni | reverse complement strand
TAAATCGTTATAAGGTGGAGTGTCCATTCATAACGTCAGTCCCACCAAACTTCGGTCATGCAAAGGAAAGTATGAAAGCCAAGCCAGAACCAAAGGAGTTATGACCGGTTTGTGTTGTATGCTGAGGAGGGCACCAGTCTCCTGCAGTTTGGTCGCGAAGATGGACAAGACCATTCAGTGCAAATGTAACAAGAATATTCAACGGTGAATAAAAACTTAACAAGCTCATAAGCTTCCCTAAATTGTCCTTCTGAAAGGTCAATTTTTAGAACTCTTATAAATCTACTAAGCCCTCCACAATTTTGAAAACTTTTAATAAATTTTCTCTAAACTGTGTAAATTTCCAAAAGATTCTCGAACTTTCCATATATTTGCGCAAGATTTCGCATATTTGAAAAATTCTGGAAGGTCCCTGAATTTCCATACATTTTCGAAAGCTTCCGTAAACTACCATAAATTTCGCAAAGTTTTCATAAATTTCCTCAACTTTCAGAAAATTTTCGGCAATTTATCAGCAATCATAAGTTTCCATGAATTTCCATTATTCAAGGGAACCTCTTCTCTTCAACAACTGAAGCCTTTGGGAAACCAAGATCCTATGAATTTGAGAATTGATTTTACCTGTTTTTTCGTTTATTTATAATTTTGCTGAGATTTGGAGACTTCGAGGGACTTTATGAAGCATTTAGGACGCCTCTCGTTACTTGAAGGAACTTAGAAGAAAATTTAAATCTTCCCGCCTAACTTATACTGCAGATTGTCTAATCTCATCCTTCTCGTCGTACCTCAGAACTATTTGTACATCTTGGAATGCTACCAGAATTTTTGCTGCGTTCTTCTTGCCTTGATATACCTGACTAACTTATTCTCTCTGGTGAAAAATTCAAGACTCAATATCTGGGAAGGTTTATCGTCGATCCCCGGCATGTCAAGAGGGACCAGTATAGCCACGGCCCTGGTATGACCGTCAACGTTTCTGTGTGTCCTGACAATTAATTCCAACAGATTTCCTATTGTGAATTGTAAGAAGTCTGAATAGCCAGCTTGTGGTTTGGCAAATACTACGGAGAGGAAGGACGATATCTACTGTCTTTTGGACCGAATTAGTTGAACCATTGAAATCACGGATATACTTCCGAAAAGGTCACATAAGAATATTGACTTGATACTTTGCCTAGGGGTTCCCTTAAGACCCTAGTTGAACACACTAAAAGGGTTTTTGGCGCAAATCAATATAAAGTAAGATATAATTATAATTTTGACTTTTTTCTAAATTAGTTTTTACTTTCAAAATCCCGAAAAATATTGATTTTGGAAAAAATGTTGTTCACAAAAGTTGTAGATTGCGTCGAAACACATGTTTTTTGTTTCCATACCCTTTTCGAAAATTAATATTTTTTGGAGAAAAATGACAAAAATGAATTTTAAATAAAGTCAAAATAATTGATAACTTGATTTATATTGATCTGCGCCAAAAATCCTCTTAGTGCATTCAACTAGGGCCTAAAAGGAACTCCTAGACCAAGTATCAAGTCACTATTCTTGGGTGACGTTTTCGGAAGTATACCTGAAATCACTATATTTAGAAGTCGATTATTATTGAGCAACTGCACCCTTTCTTGTTACTTCACTGATTTTCTATTTCAGCCTACGAGTTGATCCTGGCAACGCCAATAAAAATGATTTGTCTAAAACAATCAAGATCCAGCCTGTTGCCAAAGAAGGAAACAAGTAGGAGAAAACCATCACTTTTCGTCGGCAGCTTTCGGAGTAACATCAGTCATCGAGTTTATTTTTAAATAAAAAAGTTTGATAATTTGGATTAATATTATTTCGATTGTTTTCCTGAATTTTCAAATTTTTCCAAAGGATTCATCTGTGAACTTCTGAGGTGGGTTTAATTGTGAAATTCAGAAAAGGACATTTTCTTTTTATGATTTACTTGCCATTTTTTTAGTACTTGAAGTCTATTCCTTTTCATTTAAATATTTCGTTATCTTTAATTATTTATAGTGAATTGGCATGCAAATCCTTAGGAAATTCTTTTTGACTGAAATAATTCTTGGAATTTTATGGATTGAATTTCTTTGATTAGATCCTCCCTTAAATTAACTCGAATTGTTTCATTCTAGTATGAAATATTTCTCCCGATTATTTGTTTAGATCCTCCCTCGAATTTAATTAGATTTGAAATTCTATTTTAATGTGTCAATTAATAGTCAAATTATCCATTTTGTCTCGTCTTGGAAAACCAGATAAAAAGATCCTAACTTTAAGTTAGTATTAGTTATTCTCTAAATATTATAACCTCAAATTGTTAATAAATGACTATTTGTAAATTTCAAGACTTTTATCAGAATCTAATTCAGTTTATGAAAATAAATCTTTTTCAAAAAGAACCACCCCCTCTCCATTTTCCAGATAAGGGAGTGGGCTAACCATTTTTTTTATTCCCGTCACAAGAACTTAATTATTTTCCTTTTTTTTTATTAATTCAAATTTTTTTATTTGAGCTAATCTGATCCCGGGAAGATCTGGCGCCCCGAAGGTAACTATTTCCTTTCAGATTCGTCTTACTTTAAAATAAAATTTTAATAAGTTTTGTGCCGAAGGTATTCGTAACTTGTAAAGTTGCAATTACAGGGTATGTGCCGTAGGGTCGCTCAGGGGGGGAGACAGAAGCATTTAAGCGTGAACAACCGTGAGGCTGGCCAGTGTGGCCACAGACGGGATGGCCATGAATGGCGAGATGAGTGTGCCTATAATTAACTATCCTCTTTCGAAATCAAAAGAATAGGCTAATTAGGGATGAAAAAGTATAAAAACGGATTCATTCCTACGAAAAGTTTCAAACAAATACAGTTGAATCACAAAATCAGGAAAAGAATGGAGATAGTTTCGAAGAAAGACAAAATCGCAGGTGCAAAAGCTCTGACTCATTTTTCTGAAGGACTTCTCAGCAAGAAATGTTTACCCTCGACGTCGTCGCTTCGAGGTCGCCCTTCCCTTTTTTTAGTTTCACACTTTATACAAAAGTTTCGTTTCTTAGATCCACTCTTAGGGAACGGCTAAGAGTGAGGAGTCGAGGGTGAAGAGACGCGTTGAAAAAGTAGTGCCGAGGAACTCGGCGCGCTTGTAAGGAGGATGAGGGGGTTGGAAGGTGGATAAGGATGGGAAGGCGGCTTACTCTCGAGATTGAAAGTAAGTAAAGTACGATCGGATACTTTCCCTCTTTGCCTTTTTACCTCACGAGGTTGGTACCTTGTGCCATCATACCTCAAATTCTGACGCTTTTTCCAGATGTACGGCCTACTCTATATGGCAGGTACTCGACTCATAAATCCGTCAGAAATGGGGTGCTGGTTTTGTACAGGTACGCTCTTATATCTACTCACAAAATCCCCGGAGGTCTGCTTCTCTTCTCTCTCTCCTTTTCAATTCAAACGATTTTATAAGGTTAGTGCACCAGTTTGTGGCCCTGTACCATTTTGTGGCTCCTTTGACATATTTTTATCAATTAAAGCAACCGGTAATAAAAAATGATGCAATATTCAACACCTATAGCATCTTCATACAATGAGGAACCGAAATAATTGAATTTTTGATATGGAAAAAGAGTATTTGCAAATTAACCCGCGAGTTTATACTTGACTCTTACCGACAGCGCAGTCATCGCCTTGAAATTGGCTCGAGCTTGCTGCGCATTGCTGTGACAGTTGAGTTACAATTATTTGTTGAAATACTAAAAAAATCCAAGTCAGTAGGAAATAAAGTGTATTATAAGTAGAGATTGTTCACATTTTGCATCTACATTATTCAAAATACTGATCAATATACATATTTTTATGGAACCGATTGAATACAAACTGGTACATGAAAAAGACGTGTCTATTTGTATTTCTTTGTATCTGAATATTGATTTCAAAAAATTTTGTCGTTCTTGGTAGATTGTCTACTATGGTTTACGTTTCATCGATAGAAAGCTGGGTTTTTGGATCTTTTCTACTTTTCTAACCTCCAAAGTATTTGACGATATCTCGATGTCTATAATTTAAAATTTTCTTAATCGTCAAAAATGGGAAATTTGTTGAAAATTTACAACAATTCATGCAGATTGTTTTGATTTTTATAAATATTTATGTTTTTCACAACAAATTATGGCAAAATGTTGTTGCGAAGGAAAATTCAAGGGTATAGTCGTGGGCTGTAAAATAGATTATGGGGGTCACAAACTGGTGCAGTCATGGGCTGCGAACTGGTACATTGGGGTCACGAACTGGTGCAGCGACACGGTTCACGAAAAAAATCCAAGTTTAATAGAAGTTACTTTTGATCACAAATGAGAATGATTCGAACAACATAAATCCACCAGAAACGCTAAAAAATTTATTTAAAATGTCTAGCTCGCGTTAAAATACTTTTATTCACTATCGAAGAGCGATAAAATTTTTAGAGGGCCACAAACTGGTATATTTGAATTGAGATCCTATTATAAAGATATATATTTCGGCCAACTTCATGCGTAACCATAATGCTAACTTCATTCGTAGCTCCTAAACCCTATTGGTCAATTCAGTTGACCATTGATATCTAATGTAAGTCACAGTAGAATCAGCCAATGAGCTGTCCGGAGCAAGATCAGCTGTCGGGACTCGAGAGCAACACTCGATAAGTCGATAATGTATAAAAGAATCGATAAGTCGATAATTCAAATAGGCGCAAATTTCGAAAGAGTCAACATTTCTTTCTTAAGTGTACTAAATTAATACAATAGTTATAAAATTAAAAATGCGAATTGGTATTTTTGAGTCGAGTTATTTATAAATTAGGTGAAATTCATTGTTAGTTTCTCTAGATATAGGGAAGAGAAAAAAAAACCTGAATTATCTCGAAAACGGTGAGAGATACGCGAAAGCTGACAAAATGTTTAGGGTTTTGATAAAGGGAGATAGATAGTCCATGGTCTCCTCGAACTAACCTAGTTGCAAGATTTTTAAAATTCAGAATAAAAGAATCAAAATTTTGAGTTATCTTGAAAGCGGTGAGACATACGCGAAAACTGACAAAATTTGAGGGGTATTATGAAGGAGGTTGATCCTCGGTCACCCCGAACTAACACAGTGAAAATATTTTCAAATTTCAAAAGCAAAAAACCAAAATTTTAAGTTGTGTTGAAAACGGTGAGAGATACGCGAAAACTGAAAAAAATGTACAGGATGTCAATAAAGGGGGTCGGTCCTCGGTTACCCCGAATTAACGCAGTAAAAATATTTTCAAAATTTGTAGGGAATTTTTGGAATTATCTCGAAAACGGTGAGAGCTACGCAAAAACTGAAAAAATGTGCAGGGTTTTGTTAAAGGCGGGGTGGTCCTCGATCGCCCCAAACTAATGCAGTAAAAATATTATCAAAATCCAAAATAAAAAATTTTAATTTTCAGTTATCTCTAAAACAGTGACATACATCAGAACTGACAAAATTTTCAGGTTCTCATAACGGGCAATTGTTCTCAATCACCTCAAACTAACAAAATAGAAATATATTCAATAATTTAAAAAAAAATACATATTTCGATTTATCTCGAAACCGATGAGAGTTTCCTGAAAATTTAAAAAGTGTTTAGGGTTTCATAGAGATTCATAAAGGGGAGAGCATACGTGAAAAATGGCAACCTTTTCAAAGTTTCACAACGAAGGATATTCCTCGACCACCCGAACTAACCCAGTAAAAAGATTTTCAAAATAAAAAAAAAATGTAAATGTTGATTTATGTGGAAAACGGCAAAAGATACGCGAAAACTAAAAAGAAATGTAGGTGTTTCCTAAAGCAGTGCGGTTCTCGACGACTATAAATTAATGCAGTATTAATCTTGGCAAAATTTGATCGATTTTGAGATTTTTGGAAAACGTTAAAAAATACGCAAAAACTGTCAAAATTTCAAGGATTTTCCATAAAAGACAGATTCATTCTGATTGAATCGGACTGAAGTTAATGTTCGTGCATGGATTCCGAAACATTTAAAATTCAGTACGGATGGGCCTCGGATTCGTTCGAAATGTACTGACGAAATGAAGAAAATTAAAAAGTGATTTCGGGTTCGGTTGGACTGGAGTTGGAGTTCATGCACGGATTGATGAGGATTGAAAAGACTTTTTAGATGAGCTTCGGATTCATTGAGATTGGGCAGGATTATTTCAGATTGTTTCGGATATGGACAACTGAGGCACTGACAATGAAAATGACAACTAGGTAAAGAATACTTTCTTCGAAAATCGTTTTTTTGCGGTTTCAAGTACTTTAGGTTAAGGCCTATCAATAAATTTTAGAAGTATGTGAAGAAAAAATTTTCTTTATTCCAAAAAACGTGGTTAAAGTCGAGAAGGTTGTGGAGAAATGAGTATAGCAACTGGGTAAAGCCCATTCTATTTTTCCTCCTTCTTACTCAGAATGTTTTCTGTTTCGTGTGATGATTCTTTGTAATGAAATACCATTCTTAAATACTTGTAAAGTTCCTTCATGAATCCAAAACATAGAAAAATGCACATTTAAATAATTGAGAATGATAACTAGGCAAGACCCATTTCTTTTTTGCTCCCCCTGATCTGAATTTTTTCAAAAATATTTTTAAACTTCAAAAGTATGTATATCTCATAAGTATTGCTTGCTTTCATAATTTTCTCAGTGTTGCCCATCTCGAACCCTAACACAAAAAACGATTCTTGTTTCTTCTGTAAAATTTCAATTTTGGGCTTTACCCAGTTGTCATTCTCAGTGCTCCAATTATACGTGGCATATTCTTGAGTTCGTTCTTGAGAATCGTTCCGTAATTTCTTGAGAAAACAACACCCAAATGAGATTATCAAAAATTATATATACACACAATTATTTGACTAACTTCAAAACAATGATTTCCAAAGATAATTACAAAATATAATAGAGATATAGAATTTCAAGGACGAAAACATGCGCGCTCAAGCGCGCGTTCAGTCTCGTACCAAAAATTATTCATTTGAAAATACGAGGGTTCATTAGTTTGTTCTGGGTTGAAGAGTAAAGACTTGTTCACTTCGATAAGCTTTAATATTTAGTGAACTGAAGTCTTAGCCACACTCGAAAGGATTATTCTGAAGCTTATTGCAACTCGAAATAATCCTCACGAATTTTCAAGTGTTTAAAGCGCCTTACCTACATCCAAATTCCATGATGGCTGTTTCAAATACGATAGATTAAATGTTCATGATGAAAATCATATCAGGAAGAATAATCATTTGAGTTCTAGCAGATAGATTTTGGAACTTGAACTGGGTTGTTGGTACTAGGAGAAAAATAGATAGTCAAGCTTGTAGTGCCATAATTTAGATGGTCAGTTTGATCTTCTAGATTGTACTAAGCACCATTCATAATCATTTTTCTTTATGGTCAGACAGACCATAATTTTATGGTCTGTTTGAATATTCACAGGTGATCAGACTCGCTATCAGGATGATTAAAGTGACACTCTGGGATTGTTAATTTTTGACCAGCTGCAGAAAATAGGGGCTTGTAAACCAATCAGAAGTGACAACATTTCGCTGAGTATTCAGCTCCGCTGAATAGTCAGCGAAATGTTGACCTGCGCATGCGCAAAGTGGTAGAGATCATTGTTAGAATCGGCGGGACTTTCGCGGTTTGAATCAGCATATTTACTGTTTTGCTGATTAAAACAGTGAACATTCGCTGATTCGCAGTGGTATATCTATAGCTGTCTGGATCAGCATACGTGCGCTGTTACATGAAGAAAAATGAGTAGTCAGCTTGACTATATGGAGTGTGAACCTGACTATACTGGAGGTTTAACTATAGGACAGCCCTCTTGATAGCGTAACCTGATATCCGCCGAATGTCAAAAATGGGTGGTCAGTTTGGCCATCCCAGAGTGTCAGCTTCACGATCCTGGATTGTAAATCTGACAGTCCTGGAGTGTAAAGCAGAATACCCAGGAGTGTTAGCTTGATTATGTCGGATTCTTAACTTAATCATACTAGAGAGTCAACTTTAGTATCTGTTGTCCTTCTCCTACCTTATATATATTCGTCAGAGTAAGAAAGACGAGAGATTGGAATTAAAATAATTAAATAAATCCTGCAAAATCTGAAAACTTTTATAACATCCATCAAATCTGAAAGCATTTTATATTATTTTTGAAGTGTTAGGTATATGAGACATGATTGCATATGCTGAAACACCTTGACAACATATTACTTTGAGCACGAGAGTCTAAGGAAATGGCGTCAATGCACCGAATTCAAACACTTTGAACACTGCAAAATTCGAAAATCGATATGAATAATCATCACGAATCTCGTAATTTTTGTTTCTGTATCAACAAGTGACTAAATTTTGAGTACGTTTTCGGTCGAGAATCTTGAGAATGCGCACTCATTGCTGAGTGACGCCTTTGTTCCTAGTTCCTTGGGACCATCGAATTTGACGTTGAAAAGAAAAACTTAATTCAATCTCCACCGTGTTCTCTCTATTACTCCCCACACATGTTCAAAATATCAACAAGTGGCTTAAACTAATTAAAAATCTTTGTAACACGTAATAACACGCCAAACATGACGCTGAACGTCTCTCGCTCCCAAAATGCATTTCTGATGTCGGGTGTGTTCGCTCAGCGTAGGTAAAAGTGACGCTATCACTTCTGATTGGTTTGCAAGTCTCTACACGCTGCGGATGGTCAAAAGTTAATAATCCCAGAGTGTCGATTTGATCATCCTGATAGTACGTCTGATCACCTGTGAATATTCAAACAGACTATAAAATTATGGTCTGACTGAGTATAAAGAAAAAATTATGAATGATACTTGGTACTATCTAGATGATCAAACTAACTATCTAAATTTTGACACTCCAAATTTAATGATCCGTTTTTCTCCTAGCAATCAGCGAATTTTCGCTGATTCAGATTTAGAGAGTAGCCTCTCCTGCTCGAAGTAATATGTTGTCAAAATGTTTGTGCATTGCAATCATGTCTCATGCATCTAACTTTCATGTTTTGCAAGTTTTATTTAATTATTTAAATTCCAATCCCTCGTCTTTTTCACTCTAACGAATATATATGTGGATAGAAGAAGGACAACAGATACTAGAGTTGACCCTTCAGTATGATTAAGTTAACAGTCCAAGATAATTAAGCTAGCACTCCTGGGTACTCTGGTTTATACTCCAGCATCGTCAGGTTAGCAATCGACGATTGTCAAGCTGACACTCTAGGATGGTCATCCTGAACACACATGAACACCTATTTTTGACATTCCGCGGATTGTTAGTTACACTAACTAGAGAGTTGTCCTATAGTTGAACCTTTTGTATAGTCAGTTTCACACTCCAGATAGTCAAGCTAACTATCCATCTTTCTCCATGCTGGGTTGTTGGTAGCCAGTGAAATTTTTCAGACCCAGTCTAGTCACTAAAATCATAAGAGGACAACCCTTATCGGCAAATAGTGGAGATATTTTCAATCTGTGCGTGAATCACGAGCTTTCATGTTGTAATCAATACATTCCATTTTGAAGTTACAGGCTCTTCTTCCATTGCGCTTTCGTGGTTTCTGATAAACGTCGAGAAGTTCACCAATAAATTCGAATCCCACGTGAACGCTCTCTAACGATCCGAGTGTTAAGCCAGAGAACGGGAATAAATTCGCTCGAGCGAATTTCGTGCCAAGCTTCTTTGAGATCGATAAGACGATACTAACATGGCGATCGTTACGATATGTTCCGACCCTCCACATGCGAGACCATCTGCAGTTAACTGCTAGAAGCGTAAGAGTTATCATGAAAGCTGGATTAGTCGACCAGGACAATTCTGTCTCCGAAAGGAAGTCCATGATGTGCAGGGAATCCATTCTCGAATTTTGTGTAGTTACTCTGTAGTTACAGAAACTCACAAATATGTTACTGACATTTACAGAATTTATCAAAGCTTTGCAATGCTTATGTGATAACTGCTCACGACAGTGCTGAATCAAATTTAGTTGAAAAGTGCTTGCATATGGAGTTTTTTGGTTAATTATGGAATGTACTGAAGTTGATGGTAAAAGTTTCTTTAAAGATTTTTATTCATTTTTTTGCTATTATTAATTATTTTGCTACTATTTTGAAAAAATGACGTTTGAAGGAATTTTTTTTGATTGCACGAAATTCCTAAGATTGCAACTGATTCCAAGGGGGTTTAAAGGATTTTAACTGATTTCAGGCATTTGAAAGAATTTTGCTTCTAGAATACTTTAAAAGAATCCCAGGGATTCAAAGGAATTCCAAGGATTTCAAGGGATTTTTTTTAGATATAAGAAGAAGTTTCTTGTGATTTCAGAGGATTTCAAAGTTTTCCAAATTTTCAAAGGAATTGTAAGTGATATCATAAATTTTAAGATAACTTACAGAATCTTAAAGTATTACAAAAGATTGTAGGGATTTTCCCAGACCTGCGCGATGTTATAGGGGAAGATTTTAGGTTGTTTTTCAAGATTTCAAAAAACTCAAGAAATTAAAAGAATTTCAAGGGACTTTAGGAAAATTCAAAGAATCCCTGAAAAATTTAAGGGAGTAAATGAAATGGGATGAAATTGTAAGGGACTTTTAGGGGTATTTACGGATTTCATGGGATTTTATGAGGACTCAGACGATATCAAAGATTTTATCATTTTTAAAGGAATTCTAAAAGATATTAGAGCTTTTAAGATGTACGGGATTTCAACAGATTTTTAGGAATTTCACAAGATTTAAGTGGTTTTAAAGCTTAAGTTTTACAGGAATTTCCAGAGGATCTCAACAGATTTCAGGTGTTCTTAAAGGATTTCAACGGATTTTTAAGCTTTTCAGGGTATTTTAAAAGATTCGAAAATATTCCAAGCGAATTTATGTGAGATTTATATTGTATATTAGATTTACAAAAAAGTTAACTTCTCATTTTACTATTTAAAAAATCGAGTGACACTATTTTGCTACTATTTGTCCAAATTTATGCCACTATTGATACTATTTTGAATTTATTGAATGAGTCCGAGGCCTGTGTTTATGATTTTTTTTTAATTCTTAGAAATCTCTTGAAATCCTTTTGCTTTTTTATTATTTTAAAATATTTAAAAAATGGTAATGATGATAATTATTGACAAAATAGTTCACACCTCACTTTAATATTTAAAAAACTGCATCTCACTATTTTGCTACTATTTTTCAAAATTTATGCTACTATTGATACTATTTTGAACTGCTCAAACGAGTACGAGGTCTGTATTCTACACAGTCTAAAGTATGTGAGAGACCATCACTGAAAGAGACCATCAAGCTTATCAATATTCCTAATAATTTTTTACTTTATTCTATTACTTAGTTAGTAGGGGCTTCTTCAGGGTGACCCGTCAGGGCTCCTCAAGGAATTCAGAAGCATCCAGAGATGCATCGGTGCAGTACCTCCGCAAGGGCTCCAGAAGCATCCAGAGATGCACTGAATCAGTCGATCAATGGCTGAAATGGGAATCTCAATGATGCAGATAAATTTGCACCACAGCAATTGCCCCTCGGCGGTTTTAACCAGGCATATGTCAATGGCGCATACAGACATAGCCCCAATCCAGGAACCCTGGTTGTACCGAGGAAGGATAAGTGACTCAGGATGGTGTGGCTCCATATATAAGGGGTCACGCGAAAAAGCACCAAGGACATGCATAGTTGTTAAAGGTATGGATGCGATCTTGGTGCCTAAGCTCTGTTTTAAGGACCTGACCGTTAGTAAGGTGAGGTTCAGGTTCATCGCTTTTGCTTATTTCCTGCGCGACGCTATGGGGGCCCCACTTCCTAGAAAGGTAGAGGCTGTAATTCAGCACTGCCAAGAAAACAGGATTCCTCTGCTGTTGGGATGTGATACAAACTCTCACCATATAGTGCGGGGAAGCACGAACATCAACGATCGAGGAAGAGATTTATTGGAATACTTAGCGGGTACTGAGCTGGAAATCGTAAATCGAGGTAATACTCCTACATTCCAGAAAAAAAACAGAAGTAGGAGCAAGATAATGAAATGAAGAGTTTCTCTTGGACCACAAATACATCTTGTCCCAGTTGGCCCTGAGAAAACCGGCGATTTCAAAGATCAAAAATCCCAGGAATACACTTTGGGACTCATACAAGGAGAAACTTGAAGGTAGGCTTGTGAAATTTCCCACGAACTATGTTACCACAGATGTGTTAGAGTAAGCTGCGGAATTTCTGCGGAGGGCTCTGATCACATCATATGAGAGCGATTGCCCTACAAGTACAATCAAGTCCAGGAAAGGGGCGGAATGATGGAACCATGGAATGATGGTTCAGAATTAATACAAGAAGAACATTAGAATGTATTGACAGGAAGACTGAAGGGGCTTCTGCGAGGAAGCTATAGGCATCCCAGAGGCAGCAACGCTCCATAAGATCCTGGCAAAAGATCCGGAGGCTTGCCTCGGGCTGATAAAGCTACCCAATGCCATTACAGAAGGGCATGGACTGTATCGTCTCCTTACTGACAAAATTATTTAGGGCGTGTATCGCTCTTGAGCACGTACCATCAGCATGGAAGGACAGCAGAGTGGTCTTCATTTCCAAACCTGGGAAGGAGAGCTACACTGCTGCTCAAGACTTCAGGTCGATCAGTCTGACATTCTTGGATAAAAAGGGTGCTTTCAGCAATACCCATCCAGGAGTCATCTGTTGGGAGACTTTGAGATGCGGCGTGCTCATCCAGCTAGTAAGCTGAATAGAGAACATGCTGCGTCGGAGGCGTCTCGAAACCAGGTCGGGTGAAGGTCTAGTTAAGGGGGTGGCACCGCGGGGATGCCCTCAGGGGGGGGGGGGTGTTATGTCACCCTCCTTTGGTGCATTGTAGTCGACGGCCTCTTTCAAAGGCTGAATGAGGAGGGTTATTATACCCAGGGATATGCAAATGACTTTGTAATCCTAGACAGGGAGGCTCATCTGGACACATTGATGGCCCTAACAAGGTCAGCGCTACGTGTCGTAGAGCTCCGATGCAACAGCTCGGGGCAGACGGACAGTCGGTTAAATGTTTGGGAGTAATCCTGGATAGTACACTGAACTGGGCGAAGCATCTAGAAACGCAATGCAGAAGATTCGTCATGGCATTTTGGATGCGCAGAAGAGCTTTTGGTCTGACGTGGGGTCTGGGGCCTAAAATGATCGCCTGGCTCTGCTTCGCTGTCCTAAAACCAAGGCGCGTGTACGCGGCCGTTATTTGGTGGCCAAGGGCAACACTCAAATTTATGCAGGATAGATTGCGACGATTACAAACGCTAGCTTTTAGGGGGGTGAGAGGCTGACGGGAGCAATGAGGACTACGCCCACGGTGGCGATATGCTACATGCTCTGCGAAGAGCCTCTACACGTTGCGATAACCAGCGTGGCGGCTCGTGCGATGGGCTGACTGGCAAGAGCAGACAGATTGATTTGGAGGACATAACACACTAGGGTCCCAAGTGACATCAGTACACTGCCAGTTCTAGGAATGACGCAGGACAGAACAACAGAACGCTTTAACCTCACCAGGGCTTTCCGCGTTGTCATCCCAAACAGGGATGTGTGGAAAGCAAAAAAAAACCGCTTCTCCAGGGGCGAATCTGGTATACAGATGGCTCCAAAGGAGAATGGGGGTCAGGAGCAGAAATTTACGACAGTGCAGAAAGGAGGGGGATGGGAATCCTACTCGGACGACAAACCACCGTTTTTCAGGTGAAGGTCCTGGCTGTCCTCCGCTGCACTGAGATACATATAGAAGAAGACGCGGCTGGCAAGCAGATTGCAATCTGCTCAGACAGCCAAGCGACATTAACTGCAGTTGAAAAACCAGACATAACATCAGGGCTGGTCATACAGGTATAAGGAACCACGGAAAATGGACCAGCTGGCGAAGATCAGTGCAGTAAGTGAATACATAGCCCCGTCATTGGCTCTGGGGCTTATCGTCTTGCTGCATCGGGATGGACATCAAAAACCGGATTCGGACGAAGCACTAGGAGTACTGGAACAAACCCAGGGTTGCCGACAGACGAAAGCCATCCTGAGCTATACGTACAGCATGGATAGAGCCAGAGAAATCCTGAGGTTACCCAAGAAAGATCTCAGGATAGTCGTTCATATGTTCAAGGGGCATAACCACTTGAACTATTACAAGCCCAAAATGGGGCTAAGTCCCACAACAGATTACAAGAAATGTGGTAGGGATGACGAGATATCCCTGCATGTCCTATGTCAGTACCCGGCTCCAGCCAGGCTCAGGCAACAACCACTTGGGGCTCATTGCATGGAACCGGAGGAAATTACAACGCAAATAGTGGTCGACATCATGGGCTTCTTCAAGAGGTTTATAGCCGACCACTTGGAGCGAAATGTTAAGTGTGTGGCACAATGGGCTTTATAGACGGAGTGCCAGGGGGTGCCCCTATAGGGACCCCCGCCCGCCTATAAGCTATCTAACTATTTCTTAGTTGTGGGAACCGAATTTCCGGATTCAAATTAATTTTAAGCGGTGCACTGGAATAAAATAAAAAAATATATATATTGACAAACTTGATTTTTTAAAGAAATTTTTTAATAACGGTCTTTATCATATTTTAGAATGTGCAAAAATATGAAATTAAATCAAAAGCAATTTTTGCCAGCCACTTGTATGCAAATTCCACGTTTCATAATTTTTGAAAAACAAAAATTGACTTGTTCCATAAAAGGCTCAGGCGATAATTTTAAAATTTGGTCTAAAAACCTTTATGGGGTGTCAGGGAGACGTGATCAACCAGAAAATCCCATTTGCAAACACCTTTTAATTAAATTTGGTTCAGCTCCAATGTGTGCTTCGTAAATTAGGTAAATATGAGAGTTTTCTTCTTGAAAATTCAATTTAGGCGTCCCTCGAATGAAAAAAATCGCAGTCATTTCTTGCTTCTTACTAAAATGAAAATGAACGTCTCTTTCGTATGTCGTATAGTTTTGTTGTAAAATGGAATTTTTGATTTTTTGAAAAACATTTTCGATGGATAAAACCGGAATCGTTGGTAAAAAATGGCTGGTTAACGAACTCGTCTTTTCTTTTTGGCCCCCAAAAAGTATGCCAAAGACAATCCAATCCGATTTGTCTTTCAAGATTATTCGGTATACAGACGACAAAGACAACAGACAGACAAACACCAACGTGAAATCTTTTTTTTCGGATTCAGGGTGTCTTGAAATATGGAGATTTAATAAAATCCGCGAAAGTCAATTTTTACATCAAACCAATACCTTCTCATTGAGATGAGAATCTAAAAATGAAAAATTGCTAAATAATATTAACAAAATCTTCAAAATATTCAGGTCTCATAGATATCACTTTATACTCAGTTGAAAAAATATAATAATCAAACAGAGGGTTTATTTTTTTAGCTAGTTTTTGAGAGTTAAGAATTTCAAGTGTCACTTCAAAGTCTGTCCAACAAGTTTTTTGTCTGGTCACGCGGCATTGCTATTTTTGTATAAAATTTTAAAATAATTATTCAAAATGTTTATAATGCGAGCTAAAATTGTTTATTTCATACTCACGAAAATTTTAGTACAGTTAAGAATCGATTTATCGACGTTGATTCCAAATAACTGTAAATAATGATCAGCATTTATGCATAATATTTTTTAAAAAATGTCCTGTAACGCTGAGGGTAACGTAATGAGGTAATGTAACGTAAGGTAATAATTAAATCACACTACATATAAAATAAGAGGACATTTTGAATCGCCGAAGTGAAAATCAAATAAATCGTGATAATGTAATTTTTCCCAATTGCTAATAATGGGATTAGATTGGAATGCAAGAATGGGAAAAATGGGGAGTTTATACATGAACTGGGAATATAACGTAAGAAATTCAAAATAAACATCTTATTATATATAGTGATTTTTCCCACATTTTGACATATTTTTACCTACTCTGCATATATTTTAAAAATATTTTTGATTTTTTTTTACCATGGCCGAATGTTTGATAACGCCACCTCAGCTCAGATAGGAGCTATTTCTAATTAAAATGCATACCCATCTCAAATACATTCCTTGATCTCTGAGCTTTATATTTTGATACTCTCTAGGATTAGATTTCATTTAAAAAAATATATTTTGGTCGGTTTGGAATTTTTTTTTCCAAAAATCTCATGGTCTAATATGGTCAATTTTGTCGTAATCGCCTCGAAACTGACTCAATTGAAATTGTAGAAATGAAAAACTTGAAAGAATTATTGTAGGTACTAATATTATTTAACTTATACAATGAAGAGAAAATTTCTTATAGAAGTCTTCTGAATGAAGTTTTCTATTTTAACAAATGGAGATAAATTGGTCAGCCAGGACACAAATCCGGAGATTCATCACTCTCGATCAGTTGGATTCGATGCAACAGGATTTATGAAACAGAGACGTCCTTCCATTTCCATTACAAGTCTAATTACTGATCTAAATTTTCATGGAAAAAACTCTCTCTCTCTCTCTCTCTCTCTCTCTCTCTCTCTCTCTCTCTCTGCGTGCAGCGAAACTTGAATACTCTTTTGCCATTTCTGCACGGTTTTTAAAAATTTCCGAAATAAAGCGATAAATTCTTTATCTCAGGTGATTTTTTTCATAAACTTTTAGTTCAGTATCTAGCGGTTTTGAATTTTCGAAAATTGAGCAAAAGTTTCAAAATGAGAAAATGTTCTGCATCTGAAATTAAAGACCGCCGAGTAGGCTGCCAAGATTCTAAGTTTACTAAAAATTAAATGGGGGCATCATAATGATTTCGATAAGTTGTTTTTTTACGTTTTTAAATGGCATCATTTTATCGAAAAACCTTTCTGATTTCAAGTGCCTTTTTCGTGATCAGTTTAGTATTTTCATGGATGATTCAATTAATTTTTATAATTATACATCATTTTTCGTTTTGAATATTTCATTGGCGGAAAGAAATTTTTCATTTTTATTCCTGCCGTATTGTATCATCATTTCGAATTTTGGAATAGATTTAACTTTCAGGTCCCTAGAAGTTGTATCAATATTCCTATTTTAATTTTTTAAAAGGGGCTTCTGCTGCTTTTTGGTCCAAGATATCTTTTTTGTAAATTCCGTAAAACGGGGCTAACCAGGTCATGTTGGGGAAACTGGGCAACTCGTAATTTTACATTTTATAATTTGATTTCTTTTCCCCTGGACAAAAAATCCAATGATTTTAGGTTATTTTCTGTAAAATAAATGTCAAATTTTATTTTAAAGGTTGTTTACTCCAGTTTCGTGGGTATTTGGATGAGTTCTGATAATGATATTTATGTAAGACTTTAATTATCTGTATTTTTGTCAAGTCGAGTAAAAAACGCTTGCTAAACTCTGCTTGTTAAGTTTTTTGGAAATTTATGTCGCCCATCATATTGTACGCCATCTTAACAAAATCATCTATTTTGAACTAAGATAATTTGTTTTGGCTATAGAATAATTTTCATAAAAAGTTTCGTATTTGTAGGAAAAAGCGGGACATGGTCAGAAATTATATATCCAAGTTGGGATCGTCCCGTTTATTCAAATAATCCGATGAGCAGTCGTGAAATCCTATTCACGGAAATGTCCTTATATTTTTAAGCTCAAATGAACATGTACAAATAACAAGGTTCATGTACTTGACGTCGTTTTGCTATTACTGGAAACAAACACGTATTTTTATGTTATTACTTGTCCTATTTGTTTGATTAACTCTAATATAACGATAGAAGCTTCTAACTTATGATATTTTGCCGCTTGGTATCACAAAGTAGCTATTTTTTGTCTTTTTATTGAAAGTGTACGACTTGATTCTCCACTGAGGGGTTAAGACGGACATATTTTGGACTGCAATAACTAGTTACTTATCTCTAAAGTAAACGAAAGAGGAAGAGTTAGTCATTATAAATTTGAAGCATTATTGTCTAATTTTAATTCTTTCTGCTAATGTATTGAGAAAAAACTAAAAAAATGCTCTGCTTAGCCCCGTCTTACAGTATATTTTCTGAGTGGGGGGAGGTATTGTGACAGAGTGGAGCTTTATGAAACATTAATTTCTAAAGAGCCAGTATGTTGTATATCCCTTTATTCTAGGATCTTCACATTGTCGCAATAAACCGACAAGCATAAAACAGTCATAATGCCCCAGTATGTGGGGCATTGTGACAGAAATGATAACCTCAGTGTTATCACCCTTTTATTTTCCATAATTTTTCCTCATTCTTTTGGGATTTGACAGCAGGACAGGCATGCATGTGCACAAAATGGAATTAATCTTGCAGTAGCACAGCGGCAGTCGTAATTCGCGGTAGCTTGGCTGTCGAGTAGCATGGAGGGTGGTCATTTGCCAGCACTAGAAGCGTCTGATGACAATGTACGCTCATAAAGCACGCGACGCGACGCAAACTGCTCGGGGGTACATTGCGGATCCACCTTCTCGTACCGGTGCAATTGCACTGGCGATGGTCCCCGGGGTGCGGCTCTGCACCCCAGTTCACATGCACCGGATTAGTCGTCAAGAGAGTGTAAGTGGCATCGATGGGATCGACCGTAAATTATACCCAACTACAGATTCAAGGTCTGTTCGCAACCTAAAAGGTGCACAAATCAGAAAATTATAAGTCAGGCTAACCAACTGAGGATATCAATGAAAAATTACCCTAAAATCATAACTACGTTGGAAAAAAAGCATTATTCGGGGCGGCATTATGACAGAGTGGGGCATTATGACAGGGTGGGGCATTATGAACGATTATGTTCTAAAGAGTCGATGAGTGTATGGTATATTTATTCTAGAATCTTCACATTGTTTCAATAATCCAACAGTCATATAAGAGTCTTGATGCCCCCATATGTGGGGCTTTGTGAGTGAAATGTAAAACCTTGGGATCAATTCAATGTAATTCATGTTTGGAAATGTTTGAAACTTTCAAAAACTTATGGGAATTTTTTGAAATTTAAATGAAAATTTATGTAAGTTTGTTAGGTTGTCAAGTTTCACTCAGGAACACGGGGATGAGAATTCTCATCACATTCATCAAGTGATGAATTGTCCTTTCCTATCCTAAAGAGCAAATTGCAGGAAGCTGGTGCACTCCTCAGTATGCAACACAAGCCGATCATATCTCCTTTGGTTCTGGCTTTGTTTTTATACTTTCTTTTGAATGACCGAAGTTTGTTGGGACTAACTTTATGAATGGACACACCACCTTAGACGATTTAGCTGCTTAGTCTGGACTTGATTTTACACTTATGAAAAACACTTCTCGCATCGAGTTTGTAGTTGGGTCTATACTTCAAATAATGAAGAATACAACTAATAATGCAGCCTCGGATAGGATTGACACTTCTATTGACGAGAGGCATGCTCTTGGAAAAGTTTCAGGCGATGAATGGAGACTAGGTGTTTGAAATTCTAGAGGTGTAAATGATCTCAAGGGAAGGGAATTGCGGGATACAATGTGCGCCAGGAAGCTATACATTCTGTGTATATTAAAAACAAAGAAAAAGGGATGTGAAATAAGAAACATAGAAAATGGACTCGAACTTTGGTCAGGAGTAGAGAATGAATCACTTGGTAACAAAGGAGTTTCGACTGCTTGGATAATGAATCACATGGTAGCCAAGGAGTCGCGAATCCTTGGCTACCATGTGATTCATTATCTACCATCAACCGTCATCATCTAATCAGACCGATTAGTCGGTTTGATTATAAATGAAAGAGCGAAACAGCAGGTCAAAAAGTATGAATGTGTATGTCCCAGATTATTATGGGCTAGAATGAAGGTGGAAATCAGAAGGCCTTTTATTGTAACATACTACGCTCCAGTCGATGGTGATAGTAGTGATGTAAAAGATACCTTCACTGTAAAAACTAGAGATCTCTTTTTTTACGGTATCATTTTTTGCCTGTCCTATTTTTGAATAGGATAACTTCATTCTGCTATTTTTAATGTAAAACAAATGACGTTAGGATCCCACCAGTGGTCTTATTTTAGTACCACTCGAGACTGTTTTGTTCTGAGTCTTATTTTAATACCTGAAAATTAGCCCTGAAATAATTTATCTTTTTTACAGTGCTCCGAGACTAGCTAGATGATATTATAGGTACTTGTGATTCTGGGGAAAGAATCATACTACTGGGAAAGATGAACGGCTTGGTTGGCGTTTAACACAAACGTCACTTTGGCAGATATCAAAAATAATTGCATTATAAACTTTGGTAATTTTTCAATACATGAAAATTCAATAAATTTGGATAAAGCCACATATTAGCTGCTCATTTATTATAGTGAACATCATCTTTTCTCTGAAATGAAAATATAAACCGACAAATATAAAGCATGCGAATTCAAATTTCGAATACAAACACTTGCGAAAAATATAAAATTATGAATAACATTTTTAATCTTAATTTTCTTACTTTTCAACTTACTGATGATTCCTACGCTCCATTTCGACTTGATCTAAGTCGAATGTTTTTGCAGTTCAAATTATTAATATCCACAATTTTATCTACAAAAATGCATATGTAATCTGTCAATGTGACAGTTCCCTTTATTGGCAATATGTTTCGATATCGAGCGTTAAAGTTCGAGAATGAATAAATTCTTGTCGTGCCGGTTACCACTAACGGTACGGCTGCTGATGTCGATGGTATCATCGCTGAAATGCGTATGAGCGGTAGCGGATATTTGTTTGTGTGGCTGAGCGAATTTATGAATATGTGTGCTGCGAACGGTCAAGTTCCAAGTGATTGGAGAAAGGCGATTATTGTTCCACTCTACAAAAAAAACGGTGATAAAGTTGACTGTACCAATTATAAAGCGATTATCCTACAAAGCATCGTGGGCAGAAAATTTACCAAAATACTTATTGGTAAGGCCACGGGAATAACTGAAGAAAAGATCTGGAAAGTCCGAAGTGGATTTATGCACAGTTTTCTGTGCATTTGTTGATCTGGAAAAAGCTTTTGATAAGGTGAATAGATCTAAGCTTTGGGAAGTCCCGAAAGAGTATGGAGTGAATCGTTGGCTTCTAAGAGCAATAAAAGCAGTATATAATGGTAGTGAAGCGAGGGTAAGAGTAAATGGACAGTTGAGTGATGGGTTTGATATTAAGCAAAGCATTAGGCAAGACTGCGTTATGTCCTCCTGGATGTTCAGCATATAAATGGACAA
>JAUMHM010000005.1:10131710-10148815 GCA_032362435.1 Melikaiella ostensackeni | reverse complement strand
GTCTACTGGTCATATATATTTTTTCGTAAAAACGTCAACGTTTCGCTCTTCGACGAAGAGCCTCTTCAGTTGTACAATTTAAAACCATATTTCATCAATGGGTGAAGAAGGAGAATATGAGTCCTTCGTTGTAAAGTTAATAAAAAGACGTCAAAGTAATATATCATTCTACAGTAATTCATATTACTAGATAATAAAATGAGAAATTCGTTTTCACTATTATTTACATTTTATTATACACTATGAAAAGTTTGAATTTTATTATCTAGTAATATAAATTACTGTAGAATGAATATACTACTTTGACGTCTTTTTATTAACTTTGCAACGAAGGACTTATATTCTCCTTCTTTACCCATTCATGAAATATGGTTTTAAATTGTTGTACAACTGAAGAGGCTCTTCGTCGAAGAGCGAAACGTTGACGCTTTTACGAAAAAATATATGTGACAAGTAGACCGACAAAATTTACATCAATTCATTTGTCTTTTTTGTTTGAAAATTACTGACTTCAGGTTAATTTAAAGTTAGCTTGAATAGTGCAAAAAGTGCTAAAATTAAAGTGAAAAGTTTTTCTTTTGTTAGGAATAATGAAAGGAAAACTCGATTTTCTATTAATTAAAACTCAATGAAAAGGTTCCTTTTTTTTATTTTCCTCTATTGAGCTATCTATGACTGTGGAAATTAATTTTTTTTCTAATTAAATTTTTAATTTCATCACTCAGTAATAAAAAAATATTAAAACAAAAGAAGACTATGCAACTTCATATTGAATAGACGGAAGGAGAACACTAGAAAGCCACGTACTTTATTATTATAGATTATTCATTATTTATTTATTCAAATTATAATTAATCGAAATAACCCAGAATGCACAAAAGGAAGTTTTTGTAGTCGTTTGAAATTTCAGGATTTGATAATCCACCCTGCTATTGAATTATTTAAGTCGATAATGAGCATATACTTCAACAGCTGTTTTATGATAAAAATGGTTATTCATTCAAGGTTCTGAATCAAAGGTGTGACGTAATGCCAAATTTCCTAAGTGAACTGAATAAAAGGGAAATGCAACTTATTTTCATTGTGGAAAATAAATGGTAATGATCATTGGTCAGGGAATATATAATTGGCCGCAAGAAAGTTAAGGAATTTGACAAATTAAATTTTGCGGACACCCTGTAAAATACCCAACATCTAAAGCAAAAAGAAAGCAAAATAATTTTATTTTATTTTCGCTTTAAAAAATTAAGTAAAATTGACTTCTCGTTAAGTGGTTTATCAAACGTCTCACTCAAACAATTATTGCGAAGTGACTTTTCAAAGAAAAATTCTTCATTATCCAGCACACAATTTTTTCATCAGAAATAGTTAATACAAAGAAAGGGAACTTACTATAAATCAGTAATCTTAAAGCATATCAGATCGCTGAATATGTTGCAATATTTAGACAAATGATGACGTTTCTGGAACAATCTAAGAAATGTCTTTTTCAAGCGGTAATTAAGATTATAAATTTGCTACTTTTATATCGTCGACAAATATTTAATCAACTGAATATCTTCTGTTTAAAATTGGTTTACTTCGTCTTATTGAAAAAATCCTAAGAAACGATGTCTCATCGCAATTACGTTAAACTTCGTTACGCATTACGAGTCGAAAGTAACACGCTATTTACAAATTTTATTTTACAGATTGACTAATACAAATGTTTGTTCATCAAACACGCGTATATTCGATTTATAACACGTTGTGAAATATGTTCACTAAGTGGATTACTTGATTAACGAATGTCGTTTTTGTGGATTTATGACTCATTCTTTGTAAAATCAGTTTACAATTGCGTAATACAGGAGTCGACATTTTAACAAACTTTCTCGAAATTTGAAGATCATTCTAAACAAATTTTCACAAATAACGCTTTTGAAATTTGGAGAAACTTTTATTCAATTTTGAGTTAATCAGTTGTACAGTCACACACTTTTTCTAAAATCACGACCATTTACACATATAAAAACCTATTCTATGAGAGATGTAAGAAAAATATAAAATTCCGCATACGAAGAGAGTTCAACCACATTACAACAAAGCACATATTGACTTCAGCTAGAGAATCCAAATACATTTTTCAAGCATTCATTGTTCACCTTTTCTCTAGTATTTCTTGAACTTCCTGTAGAGTTTTTCCCTTGGTTTCTGGAATGTAGAAGCAGTATATGACTAGTAGAAACATAGTTGAACCATAGCAAGCAAAGACATATTCAGCAGGCATGATGTCCAGCATATTCTGGTAGGTCTTGCTCGAAATGAAGGAAAAGACTCCAGAGGTAACGCTCACTATAGCAGAAGCATAGCCTTTGATATTAGGTGAGAAAATTTCACTAAGGATTGTGCAAGGCACAGGAACCATGCCAATGCAGACAAAAGATTGGAAAATAAAAACTGAAACGATGGGTATCCATTGGATTGATTCAGCCTCAAACCCATAGTGAATTAAAGCAGAGTCTGCAGAAAGTAGCATCATAGCGAGAGAAATTCCTCCACTCGAAAGTCCCAATAAAATTCTTCTTCCGCATTTGTCGATCGCGAACATTCCGATCCATCCTGAGATAATTCCAAAACAGTTCACCAAAATCACAATTATTGAAGGTTCCATGATATTCACTTTAGCATTTCTTAAAATAACTTCCATGTAGAATGTAAGGGTATAGAGTCCACTGATCTGCAGGAACGCAAACAACACATTAGCGATGATCAAAGCCTTCCTGTTCTTTGGTTTATTAAATTCCTTCATTAGGTTCGAGAAACTAGGAGCATCTTTTGTATTGATGAATACTTTGGTGTTCTCCAATTCTACAACAGAGTTTGCTTTTCTGTGGTACCATTTGATGGCTTCTTCAGCTTCCTGATATTTTCCCAGTTTTACTAAATAATGAGGTGATTCTGGAAGCATTAGGAATGTGCTCAGGAAAATCAGATTTGGTATCAGAGATATGGAAGCTGATAGCCTCATGGAGAGGTAGGGTCCCATTATGTTGCCTAGGAGAGTTCCTAGAGGTTGGCAATTCATGATAAGAGCTACTAGGGCTCCTCGTATTTTTGGGTCTGATACTTCACCAATGTAGAGGGGGAAACATACGAAGAAGAAACCGAATGATATCCCTGATAAAAACCTTGATGCGTATATCCAGTGTATGGAGTCCACTGATAGAAGCAGTGCCCATCCTACAAGCTGAGGGATACCAGCGTAGAAGGCTGTTCTTTTACTTCCTACAAGCGAGACACCAATTGCACCCAGAATTGCACCTAGAATTCTACCCAAACTCAGCAAGGCGACAATCCATGATGCTTCGCCGTCAGATACCAGGATAGGGGAGTCCGGGCTTGTTAGCTTTGCTATGTAGGGTGATGTCCATCCACTTATGAGACCTACTCCAAGCGACAGGAGACCCACTGAAAAAAGAAAATTTGGTTAGAAAATTAGGAAATTCGACTGATTTTGTTGCATTTTGGTGTAGGGCATGTATCTTCTTTAGAGGTTAGAAGGACATCAGAGGGGAAAGTTGAACTACCTATTTTGGAAAATTAGGGGTCGGTACACTGTTCAGTTGATTTTAGTCTTTTTAGTGATTAAATTGTATTATAGCGTCCTTTTTGCAGCTTTGTTTAATTACTATTTGTTATTATAATGTTCGTTCATGTATTATTCCAATCATTAGAAATTAGACCAGCATTAGTATATCCGCTCTTTAGATGATCGAACAACTACCTATAAAGTCCCATCAATAACTAAGATCCTTTGCAAAATTATTGGATTCTGTTGGACCATTTTCTGTTCTTCAATTCATTTAATTAAGGTGTTTTTAGATTCTTATGATGATAATGTAGTATCATAGGGGATGTCCTTCCCTTAGTTTGACCAACTACAAAGGACAAGAGCCCCACTACTATAAAAAGTCTTTTGGAAAATTAGGTCTAGAGTAACTATTGAGTTTGGAAATATTTTATAAATTTCATTTCATTATGATATAATTTTATTGTTATTCTGTTAATCTAATAGATATATGGAGATGCTGATTTATTCTTTAGAAAATTTACTAACTCACAAGTACAAAAGACTCAATAAAAGGTAATTATTGGCTTCTGGCTAGTAATTCTGTTTTTGACATTTGGTTCCTATTAACAATCAATTATTAAAATACGAAATATTAAATAAAATAGAAAATATTATTGACCTTCTATGGCAGCGATCCAGTAAGGCAATTTGGAATAATTGTTCAAGATATTTCCTATTCCCCAAATCATTTTCACTAACTATATGTATGTGCCTGCCAACACGAATTCTCAAAGACTGGCCTCGCCAAACGAGATGTCTTCTATTTCACTTGATTTCTGGATTGATAAGGTACGCGTCACAATGAAATCTCAAATTTCGTGTTGACACATCTTTCGTCTTTTATTCAAGTGGTCATAATTTCTCATAGTTGATTGCACTCAACGTGTTTTTAGAACTTCGTAATTCTTCTTCAAAATTCAAATTACGTTTTTCTTTTCTAGTTTCTTTATTAATTGCTAATCAATCTTAATTTCTGACGACATTACATCATGTCATGATTTTTACGAGCTTCTTGTTTCGTACTGACAATGTACAAAAGGGTAATAAAAAATGAGGAAGGCTGCATGATAAGAATCTCAGTCTTTTCCACTGTCGTCGATTCCTAAAAAACCAAATCCTATTTTATACATCACTTGCACCAGCCTCGTAAATCAGATAAGCCTTTTTCTTTCACCTATGCTGATAAGATATTTAGTCGTTTTCCTTTCAAGGTACACTTAACCTACCAGAATTCCTTGTTTTGAGTTTGTCTTTCATTCAAAACGACCACACTCTTCTTCTAGTCGCCTTGAGTAGCATGTCCTGAATCTCTTGAAGGGACTTCGCCTTTGTTTTTCGGAACCCAAACAAGCCCAACGTGAGAGAAAATACCATACTTGATGCATGTATCCAAAAAACATATTCTTCAGCTGTAAGATCCACTGAAGGTTGATACGCCTTACTTGAAACAAAAGCAAACAATGCAGAAGAGGCACTTGCGGTACATCCAGCAATGCTCTTCAGATTTGAAGGTAATAATTCTCCAAGAATGGTGTTTGAAATTGGTAACAAACCTGTGCGTATCATCATAAATGTAATAAGGGAGAAGATTGGAAGCCACTCTAACGTATCTGGATCGTATTCCGTACGTAGAAGCATATAATGCATTCCTAAGAGAGTTGTGCCTACCACTACTCCAATTCGATATGCAATTTGATATGCATATATATACATTTGATATGCACAGCAATAACCGTCTTCCCCATCGATCGATAGCATAAACTGTAGCCCAGGCGAAAATAATTCCGATTATGCCCACGATGATCACGACAGAGGAAGGTTCTATCGAAGGAACCTTAGAATTTTTTAGAACGGTCCCCATGTAGGAGACAATGTCGTTTATTCCAGAAATATGTAATAAGGAAACATTTCTTGTTTTTGGGTTCATTCATTTCCTTCATTTTGGATCTAAAAAATGTTTTTTTAAGCCTCTACTAATTTTTGTGTCAATGCTAGTTTTTCCTTAAGATCTACATTTCTATGATACCAAGCAATGGATCGTGCTACTTTTTCTCGCATGTTCTTGTTCATAAAGTAGTGAGGAGATGGCGGAATGAAAATGAAGAAGGTTAGGTAGATGATGGTGAAGGTTAGACCAACGATGGAGAACGAGGTCTCTGATAGGTTGCGTCTCAGAATGTTGCCCAAGGTTGTGTCAAGGGAAATTCTTCTGATAACGCAGCCCATGAGCCCAATTTCATATCACATTATATAATGCAATTGAAAATGAGTTCGATTTCAATTTTTTTTTAACCTTACGTTTAATTGTTAACTTTTTCTATTATGAAAGTATTTAATTTACAGTGCTCAATTCCAAAATCTTTTGCTTTAAAAATGTTCTGTTTTAGATCTTCATATGTAAGAATACATTTTCAATTTGAATAATTATAAAATGCATTTTTAAAGACTTGAATAATTAAACATTAAAAAGTTTTGACGATTTAAAATTGAACTATTTCAGTTCGAAAGCCTTAGTAGTTAAACAAACTTAAATGTACGATTAAAATTTTATAAACTATTTTCAATTTGTAAATAATCTCAAATTAATATATTCTTGATTGAGAGCTTTTATTCAACTTCAAATTCGATTTAAATATTGTTTCAGTCTAAAATATTCTATTTATAAACCATTCAATTTGAAATTTTTTAATTAAAAAAAAAACAATTTTTCAAATATTTAGCAATATTTGACTGGACATTCAAAATAAGCAATTATGAATCAAATACTGAAAAGTTAACAATCCTTTCATCTAAATCAGGATTGTTTGAAATAGAAAGCGTTAAGTCTTTGAAATTTCAGAGTGCTACATTTGGATTTTGAACGTTAAAGTTCTAATAGTTCAATTTCTAAAATTTTCAGTTTGCAAGGGAAAGTGTTAAATTTTGATTTACGAACAAAAATAAAACAATATTTAATTTAAAATGACTCAAAATTAAAATAATTCAACTTCTAATTTAAAAAGTGTTAAGTTAAAAAAAATCGTTCAATTTTCAATGTTCCTAACTTAAAATTGCTTAAGATGATATAATTTTGAACATTTACAAATTTATTGATTTATTCTTTCCTTAGAGCATTGAAAAAGATAGCATGGATCTATATTTTTTAACCAGAAATCTTTGAACTGTTCAATTTATAAAAGTATAAAATTTAAAATTTTGCAGTTGAAGGGCATTTAATTTAAAATTGTTCAATTGAACTATTTTTAAATCGTTTGGAATCGATGAAATCTTTGTGGAATTTTTTGGAAATCTTTCTGAAATCTTTAAAACCTTTGCGAAATCTTTGAATGCCTAGTGAAATTTTTGAAATCTTTATGTGATCATTAAAATCTTTGTCAAATATTTAAAAACTTTGTTAACTCTTTTGAAATCTTTGCAATTTTCTCAAATATTTTGAAATATTCAAAAACTTTGTTAAATCTTTTGGAATCTGTTTCTAAATTTTCAGATTTTGAAATCTCTGAAATCTTTGTGAATTTTTTAAAATGTATGTGAAATCTTTTGGAATCTTTGTGAAATTTTAGAAATCTTTATGTAATCATTAAAATCTTTGTGAAATGTTAAACAACTTTATTAACTCTTTTGGTATGTTTATAATATTTCTGATATCATTAAAACCTTCACGAAATCTTTGAAATCTTCTAAAATTTTTTGGAATCTTTGTGAAGTCTTTCAAACTTAAAAATTGTTCAATTGATAAGTGTATAAAGCTTCCATTTTGTACGCCTAAATTATTGAGCATTCGAATTAAAATTTTCTAAATTGAAAATTTCTGTAGTATCAATTTCGAAACTTTATAATTCAAGAGAGTTGCACTTAAAGTGCTTTAATTTGCAGTTCAGTTGTGACATTTTCGAATAAAAAATTTTTACCGGCAGGAGTTCGAATTTTTCAATTTTAATGACCGTGAAAAATTTTTGCCAACCGGGAAAAAGCCGGAAAATGGTCGTGATTTTCGATAAAAACTGCGACTCTGTTTCAATATGAAGAAGAAGCTAGTAAAATTAGTTTACAAATTTTATTTTTAATTGTCTCTGCAGATTTTAGAATATTTAAAATGACTTGAAGACATTAATACATAGAATAATCAAACAGTTCGTATTTCCACACTGGCTGAAACTGATAAAATTTTGCCTTATCACGTCTAGAATTGCGTTTCTAAAGCGACAGTGAACTGATGCAAGAACAAGTGACTATTAGTCAAGTTTCTTCATTTAAGTCTCTTTAAACTTTATTGTAGATAAAAATGATTGTAACAGTGCAGGATGTCTTAAAATAGCTTGTATTTAAAAGTATCACTTAATTAAAAATGATGTCTTAATTTTTATAATATCACATGAAAATTTTTTCCTCTTAATATGGCGAAAGTTAATAAAATTTTAAGTTTAATAAGTCCAAATTAAAGGCAAAGTGTCAAATTCATTAAAAATTGTTGCAAAAAAACATATAATTAGGATGCTTTCGAAAAATTGGAATAACTCTGGAAATAATTAACATTTTCCAAAACTCTTGCCTTAATTCTGAAGATAAGTCTGCACAGTATATTGCTAAATTATTTAAATATTTTAAGAATTTTTCCCCTGGATTCTAACCTAGGGTCACACTTGGTGCAAAAAGTTGCAAAATTTCAAATACTGTTTGTACCCACGACATGAATTTAAAAAATTCGAATCAATAATATTGTTATAAATAATATTAAAATTTATTAAAATATGATAAATAATGATCTAGGAAAAACATTCTTCAAATATTTTAATAATTTAGCAAAATACTGTAAAGACCAAGGTGTTCCAAAAAATGTTTTTTCTTTAATTTTTAGTCGCAATCATGGAAACACATGTTCTTCTGGGCTTGAAATAAACCCATAAATTTTGATATATATATTTTTTAAATATTTAGTGGTCGCTCAAAACACTTTTTTGTGAAAATTGGTATTTTCAGGAGTTTTTCATTTTTCAATCACAAATATATTGAGGCTAAGAATGTCTTTTTTGTGTGAAATTGTTGGTAAATATATTTCAAAAATCAATTATTTTTTGTAGATAAAAAAAATATTTGGTGTCTGTACAGGTCATAAAAGTTGCAATTTTGCAGGAAAGTTTAGATATAAGAGCACAATTAATCATACCCCTAATCATTTTTTATACGGAGCTAAAACTTCTAAGATACTCTGTATATACTAAAGAAAAAATCTACTATGGAGATGAGGTTGAAAAATAAAAAATGAAGCTATGAAAAATCATTAAATATATATAAAAATATTTTTCCGTGTAATAACAATTGTAGTCTTTTTTGTGTTACCTTTTTTTCTCGAGAGCATCTTCTGATCCGAACCGAACTTAAAACAACAGAGACAGACTCTTAAACATTTTAGTTACTATATTTTAATTGCTGTCTTACAAACATAGGCAAATAAAGTTGTGCAGCTTTACCTGGAACCTTACTCATAATTTATTTTATTTAAATTAAAATTCATCAAAGACTTGCCTATCTCTGTTTTTTATTGACTTTTTTTTGGTATGCCCCTCAACTATTATAAGCCCAAAATGAAAAAAGTTCCTTTGATGGCCTTTTAAAATATCTTAGGCTTTGGCCATTTGGGTAAAATTTTCTTTTTTAGCCTTGGCTTGAGAAAAGCTTGATCTTAAGGTTTGCTTGCTCAAATCCTTTAGTTTGGCATCTAAAAGAGGATCCCAATTTTTCAGTGTCTAGTGCCATTTGGAACCCTTCTCAATTTGTTTAAGCGGTTAAATGTCAGTTTTTTGGAAATTGCTCGTTTCTGATTCGTTCTACGATTATCCACAAGAATGCGACTTCATTCTCTACCAATACCTGTCAGGCACTTTCTTAGCGAAGTTTTTTCCACACTCTTAGTGCAGTTTGTCAATTTAAATCTATCAGTACATAAAAATTAATTTCTATACTTTTTTATAAACACTCAAGCGCAGAAACTTCAAAAGAGAAAAGTCACACTCAATGATGAAATCCGCGTTGCTGTTTACAAGAAAAAGTGAGCGGCATGGGATTCGGACAGAGTGAAAGAGTGTGTGAATGATTTTTTCAAGAAATTGTATGGAGGTCAAGATATGGAACGTAAGAACTGTGACACAGAAGAGGATACGTGAGACAATCCCGTTTTAGGTGGCGAAAGAAGAATTGATAACCGCGAAATCATATCCGCAATTAAGAAACTAAAGAATGGTTAGGCGGCTGGTTAGATGGCATCACCGCTGAAATGCTTAAGAGCGGTGGCTGATATTTGTTTGTGTGGCTGAGCGATTTTATGAATATATGTGCTGAGAACGGTGAAGTCCCAAATGATTGAAGAAAGGTGATTATCGTTATCCACAAAGGAAAGGGTGATAAGGGTGACTGTACTAATCATAGAGCTTATAAAGTGAAGAAACGGAAAAGTTGTTAATCCTTCATAGAATCAATGTCTGGGCATGTAGTAGTTACATAAATAAAGACTAAACTCAACGACAACTTCCAGACTATAGTAAGTCACTATAGTCTGGAAGTTGTTTCTGACTTCGGCCTTTATTGATGTAACTAATTATAGAGCGACTACTAAGTCCCGTGGGGAAAGTATTTACCAAAAAACTTATTGATAAGGTCATAGGAATGAGTAAAAAAAAGATCTGAGAAGTCCAATGTGGATTTATGCCAGGGAAGTCATTTGCCGATCACATATTCAACTTGAGGCAGATAACAGGAAAAAAGTTTGAGAGTGAACAAAAAAACTTTGCTGTGCATTTGTTTATCTGGAGAAAGCTTACGATAAGGTGGATAGAACTAAGCTTTGGGAAGTCCTGAAAGAGTGTACAGTGAATGGTTGGTTCCCAAAAGCAATAAAATCAATATACGATGGTAATAAGCGAGTGTAAAAGTAAATTGATAACTGCGCGATTAGTTTGATATTGAGCAGGGCGTTAGGCAAGGCTGTGTTATGTCCTCTTGGATGTTCAATCTATACATAGAGAAATGTCTGAGAATAGCTCTCTTTGACGAAGAAGGTGTTGATCTTGAAATAGTGAAAGTGCGTGGACTGCACGGAAAACGAAATGTTCATGGATCAAGTAAATTTTTCTTGGTTTATATCAACTATGAGTACGAGTGGGGACGATAGAATTATGATGTTGGTGCAAGTAAATAAAAAATTGGTATCGCTTGCTTGGAACAAGATTTTATTTTTATGTTCTGAGAAAATGCAGTATCATATGGAATATTGCATTTCATTAGCTTAGAACTGTATAGTATTAATGTTTACTAACGTATATTTTCATGAAGAAAATATTTTACTTGAGAGAAAGTAATACTAAAATAATTTAAGTATATATTATCTCAATTGAAGAATACATTGTGTTGTGACAAAACACATCAAAGAAAGATTCTCACTGGTTTGAAGCAAAAACATTATTTTACTGACACAAATACACGATTTGTCACGATTTGCTTCACTCAAAAAATGTTATGTTTGATATAGGGATGCAAAAATATAGAAAGTCTCACAAACTAACCTTAGAAGATTAAAAACAACTCTCTTTAATAACAAAAAGGGTATTTCCAAGCCCTTTCACAATTTCATGCAGGTATTTCATACATTTCAAAAATTAATAATTTTGAACTTTATGTTGAAAATGGAAATTGTCAGAAAGAACAGAAGATATTAGAAAGTGTCATATATTATACATATATTTATAGTAAACAGTTGTCGTAAAGTATAAGTCTATCAATTATTACTATTTTTATTTTAATAACAATTTTTTATAGTACTTCTAGATACATTCCAAAAACAATCCAAAAAATATAAATATGGGTATACATATTTACAAAGGGTGATTCATGCCCCTTGAGAGTGATACTTATTATGAACTATTTTAAATATTTACTGAAATATGTTTATTTACATGCACTGTGTGATGCAATTCTATGTCGAAATAAATAAAATATCTGTATCAAAAATCGTAAAAAGAGTTTAAATATTCACTTTTTATTCCTAAAGAGGGATGTTGTTGTTCACCAAATGAAAACTCTTTGTGAGATGTTCCACTAAGTTAAGTTTTAAATACACCGTGAATTTCTTTTAAATACTTATTTATTTGAGGCAAGCTTCTCAAGGATCATGCTGAGAAAACAGATGTCTTCGCTAAGTTTATTAATTTTCTTATCCGATGAACATGCATATTATAATTAAATGAGATAGTAATCAAAGTGAGTACATGGATTTACTTGGATCAAGAAACAGTTAATTAGAGTTTAAGTTACTTGTCCTAAAAACATCATATTCTTGATCTTATATTTTATTTAACTTTACACAAATAAAAATGATTAAATGAATTGATTCACTAGTTATTTGCTTCAAATCTATATATTCTGGATCCAAGTAGTTTTACTGATTCTCTTATTTCCTTGATTCAAAAAAATCGGTCCCTTGAACTCGTAAAAAAGTGGCTCCTTTCAAGTGAAATCGGTCAAGTAATTACATTTACTCGATTCAATGCAATTTCTTTCCGTGTGGCGTTTGCAGTTAATAAGATTGTTACGGCAGAATCAGTCGATGATTTTCAGAGAGTGGTGAGCAGACTGGATATCATCATGAAGAGTATGGTTCTTAAGATTAACGTCAATAGAACAAAAATTATTGTGTTTGAAAGAACGGGTGATAAAACAGTATGCAATATTGCCTTAAGCGTAGAGAAGGTAGAACAAGTTTTTGATTTCGCGTATCTTGGAAGTTTATTTACTGCTGACGTAAAGATAGATGCAGAAACATTCAGACGTTTGAACGAGGGGAGAAAAATTATTGGCAGTATACGAGCCATTAGGAGAAGTAAAAATGTAATGAACAAGTCTAAAATTGCAATGTTTAATTCTTTGCTTGTACTCACCTTGCTGTATGGTGATAAGTGGGTTTATGACGATTTTGGTGTAGTAGGAGCATTGATTGGCGGATATGTGTTTGTGTGGCTGAGCGAATTTATGAATATGGTATGTGTGCTGAGAACGGTGAAGTTCCAAATGATTGGAGAAAGGTGAATATCTTTCCTCTCTAGAAGGAAATGGGTGTTAAAGGTGGCTGTACTAATTATAGAACGATTAGCCTACTTAGTACCATGAACAAAGTATTTACTAAAATACTTATTAGTTAGGTCATGGAAATAACTAAAGAAAGGAACTGAGAAGTTCAATGTGAATTCATGCCAGGGAGATCATGTGCGAATCACGTATTCAGCTCGAGCCAGATCGCAGAAAAAAGTTTGAGAGTAAACAAAAAAGTTTTGTGTGCGTTTGTTGATCTGGATAGAACTTTCGATAAGATGGATAGAAGTAAACTTTGGGAAGTCCTGAAAGTGTATGGAGTGAATGGTTGGCTGCTGAAAGCAGTAAAAGCAATATATAATGGTTTTATAGCAAGTGTAAGAATAAATGGACAACTGAGCAATTGGTTTCATATTAAGCAGGGCGTTGGGCAAGGCTGCGTTTATGTCCTCCTGTTTGTTCAATATATACATGGACAAATATCTAAGAATGGCTCTCTTCGACGAGGAAGTTGTTGATGTCAGGATAGTGAAAGTGCGTGGACTGGTGTTTGTAGATGATAAGTTTGTTACGGCAGAATTATTCGCTGATTTTCAGGGAATGATGAGCAGATTGGATACCAGCATGAAGAGTATGGGTCTCAGGATCAATGTGCATAAAACAAAAGTTATTTATTTTGAAACAAGGGATGAGAAAACTGTACGTAACATTGCCTTAAGCGACGAGAAGATAGAACAAGTTGTTGGTTTCGTGTATCTTGGAGGGTATCTTGGGTGATTGCTAGAGAAATTGATCAGCGACTCGTGTCTGAGCGATGTTGTGGAAAGAGTGTGTCGTTTGAATGAGCAACACGCGACTTCTAGATTAATTAAAAACCTATCCCCTCTCCTACACATCATTTACTTATCCTTACTATATATATTCCTACATCTTCGGCAGTGTCACGAGGCTAGAACCGAACGAGCATAATAATAGTAATAAAATAGTAGAATATAATAATAGAAGTTTTCTTCTGAAGTTATCGCAAAAATGTGAGAAACTTTCTTTTGTATAAACAATACACCCGGAGATTGAAGAATGATTGGAGTACTTAATACTAAGGAATTCTAGTCAATAGACTTGAGTCTTTCATTCGGCTTTGTAATTATTTGATTTCTCTCGTGTCAGCTGCTTGAACAACCGATTCGTATCCGAACTTCAATATTTGATGGAAGCTTGCTCAAATATCGAGATTCCAGAGAACATCCTTGCTTACCTTAGTATCGGTCAAATCGAGTGCTCAATCCTATTGTGTAATTGAATTCAATTGCGTTTGTCATCGAGAACAATCGTTGTGTGTTTAAGGTAATACTGATGCAGCTGCTTTCTGAGAAACATGCTATAATTCTCACAATAAAAATATAATCTTCTGTGCCTTTAATTGCAATATTGTTATTGATGCTATTGTTGAAGGAAGAAAAAATTATTTTCCATGAAAACTATTTGAAACATACACAGGCATGAAAATGAGCCAAAATCATGGGAGCGTTATAAAAAGTATATTTAAATACGTTTCTTCCGAGACTTGACTTTTAGCACGACAAACTACCCTAAGATTCTTTATTCTTTCTTTCCCAAAATCGGAAAGTGTATATTTTTTAAATGTGCATCTTTGTATTCCTCACTTCAGCATATGGTCTTGCTTATTATTGATCACAATTCTACGTCTTTTATTAGAGTTACAGTAGGAAATCTTAACATATTTTATATTTAAGGATATAAATTGACTACTTTTCCTTTTTTTAGTTTTTTGAGAGCTTCAGAGACTGAATACTCAATAACCATCGAAATACGATTACCGAATTTATATCCTGCATATATCCTTATAGAAACCGGACAATATCCGTTAAAGATTTCGAATACGGAAATATGAGAGCCGTTTACATTTTGGATTAGAAACCAGATACAAAACCAGTTTAAGAACCCGGAAAGGATCGGATAGAAACCAAATTCTATCCGGGCCTTATCAGCAATCCTTTCCTACATTTTTAGTAGGGATCGTAAAAGACCGATGAGCCTTTCCAGAAGACAACTTTGATCTCATAGATATATTTTTTTACGATAACTTTTATTTTGCCTTGAGGCACTGAAAACTCCAACGAGAATTTCTCTTCAGAGTTAGAATTTTTCACGAAAAAGTCACTCTTTCCTTCAGGGTCGAAAGTTGTGCATTCCACTCTGATGTTTTTCCGTCTGTTCACCTTTGCTTTATCGGAAGGTTCTCCTGAAAGGTTTGATGCAATGGACATTTCCTTCTAGAAGAAGCAGTAAAATAAAAGAAAGGAAGAGTAAAGAAATTCTTCCAGTGTGAAGAAATCTGGCAAAGAGTTAAAATTCAAAAGTTGAATTTGAAACGTTTCGTACAGAAAACTACATTTTTTAGTTTTTTTTTAAGCTTCAGACCCTTCATCGTTTCAATTAGAAAATTGTTTTAGAAATCACGGTCGCAGGTAGAAATTTCTCTTTCTGAACGAAATATTAAAAAAAAAAAAATTGACAATGAAAGGAGAATTCTAGTTGTAATGATACTAAACTTCCAGTCGTCGTAAGAGCTTCTAAATTTGGATTACCCTGAACTTCGACGATCTAGTAGCATCGCTCTTGTACTATTTCTAAAACTGGTCCGAGTTTACGACGTATTTCTCTGCGTGCTGGTTTTACGTTTTGGTTTTCAGAAGCCAACTGTCGTAAACTCTAGGTAAGAGCTGGGTTGGCGTATTACTGACATGTTCTCAACTTTTAGGAAATGAAAATTTACAAAAATTCGGAGCAATCGTTAAGAATGCGTACTTTTGAAAATAAGTTTTAGAGAAGCTCCCCTTGAAGAGATTCTTGCAGGGATCACAGTCCTTCCCCCTTTTACCTAATCCATTTTTCCCCCTTAAATTAAAAAAATTCCCTAAAATACCTGAAATCGAGAATGCTGATCCTTTTTCTCATTTTTTTAAACAATTTTCTAAGATTTGTCAAATATTTTAAAGATTTTAAAAGGTTTACAAGGTTTCAAAGATTTCAAGAGATTTTAGAATATTTCAAGAGGATTCACAAATATTTCAAATATTTCAACGTAGATTTTAAAGATCTCAAAATAAGGGTTCCAAAGATTTCACAAAGAATTAAAAGATCTCAAAATATCCAAATGATTTTGCACAGATTATAAGAAATCACAAAAATTTTAAAATTTCACAAAGATTTTGAAGATTTCAAGAGAATTCACAAAGATTTCAAAGAATTCACAGAAATTGCAATGATTTCACAAATAAATGAGAAATATTTCAGAGGCTTGAAAATTTTGAACAGGAGCCGTTCACAAAATACGTGATACATTTTTTAGGAACTTTATCCCCCCCCCCCCTCGGGGGGGCTCTTTTTTTATTGATTTTAACATGAAGAATAATACTTTGACAGGCACCCTCACCCCTACACATGTCACGTTTTTTGTGAATGACCCCCAAAGATTTCAAGGATTTGAAGAAAATATCACAAAATTTCAAAGATCTTGGAATATTCCAAAATATAATAATAATAATAATTTCGCAGAGATTTAAAGATTTCACAAAAGTTTCTAAGATTCACAAAGATTTCAAAAATCTCAAAATATTTCACAAATATTTCAAAAGATTTCCGAATATTTCAAGAGAATACACAAATATTATAAAGATTCTACAAAGATTTCAAAGAGCTCAAAATATTCCAAAAGGATTCAAAGATATCAAGAGGATTCAAAAATATTTCAAAGAATTCACAAATATTCAAAAAACGTCAAAATATTTCAATAGTTTCACAAAATTTTCAAAGATCTCAAAATATTTTAAACGTTTCGCAAAGACTTAAGGAATTCACAACATTTTTAAGATTTACCAAATATGTCAAAGATTCTAAAAGTTTTCCAAGATTTCAAAATATTTCCCAAAGATTTTAAAGATTTCACAAAGGTTTCAGAATATTTCATGACAATTCACAAAGATATCAAAGGAATAAAAGAAATAAATATTTAAACCAGAAAGACGAATTTGTAACAAAAGAATTGAATTTCTAAACTAAGAATGTGAATTTTCAACAAAATAGGTAAATTTTCAACTTGAACGATGAGTCTTCAACCAAAAAAAAAAAGAATTTTTAACAAAGTAGCTCCACTTTCAACCAAATAGTTGAATTTTCAACCAAAAAAGGTGAATTCTCAACAAAAAATGTAATAGTTGATATTTCAATCAAAAACAGTTGAATTCAACCATAAAAAACGAATTTTCAACAGAATAGTTCATTTTCAGCCAAACAGTTGAATTTTCAACCACATAGTTGAATTTTCTAGCAAACTGCTGAATTTTTAACCCGAAAATATGAATTTTCAACAATAACGTTAATATTCAAT
>JAUMHM010000005.1:10114670-10131610 GCA_032362435.1 Melikaiella ostensackeni | reverse complement strand
TATCAAGCTGAAAATCTGACAGAACGTCAATGACACTTCTGCCAACACAACAAAAAAAGAAGAATTGAAATCGGCCGAACGAAAGCGCCACACGGTGACGAGTCGTAAAACTTTCTGATCAAGGTGGTATTCGTTAATATCGCATTGAAGGAAAATTGGCTCAAGACTCCTAAGCGATCAAAAAATCAATTGAAAACAATTCAAATTGCATTTGTCTATGATAATAAGATTGAGATACTATTATGACATGGTTTAATTGAAACTGTGTAAACTTTTCGATTTACGTTTCATTTTGTAATTAAATTGTGTCTCAATTGAAAATTAAAATTACAAAAATTGACGAATTAAAGAATGAACATTGCCTTGTCTGAATTTTATTTGTGTACGGTCAATTATTTAATTGAAAAAGGTTTCATTTAGAAAACATATGTATGTGACGAAATTTTTTCACAGAGAAATACGAAATGTTAACTATCGAGTGTGCTAAGTTGGTTCCGCCGAATAGAACTTAAATTATAAAATTCCATTTAGGTATTCAGGTACTTAGGTAAGGTGAATGGTAGTATACCCAGAGATAGGCCGAAGAAAGAATGGTTGGAATGTGCGAATGAGACTGTAAAGCGAAGCGATATAAAGAGTTATGGAAACACGAGAGCTTGCATGAAAAGATGTATGGCTATAATAGAAGAAAAATATGGATTCAAGGATAGGGATGTATGATTATTGATTCATAAATATCCAGAGGTAGACCGAAAAAAGAATGGTTGGAATGTGCAAATGATACTAAAGTGAAGAGTTATGAAGAGTCGTAGAAATACAAGAGCTTACATGAAACGATGCATAGATGTAAAGGAAGCAAAAGATGTATTCAAGGATAGGAATGTATAGAGGACAATTGTTTATAAGAAGAAGAGTGACGCCTGAAACGAAATAATTTGGATACTAACGGGCCCGCGTGAAGTGATTTGCTCAGTGGATTCGTATAATGGCTTTTCGTGACGCTCTTCACCTGGGGTGATTGCTCGATAGATGGATCAGCGACGCGTGTCGGAGCGGTGTTATGGCACGAGTGTGTCATTTGATTGGACAACACGCGATGACTTCAACATTGATCTAAGACCTATCCCTCCTCCTGCTCCTATACATCCCTCACTTACCTTTACCATATAAGTTCTTTGATTCCCGATAGTATAACAAGGCTAGAACCAAACGAGTTACGGTCACCCCGAGAGGGATTAGGCTGATTGGTACAATAATAAAAATACTATTCGTAAGCTCGCAATAACAAGTTCTATAATTTGTTATTTTCTGTTCACCTGTTTATGTTTTTTGAAACAGAGAGTTGGAAAAGGGGCTGGCGGGATGTGGCAACAGGTGAAAAACTTACTTGAACTATAGTATTGTTTTGAAAATTGTTATTACAAATCGAATATGGAAAAGGGGTAGGCAAATACCGGTAAAAACTTCTTTGAACCGTTATTATTGAATATCATCATCTCAAAACAATGATATTTTTCACAATCATTATTGTCAATAACAAATGCGAGCTCGTGAAGAGGATGGGCCAATGTTTTTTTTAGTTTTTCTACATTCTAAGTACATACATGTATAATTTAATGAAACTGAAATGATTGCGTTACGTTATCTGGCATTTTTTTCACTTTTTTCTAGCATTAGTGTTTACTGTATGACAAAATAATAAAATTTTCCGATAAATAATGACGCAATTCACATGTTTACATAATTCAAAGTGTGAATTTGTATGTTCTTGAAATCATGTATCTAGAGAGGTGATAAACAAACTAAAGTATGTAGAATTATTCAGAATTATTGAAAGGTACGAATATTAGATTAATTATTTTTTATCATTATTATAAAACGCTGCATTAAAAATTAATAACACACAAAAAAACTATTGCTATTCTTCCAATTCGAAGCTGCACGATTTTAAGTTTTTCATCTATAACATTTTTAGTTTGGAGCGTTTTCAGATTAAGCATAATATTATTTTAAGACATTAATTTTCAAATGGTTCGAGCTTTAAGGCATGAATTTGAAGAGTTAATTTCTTAAGCCTCTTAATTTTTCAGTGCTCAAGTTGGAATTGTTGTAATGCATTTTTCACAGTTTGTTGTTTGTATTTTGAAGGTCTATGAGTTTTGAAGCTTCTTTTTCAAGCGCCTGAATCTTAATTATTCTAAATTGGAAGTTGTACAATTTTTGAAATTTAAATTTTAACCTTACGTATTTCTCATGTTTTCTTAATCTGATAAGTACAATTTATGAAATATAGATAATCTATCAAAAGCTATCGCCCTCTTAATTTTATTCTTAATTATATTCTTATTCGAAAATCTTGTCTGTTTCTTCATCTTATACTTTTTTATACTATTTTATACTATTCAAAATTGAATAGGGTCTCTTGGGAGAAGAAGTAAAGATTTCCCTTGTTCACTTGAAATTTCCTTATTCATTCTTAAATTTCTATCTAATTTTTACATATATTTTCCCTACTCGAAGAATTATTTGCCCTAGATCTCCAAAATCTCTAAATAGATTTTAACATTCACAAATCAAATTTTCATCTCTTTTATTTATTAATCTTCCTAATTATGCTCCTTTCATCTTTATTTCTACTATACCATCTCTCTGCTTAACGCATGTGTCAGATAAGTTCACTCGCTACGAAACTAATTCTACGCACAATGTTTAATGATAATTTCTCTAAAATAGAAATGTGGCTCTCTGGAGAGGATACGTATACGCGTCTGTCATTACTCCTTGTAATCGCAACTTCACAATTTACGAACACCTTCAGCACAAAACTTATTAAAATTTCATTTTAAATTATGACAAATCTAGAAGAGAATAACTATCTTCGGGCGCCAGATCTTTCCGGGATCAAATTAGTTCAAGTAAAATAATTAAGTTCTTCTGACGAGAATAAAAAAAAAATGGTTGTCCCAGTCCCTTATCTGGAAAATGCAGAGAGGGTGATTTTCTTTAAATTAAAATTTACCTACGTTGAATTAATAAGTCCTAGAATTATATTTGACGAAACTTTCATTATCAACTTGGAGGTTGTTTTTTGTATACAATACTTAAATTGAACAATTGACAGGGAAGCGTTGGGGGACAAAACAATGGACTACATCAAATGACGGACAAAATAACAAAATACGAAACTAACAAATTCAATTTAGCACCCTTCGTCCGGATTTCCAAGATCTACCGAAATAGGGTCCAGGTGTAATTAAATCGTGAATCAACAATTCTAACACTAGAGTCTCAATAATTAATTAACCTAACATATTATTTTGAATAATATAATAGGTAGGTCTAAACAAACTCAGGGGAAAAGAAGTAGTTGGAACACAATGAATTTTTCGAACTAAGAAAGTTTAAATTCGAGGAAGGGTCTCAAAAACATGGGGAAAGAACTCAAAAACAATAAATCAATCCAGGGAAGGGTCTCAAAAATTTGGGTAAAGAAGTCAATCGCAACAAATCAATCTAAGATAGCTTAAATAAATCACTGAAATCGAGGATACAAAAGTCAGTAAAATTAATTAATCCTGTCAAGAAAATTTCCCAATATTTTGTATGCCCAAAACAAAATCAAAAGGAGTTATCTCACACAACCATTTTCAAAAGGGGCCATGGAGAATCTGAAAAACTACTCTTTTCTGAATTTAGAAAGAGGAAGTTTACATAGAGAAATCTTCCTTGCGAACAAGTTGAATTGCAGAAGTCGGTTTCTGGATCAAAATCACATTAAATTCAACTCAAAATCACACGCAAAATACACTTTTTTAGAGAGCCAGTTAGATACGGTGCTACTCCGGAAGCTGCTCGACGTAAGGTAAAGAATCTCGAAACGTTGTTATCTTCTTTAGCAACAAGATGCATCCTAATTGGCTGGTACACAATGCGTTGATTCGGGTTGCTAAGGGTTGCTAAGGAGCTTGAAAGATGTGAATATTGGTCACGGGGAACAATTGATAGCTTCAAGGAGCACCGTGTCCAAACAAAAATAATCTCTCCTGGATCTGGTGACATTAAAAATCTACCAATTCGGTCCAATAGATAGTAAATAATTGTCTCAGACATTCTCTCCGAAATATTTGTTAACCAAGCCGAATACTAGGACTTTAGTGAAACATCCAAATTAAAGTCACTGGCAACCAGGAACGTTCACAGTGAAAATCCGGACCTGAGCTAAAGAGGTCCCACACGCATTGCCGGAATCGACAATTAACCTTCCCAAAATATGAAATCTTGAATTCCACTCCAAGGTAGATGAGTTATTGGGCGTCACACAATTTAAACGGCGAAATCCCAAAAGCATTTCAAAATCTTGAATAAGTTTTAAGGTACGACCAGAGGACGGGAGTTTTTCGTTTTTCAAAAATGTCCTCACGAATGTTACAATTGTTATCTCTTGAAGGAACAAGAGCTGTTGGAACTTGCAGAAGTCGTTGCAGGAGTACAACTTCTTGACCTGCCTCAAGTGCGCTCCTGGTGCTGCTTGCTCGCTCGCGAGCCCCTTAATGCCAGTTGCTGGTCCAGCCTCGAGCTCCTTCCACACAAGCATCTAGCGACACCCTTTCCACTTTGCTTCCTGATTCCGCGCGTGCGCAATGAATGCGTGCTGTTAGATTAGAGTACTCAACTGCTCACTTGCTGCTTTCAGGCTATCAAAGACCAACGTTACTCAGTTTTTAGTGTTCTATAGTAAAAGTGTTTTATTTATTTGTTTTTAATATGGCCTTACATTGTCCTATTTGTAAAATCAATTTTACAAAATATTACAATTTGAGGAAGCATGTTAAAAGGTTACATCCTGGTGAGTAAAGTAACTGAATTCACTTATTTATAGTAATGTGTATAAATTATGAAGTTATGTATAGGTTATGTATACCAGTGTTTGACAGTGAATCCTTAGTTATTTTTACCTGAAACGTTACATTTTTTCCATGATCCATTCTGATTGTTTAAATATTCATTTTGAGAGATGGACTTTTTGAGGAACTAGTTTTATTAAAAGAAAAAGAAATTCTATCAAAATTTTGTAATTTACAATGAATAATAGTGTAACAGAAAAACAGTTTGCACATTATTGATGTATAATTATTTATTAAATTACATGAATTTAGATTGAATTTCAAGTTTGAAAACACTTTCAAATAAAAAACTATCAAAAGCTTCTCAGAATATAAAATGACATATCAAAAGTTGTGTCAAAATAAGTAACGGCAAGGTAATGCGTTACTTTTTTGAGTAAGGGTAACGGTAACGCGTTTCTTTTTTTAGTAAGGGTAACTGTGCCAACTTGTAGACGAAATCCAAGCTATTGAACAATTAAAAGCCCTAAAAAAGTGTGTGTCTCCAATTCGACCGACATTAGCAGCTCTTCAGAACTTTGAAGGGACGAGTCTGAATCCTGCCACCCCTTTGATTCTCAGCAACAAGAACGTCAATCACCAGCGTGTGATATTGTGTGATATTGTGCAGAATTGTTCAAAATTTTTTCTATATGTGATATTGTGCAATTTGTATTTATTTGAGGTATAAACCGTTAATAAATTCCTAAATATTATTCGATCCAGTTGCACAAAATTAAAGTATTATAACAACTACTTGGAAATAGATTGAAGTATTTATTTCAACATCCTCATAAAAAAATTGTAACCAAAAAAGAATGAATTCACAACAAAAAATGTAATGGTTGATATTTTAGTACAAAGAAAGATATTTCAGTCAATAAAGACCAAATTGCAATCACAAAGATTAACTTTCTACTATAAAAGACAAATTCTCAACAAACTACATAGATTTAGAAACAAGTATTTAATAAAAGTGAAGAAAATAATAGTTTCATTTTCAATGAAAACACAACGAATCATTTACAAAACAGTTAAATTTTCTACCAGACTGTTGAATTTCCAAGACAAAACACAAATTTTCTATATAAAGCAATTGAATTTCCTGCCCAAAAATATGAAATTTCAACAAATGTTTATTTTCAGCCAAGCAGATAAACTTTCAGTTAAAAAAATGAATTTTCACTCCCAAAAAAGTGAAGTTTCTCAAAAGTTGTACAACTTTCAAAGTGTGTTCAAATGAATTTTTCGTGTTTGAATCAACATTATTTCATTTAAAAACTGAAGCATATTGAATGCTGGAAACAGCAAGTGAGCACTCAGGCAGAACGCATTCAATGCGCACGCGTGGAATCAGGAAGCAAAGTGGAAAGGGTCTCGCTAGACGCTTGTTCCTTCCACACTTCCTCAGCCTTAGCTCCCCCCCATACATGGTTTGCGTGGTTGGGAGATGCCACGACTGCGCGTTATTCTAGGGCTTGATGCTGGGACCCAACGACCTCCCTGCATTTCTGATAGTCTTACGTGCAGGGGCTATGTTTGTGCAGCTTACACTATTTGCACAGAACTTATTCTTCCATTCCATGTAACAGCAGTTATTGTACTTTTTAGTGGATTTTAAATAGTTCAAGTTTATTCAGTTGATGTAAGAGCAGTTGATAACAGAAGATTTGGGAAAGAGTTACGAAATTATGTATCATGATTTGAAGCTTTGGCTAAGGTAGCGTTGGATTAAAGAAATCTGTTTCGCTGAAACCCTTGTTTTTCTGTTATAATATCATAGTTTACTGTACGAAAAATAATTAGGTTTCTAGACAAATAATGACGTCATTCACACGTTTACATGTTTTAAGGCGTTGATTTGTATGTTTTTAAAGTTGTGTGTCTCGGAAGGTAACGGACAAAAAAATTACGTAGGATTATTATGTACCTGAAGTTCTAAACGTTCAAATGAACGAAATATTTCTTCCCAATTCTATTTTATTCATAAATATTGTTCCAACTAATATTTAAAATAAAACATTATAAGTTCCTTTTGATAACCTATGATTTCTAATATAACTGAACCAACATTTTAACACTGTTTCTATTTTGAAAAGCTATCAGTAATAAATGTTGTTCATTTGAACATTCAAAACTTCAAGAACTTCAGTTTTGAAACTCTTATTTTTAAGAAGCTTGAGTTTCAAGGTATGAATTGAAGAAATTAATTTTTTTAAGTCTCTTTATTTTTCATTTTTCAAGTTGGAATTGTTGTAATGCATTTTAACGTTTCAATATAACATAAAAAGTTTTCCATGACTATGGTACTTTTATAGAATTTTTCCAAAGGAAGAATTATTTATTTTCAAAAACACTACAGCACAAATTTTTGAACAGCTGGGAGTTGAAAGGTCAATTTAATAAATTTCATATTTCAAGCTTTTCATTGATGTCAATGATGATCACAACAATCATAGTTGTACTTTATTGTGTTTTAGTCCTCTTCGAGATCCTTCTCTTCCAGCAGCCTTCACCTCACGAATGCATTTCGAAGTGCATTCAGTAAAAATAGCAAGATATGATTCTGCCTGCCTTTCTAATGCAGCTAGAATATCCATACAAGATGCTCTAGCTAACCGTTAATAACTTCTTTTCTTATATTCAGTGAAAAATTTCCTGTACAATTTAAACCCATTACTGATCTCTTATAAACTTGAATATTGATTGTATGCTCCTCATTGCTCAAAAGTTGAGAATTTTGGACTTACGCATTGAAATGTTAAAGGTACTTTTTAAAATATATCAAATATTTTTCTGGGATTGTCATAATCTCAGAAGGCATTTGAGAAAACGATACTCTTTTGTTGACATTTGATGTAAAACTTGTTTCGTAACTATTTAGGGTTGAAATAAAATTAATAAATACATAAAACTGGATTGGTAGAGAACATATGTAAGGGGTCGATAAGGGTAAGTGTGATAACGGGGTTCGTATAATAAAGAGAAAATTTGGAATAAGAAAAAAACTACTAATTAACATTTTTTGATTGCAACATGAAGATTACATCTTTAGTTGTTTATAAAAATGTGACTGGCATTAGTTGTTGCTTTAATTAATCATCTTTAAAGAAACTGAAATGCTCTTAGAAAACTCCACTTCGTAATCGTGTCATGTGGTCTCCTAATTTCAATTTTTCCCACATAAAGCTCCTTTTTTTCAATTTTTTTTTAGGAATAGAAGAAGATATTATATTTTCATTGAATATCCGTTATTTTTTTCTCAATTTTACATTATCATTATCTTTAAAGGTAAATTATGACAAGGTATTTATAAATCAGACTCGAGGTTAGTATGATATTTATTCTTTGTTTTTCTTTCTCATTGTGAAATACGAAAATCTGTCAACAGTTTGAGGTGAGTTGGAGGGGTTAACGAACCTCATTTTCCAAACTTGAATGTGAGTACATAATATTAATTTTTAAATAATATTATAGTGTTTCCATTTACATATACAACTAATTGCTAAGTTGATTTAAAAATTGTACAGTTTGAAGTAGGAAAGTTGTTTAATATCACTTAACTTTCATACGAGATTCAATTTTTATTTTTTTTTTATTATCATTAATATTCTTATATGACAGGAAATTGAAAGCAAAGTACATTACAAGAATTCGTGAATATTTCTCGAACAGATAAAAAGTACAATTCCTAGTAAAACTTGGATTTTAACCTTTTTTTTTCACACGTATCACACTCACACGTGATGACGGAAAATTTGAAATCGTTGACTCACTACCAAAGAAACTTATGAATATTTCTTCACGCAAGTTCCTAATGATTGAAAAATGGAAAGACTTAAAGATGAAAGTCTATATATAATTTTGGAAAAACGTGAAACAGGAATTTTCTTTAATATTTGAAATATCATTACTCAAAGTATAACTTTCTAAGATCTATCTGAGATTTATTTACATGAAAAACTTTGTAATAGCGACGGTAAATTCAATCATTGAATGGGAGGCAATAATAATGTTCTTCGTTTATTACGCCCGTGCCGAAACCGCCATCTATTTTTCTGATTACCGAACGGGTCCCAGTCGGCTTAACATAATCAGGGCCCGGTAGTGCTAAATCCATAGCCCAGACGTGAACATGTATGTATACACGTATGTGCTGCGTATCTTCATCGAGTACTTTTATCGATAATTATTCACATTAATCGTTGTACTATAAATAGTAGCAGTTGATTTATTAAGTCTAAAGTTTAGTGAATATCATTTTTAAACTGTTATTGAGTGAATTTTTTCAATGTGTATATAAGGTATGTAACCAACTTCTCTAAAAACATAACTTCAGTTTCTCTCTGATACATCTGTTTTACTTCTAATGCATTTAAATCCAATTACATTCGTCACTATTTTCAATAACACTCAATGTGAATGCATTATACAGGGTCTCCCAAGTCAGTTTGTTTGAACTTATATAGCTGTATAAAAAATAAAAAATAAACGAAAATTCCTTTTTGAAAATTGTTTGAGGTTGCAGTTTTTGAGTTATAAAACAATTAAGGTGGACCAATCAGGAGCGAATATAAGCATTCGTGCGTGCGTGAGCGGGAGGACAACTGTATGTAAGTGACCACTGTTTCTGCCTTTGGTACCCCCGCCAAGGCGCTCGCTTGCATGTTACGCACAACGTGGCTCGACAAGAGGAGAGAGAGCGTCAGTGCATTTCAATTCCAAGACCAGATACCGATCTTCACGACGATAGATAGAAAGGGGAAGTTAGAATATTCATAAAATGCAACGAAAAAACCTTTGCACAAATAGTTGTGTCGAAGTTCTACCGAGGGATACAAAATAGGCATAGCAGGATTTTTCATTTCTAGATTGATTCCCGCGCTATTTCTATGCTCAAAACAAAAGTTACAGACATCGGTATTTGGTTTCGAAAACCCAAAGTTCAGATTGTGGTTGAGGTATTTAAAATACGTTGACTCTTTCAATGGAGGATTTGAATCACCAGTTTTGGCAGTATGATATTTAATGAACAAATCGTATGATTTACGCATACTTAAATCGGAATGATCAAAATATAGGTATTTAGTAGATTCTTGGCTGTAGTGTGATTCAGGATGTGGTATTGATTAGCATTGCTGATGGATTATTTTTTTTAATTCATCAGTTAATCGTACGACGCGATTATTACATGTGCCTCGGTTATCTTGTGATGATTGATCATTTAAAAGTTTCTTTTCAATACTAGCAAATCTCTCTTTTCCTATGTTCAACAAAGTGCACAAAAACTTCTGACAAACAGTAACGCAAATATAAATACAACATGAATAAAAAATACTCCCATAGAATGACGTTGACCTGAGTTTCTTCAGTTGAAGGCTTTCTCTCCATTAATGCACTGACCAAAAAATTCTGCCACTTTTAATCTCCGGCACCTTTCCAAAATGCATGATAAAAATCTTGTTCTTGCGAAATATCAATGTTCCGAAGACATTGTTTTAAACAGAAAGACTGAATGGGTTTAAATTCCTTGGTAGGAATTACTTTGTTCGAATGTGCGAAATATTCCCTTCCATATAATCATTAAGGAAGGTTCACATTAAAATAACTTCACCTTTGTACAATAATTTCACACATATACGTTATTTTATTTTAATAACGAGAATAATTGAATAATTAATTTTTATTTAATTGTAAATAAAGTTTCACAATAACTTATCACATTTTTGGCTAATTCCATTTCGTTTGCTTTCCAATTTTTTCCGCTTCTCGTTCTTTTCCTACCACTTTGTAAAAACTTTTCCTTAGACAACATTGCTATTTAAAAATTGAGCTGGATTGAAAATTATTTTTACATCTTAAATTTAAAAATTAGTAATAAAATATTAAGAAGCGAAATGTTTCTGTCTACAATTTCTGAAATTTTTTAGAGATGTGCACTCTTGTTTAACAAAATTGGAACTAAACAGAAAATACCTAAATTCTCATTTTATTTTTTCCTATGCAACAGGCATTTGGTCTGTTTTATTTACAATCAAGCAGTATGTTATGCAGAAAGAACCAAATGATTCACGTTCGCAAGACACTTAAAATATTGCTTCCTAGTATGAACATAACGGTCAAGCCGTTAAGGTAGGCTTCCTTAACGGCTTGACCGGCGATTCTGGTTTTATCTTTCGAAAATGCTATGCAAAAATGGAATGTACCAGTTGTACGCAAAACGACGACAGATACACCACCGTTGGAAGTTGTCGGTAGGACTAGCACGAGTACTATTAAAAATCAGTGCTGACTTTAAACTATGATAACTTGATCAAAAGAAATAGAGATTTTAAAAAAATTGGAAAACTTATGAAATTCCGCGTCTGATGAGCCCTAGTTAGGATATTTCCTACTTTTTCAAAAGGATATATCACCTGAGAAGTTTTTTAAAAAAAATCAATATTTTCCCGAGTTCTGCAACTCGACTTTAACTCTGGTATGACCTACGAAAATTGTACTTAGTAAAAATCTGATACCACGTTATCATCGCAAATTTCAGCGCGTGAGGGTGCGGCTCCGTCGGATTTCACGCGTCGCGCTCGATATTTTATTCACCTGGTTAAAGGTCCATCGGCCTTCGAATTCATTATTTTCACGTGTCTCGCGCTCCGCATTCGAATGAAGGCTGTCTGAAACTTGAAATTTGCTATATTATGTTAAACTCTATTAAATAAAACGTCTGTTATTTATCATGTACCTATGTCTGAGACTCCAGTTTTAGACAGAAAATTCGACCGACAAGCATTTTATTGTATTCTGTCATTTTTTCATGAATTTAAATTTGTTATTTTTTAATGGCCTTTCTCTCGATTAAAACAAAAACTACGTGTCTTATCAAAAAATGTTTAAGCGCGAAATTGTAGATCCAATTTAGACAAACAATTTTGGCATCAACAATTTCATTGTACCTTTTATCGATCTTCCAAAAATTAAAAATTCAATTCCTAATGTTAATTTTCAAAATTAAAACAAGAGCTGCACGTCGTATAAGAAGATTGTTAGCAATAAATTTGTAGACATAATTTAGGCCAACAATCCTGTTCTTGAATATATTGTTGTATCTTGTTTAGTTTCTCCACAAATTATTTTTTTTGTATTTTAAGTCCTATTTTTCATTATTAAAACGAAAACTGCGCATTTTATTGAAAAATGGTCAATAAAAAAATTGTAGATCTTTTCTGAATGAAAAAATTGAACAATTTTCATCTGTTAATTTTTTAAGTATCTTGCATATAGTTGGTCCACCAAATCGCATCTTTGATAATTTTTTTTTTTTTTTGATGATTAAAATCAGAATCGTTAATCAAGAATAACTGAGGGACAAACTCGAACTTTCTTTAAAAAAAGGCCCCTTGAAACATGTGCCAAAGCACAATCCGATCCAGCTACTTTTCCAAAAGTTATCAGGTGTACGAGGTCATCTGATAAGTTTAGTAAAAAAGCGAGTAATTTTTTTTTCTTTTCATGAAAAGTTTGCCCTTATTTCTCAACATAGTCTGCTTCGAGGGCTACATACCTAGTCCAGCGAGATTCCAATTCTTCGTCCTTTCATAAAAGTAAGATATCTTGAGTCTGCAAAATACGTATCCAAGAAATCAATTAGAAGCTAACTAGAAGCTGCATGTATTTTTTCCATTGCGATTGCAATCGTAGCTGTGTTTTCTTTCTTGTAGCTCGAGAATAGTCGGGAATCCCAAAATACTGTGACCATCACGTTCCCAGCTGAAAAAAACAGTCTTCGCTTTCTTCGGCGCACTTTCACCAGGCAGTACTCACTGCTTTGACTGCTGCTCTGTCTCTTATGTATAGTTAAGGATCCAGGTTTCATCCGCAGTCATGAATCGTCACGAAAAAACGCTCACACTCTCACTCCAAACGCATGCCAAACGCAAACCAAGCGTCGGTTTTGGCTGAAGCTTGGTAGAGATTACTTTGAAGAGTGCTATTTCTTGGCTATATACTACAAAGTTCATCTTGGCGCTATCTAGCGGGATTTACCTTACTTATCAAATGACCGTCATACAGACGACGACAATGACGACAGGTAGACAGTCACCATCGTAAAACCTGTTTTTTTATCCAAGAGGTCTCGAATAGTTAAGATTTATTGAAATCCGCGGCAATCAATTTTCACATAAAACCGATACCTTCCTATTGAGTTGAGAATGTAAAAATGCACACATACTAAATGTAAAGAACGTCAATTATGAATTTTCATGTATTTGAAGCGCACAATGAATGAAGCTAAAGTGTTATTTCCGCATCCATCACCTTACATTTCCGCTGTTAACGCTCGACTAAGCATCGAGTTCACGTTTCACTCGAGAGTGTACGTATTCGATTTTTTTTTCAATACACTTGCGACACTTGAATTCCACGACACGAATCTTTGAATTACTCAAAAATCAAAATCACTAGAGCTTACGAGAGAAAAAAATTTAGTTTTTGAAAAATACTCGCATTTCATAAAGTGTACATAATATTTCAAATGAGGAAGTGCGGTTATAACGGACTTTGATAGATCACTCCTTCGGATGATTTAACATTTTCTCTCCCGCGGGGAATTGGAGATAACTTTTTTCAAACTAAACGGGTCAACTTCACGTGGAAACACATATCCTAAATCATTCTGTAAATTAGCAAGTACAATTTTACGGGGAGCATAAATACTCTTCTTTATTTTTCCGAATCACTTTTTGTCATAATTTAAATTTCACCGAAATTTCATACGCCCTAATTTTTATATTGCCGAATCACCATTTTCCATAGTTTCCACTTGGGATAATTTCCGTTTGACATGATTTTCATATAATCTAATATCTATTTTAAGGAATTGCCTTCTATAATGATTTTTATTTTACAGAATTACCATGTGCCCTAATTTTAATTCTTCCGAACTACCATTTCTCATCATTATCACTTTTCTTATTTTTATTTTTTTGAATTTCTATTTGCCATAGTTTACACTTTTCTTGATTTCCACATCATCTAATTACTATTTTAAGGAATGATCACTTAACACACTTAACATTGTTTCAAACAGCCAGATAGCCTAATTCATTCTCACCAATTGACATTTGTCATAATCATGATTAATGAAAAACGGCAATTCGTCTAAATGAATAATAGGTAATGTGGCTGTTCAGAAAACTGAAAAAAATTTTGATAATATAAAAAAATGTAACAAATGGTAATTCTTGCAAACAAAAAGTATTACAACACAAATCATATTCAATAAAATTAAAATTGTGACAAATGGTAATTTGTGGGAATTTAAATGATGCTCGATGGTATTTGGGAAAAAAATAAAATCAGGAGATAAGATTATTCGTGAAAATAGAAATGAGGTAATATGAAAATTATGGAAAATAGCAATTATACAAATTTTAATTCTTCAAAACAAAATTCAGGTTAAAGGTGTTATCACATTTTTCGATCTACTAGTCCAATAGCTTGGTTCGAAACACTTTACACTAAGAGAGTTTTTCTAACTTTCGCCTTGCAACGCCAGGCTTCATCAAGAATGCATTAATATGCGAAAAAAATGACCGTCGATTATAGTTACGGAAACTGAAAATGAGAAACGTTAGGTTAAAAAAGTCGTTACAAAATAAGTTTTAATACATGTTACTGAAAACATAGTTCTATCATTTCTCCACTCTAGGACGTATAGAAGCAACTCTCAATTAAATAATTTCAATAATATTAGACAGGACTCCTCCTTTGCTTGGCTGCATGTTCAGGACAAAAAATAAAAATTAGGGCAAACTGTAATCCGGCAAAATGAAAATCATTGTAAATTGAATTTCAGAAAAATAAAACTTATGCCCAATGATGACTCGGAATTATAGATTGGTTCAGACATAAAATGATCCACATGTATACTTGGTGCAAATGCGCATGACACGGTATGATTGATTTTGTTGTAGCGGATGAGGGACTGAGAGGTTTAGTAAGACATATGAGGCGTATGAGAGGTCTTGAATGTAGAACGGTTCACTACCTAATAGTTTAAAAAATGAGCCTAGGTCAAGCATGGAAGAGTAAAAAATTAATATTAAGTCGAAGCAAACATAAGTTAAGTTAGAGAAGTTGCGAAAATGAAAAGTACAAATGGTATATAGTGAAAAGCTGAATAAATATTTAAGTCAACATAGAGAAGACTGAAAGACAGCATTAGGCAATAAAATGTAGAGGGCTCATGGATAATACTGTGGAATAGCATCTTCAAGAGTGCATCTGAATGTGCGGTACTAGGGTTGTAGGAAGAAAGACTGGAGATGCTTGGTGGAATGACGAAATCCGCGCGACTGTTAACGAGAAAAGGCAAGCGTACTCGAAAAAGCTAAATATCAAAGAACTCAGCAATGAGGAGAGGAATAGGCTAGAAAATGTTTCTAGGGATAAAAAACAGAAAAGCAAAGATGTTTTCGAAGAAAGCAAGGATGAAATAAAAGCGGAAGAAGATAACAAAATGCAAAATGATTTGAAGGGAATGAGAAATCATTTTGTAAATGGGTTAAGGAGATTAGGAAAGGAAGTACTAACATTGAGTTAGTCAGAATCTGGAAAGCTGAGGGTGAAGTAGTATGGAATACCGACAAAATGAAAGACTGTATGAGTGATTTTTTCAAGAAATGGTAAGGTTGCTAGTGTGGATTATATCACCACTTAAATGCTTAAGAGTGGCGGCAGATATTTATCTGTGTGTTTGAGCTAATTCACGAGTATGTGTGCTGAGAATAGTAGAGCTCCGAATGACTGAAAAAATGAGATTATCGTTCCACTCTACAAAGGAAAAGGTGATATATGTGACTGTACTAATTAGTCTTAGAGCTTTGACGAGCGGTACTCCGTCTCCTGCTTGCCCTTCGGTAAGCAGGAGGTCCTGCTTGCCGAAGGACACTTCTCAGCTCTGGCTCCTGCATCCTCCATCCTCCATCCGCCGGAGGAAGCAGTAGGCAGTAACTTCGGCCGGAATGATTTATAGTATTTGGATTGTCATGTACGAGTTTAATGAATCACATGTTTTATTTTTCGAACAATTATATAAGTGTTTCCCTTAAATTTCATGGATGATAGCTGCGAGTTGAGATTCACTCCTAAATCAGTAAATCACATATATGGGTCGTTTCAAATTAACTTCGGAATTCGACACAGGTTAATTTTGCATTTCAAAGTTGTTATTATAATACATTTTTGTGACAGGATGCTTACAAATGCTTTTCTAAAGTGTAATATGGATAGAAGCATGAAATAATATTGAGTAGTTGGTTTTTGAACACCGATCTCTTTTAGATGATTTGATGTACTTCACATTTATCAAATAAATAAATTTGAATGGTTTTCCTTCAAAAAATGTTATATAATATTCTAGTATATTTACAACATCTGCGGAAAATATAAATTTAATATGATAGTACTAAACAGAATAAAATTTATAAAGTGGGTCTCAACGCAAACAAATACATCATATACAGTACTGTCGTATTCCTGATATCAAAAAATGCATACTTCGTATGAAGTTTCTCCATTCAAATACAAAACAATTTACTGGACAATATCCCTTGCAGAAATTTCGAAAGGGTTAGAGTGGGGCTCTGACGAGATTTCGCAATTTCCAATCAGGCTCTAGTAGGGAAAACTAGCCGGAGCCCTGTAGGTAACGTAACGCTTTGGTCAGTGTGGGCCCTACTAGACATTCCAGTAGTGTTCTAGTGGGAGTCGCCCTTCCACAACATATCATTATAACTGCATAATACGTAATCAACACCTCATTTTCATTGCAATTCATTTGTTTGCCTGAAACTTCTAAGAAAGCTAACTTTATGAAATCTCTTGTAGAGAGAGTCGAATAAAAAATAATATAATTAAGCAGTTTTATAAAAAAATGTCAATTGCTTAATTATAATTGATTTATTTTGATTTCCTCGCACCAAGCTTTTTGTATACCTGTATTCACTTATTTCACATTTTTACATTCTCATCAGAGAAGGTATTAGATTTGTGTAAAAT
>JAUMHM010000005.1:10090616-10114570 GCA_032362435.1 Melikaiella ostensackeni | reverse complement strand
TTAATTTTCGAATTCATCAGTTACTCCATTATCTTTTGATATTGCCTGAAGCTGTTTTTTTTTTTGCTGAGATAATATTTATTTTGGGTGACTCAGACCCCACATGAAATCATGTTTGTCATCTACGTCATCAGCAGCTGGCTTCAAGAACAGAATTTTATCGCGCTTCCCGGTATTAATTACCATCTTCTAAAATAGAATTTACACTCTTACTCAATACGTCAGATTTCTATTATTAGCACTTTATGAAAGATAATTTATCGTCGGATTCAAATAATGCTCAATGATTTTGCTCTCGATCCTTCAGTTTTAGTAGTGAAATGAAAATTACACCTTAAATTAAAAATATTGTCATATGACACAGTTATGTATATGGTAATTCCCATAAAAGTGTCATTTTTTTCTTTGAAAAAAATTGAGAAATAATATTTAAGGACACATGTCAAACCTTTTTCACGTATTCTACATGTGAATTGAAACATTTTTTGATGTATGCCATTTGCTTTGAACTTGCGGGCAATGTATATAAATTATTTAAATAATTATTGCTAGAAATTTCAACCTAATGCGGAGAAAAACATCAAATTTAGGCTGTATCAACCATTTTTTAAAATTTTAAAGAAACCAGTATGAGGTGAATACCAGTACGAGCTGAATAATGGGAAAAAGTGGCTGTGTTTTAAAGCAAATGTTCTGCAGTATTTTTTATAAGTTGCAATATTGAAAACCAGTTTTATAATCGTTTTTACCACTTCCTTTATATTTTTTAATAGAATAATTGAAGGATGTGTTTTTGACATGACGATGAAATTTTTTTTTGCTGACAGATTATTATTTTTTAAGGAATTAAATTGCATAACCTTTACCCGCCATAGAATATTAAGTTGTACGTAGTGTAGAATTCATCAGCCCAACATTCTCCTAATTTCATCAAGCTTACGAAATTCGTTTGATAAGTTAGGTAAAAAAGAAATTGAAAAATTTTTTCTTGAAGAGTTTGCCTTTATTTCTGAACAGAGCCTCCTTCGAGGGCAGCACACTTACTCTAGTGAGATTCCAATTTTTCTATCCGTTCAGAAGAGTAAGATTTCTCAAGGTCTGCAAAATACGCATTTACGTTATCGATTTCTTCTTCACTGGACGAGAATCTTTTCCCACCGAGCCAGGTCTTCAAGTTGGGAAACAGAAAAAAGTCGCACAGAGCCAAGTCTGACAAATAGGGTGGACAAGGAATCAATTCAAAGCCCAGTTCGTGTACCTTTGCCATTGCGATTGCGGATAAGTGAGCCGATGCGTTGTTGTGATGAAACAGCACTTTTTGTGTGCCAATCGTGGCAGTTTTTTTATAGTTTGGCTTTTAAACGGTTTAATAATGATGCATATGATGCATAGTATGTTCCTGTTATAGTTTTACCCTTCCTCAAGTAATCAATAAGGATAATTCCTTGGGAATCTCAAAATACTGTGGCTATCATCTTCCCAGCTGACAAAACAGTCTCCGCCTTCTTTGGCGCACTTTCATCAGGCAGTACTCACTGCTTCGACTGCTGCTTTGTCTCAGGTGTATAGTGGTGGATCCAGGTTTCGTTCAGTCACGAATCCACACAAAAAGTCCTGCGGTTTCCAATTAAACTTCGCCAAACACTGCGCTGAAACGTTTTTTCGGTTGCGCTTTTGATCGAGAGTCAGCAGTTGCGGCACTCATCTTGCAGACACCTTCTTAACCCCCAGTCTGACTCGACCTTGATCTGCGCGGCCGTTCAATTTTTATAAATAAAAATGTTTTATCACTGCACAGAACTCTTTTTCCGTTTTTTTCGAATACTACTGATACGCTCACTTTAAAAGTATGCCAAACGCAAACTTAGTGTTTGGCTGAAGCTTGGTAGAGGTTAGTTGAAGGGTGCTATTTCTTGGCCATATATTACGGAATTCATTTTGGCTCCATCTAGCGGAACATTTACCTTATTTATCAAGCGATCCTTGTAAAAAGGTGTGTTTGAAAACCTGGAGGAGTAAAGTCGTGTTACAGTTAAGACATTATTTCCGACCATTTGTAATTTTCTAAGTTTGGAAGTGGCTAAAACTTAAACAATTTTATAAGCATACAATTTTCCTTCATAGAGTGTCAGTCGTACAACAAAAGGTGTTAAAAAATCAAAAGAAATTGCGCAGGAAGAGATGCCGGCACTGTCCAGATGTGCGCCTCATGGTTGGGACATTTAAAACGTAAAATTGGTGACACAAGCTGGGGATTTTCTGGCAAGCAGTAAGGTGAAGGCACACCATCAAATTCATGAAATTTAGATAGTCTGTGGTCCCCTTAAACTGTATAATTTTGATCAAAATACCACACCCATGCGGAAAAGTGTCACAATGTGAACCACTGAATTTGTAAGTAGTGACAAACAAAAAACTAGTGAAATCGCTAATTTCTTAAACTAGATTTTAGAATGTGTCTTTCCTATTTTGAAAACGTTTTAAATAACTGATGGCCCTTATCCATGAGATATGGAGGTACATTTTCATGTACATACGAGTAGTGACAGAAAAATAACACTTTATGTGAAAATGCCCATATAGGTATCAAATTATCCTTGACATTTGATAAGAATTGCTACGTTTCGTTTAAACTTGACTCGTTTAAACGAAAGTAAACTTTACCCCAAGCGAAGGAAAAATTTGCGAAATCAAAGTGAGACAACTTATGACAATATTTGCGACGGCATTGTTTCAGCTTCCTAGTTACGTACTCGTATATCTTAGTCACTGGGACATCATAAGAAGAGGTAGCTTAACTGCTTCATTTTCGTGACGTTTATAGGCTGTAAGTGAATACGTCAGAACAGTAGCGTCGCTTATCTCCCCCGAGATATCGAGCTCATGTAGATTTCGTATTTCCTTACTACACAGCTCGCTACTTCTCTTATTAAATTTATCTACTTCATATACCATCGAACAAAGCGCTTATGAACTTCCTGAATAATATTCTGCACACGAATAAAGGCCCTTTCAATTACTCACAATTCTCGTACAGGCATCTTCAGACTCTCAAATAAAGTTTTTCACGGATCACTTTTCAAAGAGTAATTAATTTTTCTAAGTAAAGTAATGAACTTTGAATAATAATATTTTCGTGTTATAATTTTGGGAAGCGATATTAGCGGTATGCATGAATTTTATTGGAACCTGATCGAAAAAATGTAATAAGAGACGGATCTCTACTGAATAAGATATTCGATCACCCTTAAGTAATGAGAAAAGCAAGTCATAAAATTATGAAATATTTTAATTGGAATTCCGGTCATTTTCTCTCTGCATCTATTTGTCCGTCAGTAATAAATAAATTTCCGAAATACACGAAATCATTAACTTGTTTTATCTTCCTTTTTTTAAGGCAATGTTGCATACTGTTTTCTCACCCTTTTTTTCAAACACAATAACTTTTGTTTCATTCATATCAACCTTAAGACCCATACTTTTGATGCTGGTATTCAGTCTGCTCATCATTCTCTGCGAATCATCAATTCATTCTGCCGTAACAATTTCATCATCTGCAAACGCCAGTTCATGCACTTTTACTGCCCCGAGATCAACACCTTCTTCGTTTAAGAGAGCCATTCTTAGACATTTATTTATGTATATATTGTACATATTGGTTTTATTGCTTTTAGAAGTGAACCATTCACTCCATACTCTTTCAGGACTTCCCAAAGCTTAGATCTATTCACCTTATCGAAGGCTTTTTCCAGATCAACAAATGCACAGAAAATTCACATTGGACTTCCCAGATCCTTTCTTTAGATATAGTCCTGTTCTTACCAATGAGTATTCTGGTAAATATCTTGCCCACTGTACTTGGTAGGCTGATCCCTCTATGATTAGTTCAGTCACCCTTATCGTCCTTTTCCCTGCAGAGTGAAATGATAATCGCCTTTGCCAATCATTTGGAACTTTACCGTTTCCAGCACACATATTCATAAATTTGCTCAGCCTCACAAGCAAATACCCGCCACCGCTCTTAAGCATTTCAGCAGCGATACCATTCACAACAAGCAGCCTTACCATTTTTTTAGTTTCTTAATTACGGACATAATATCGCGGATATTGATTCTTCTTTTGCCTTCTACAATGGGATTGTCTAACGTATTCTCTTCTATGTCACAGCTGTTATGCTCCATAGCTTGACGTATACAATTTCTTGAAAAAAATACTTCGTATCCCATACTATTTCACCGTCAACATTCTTAATTCCGACTCAGTCAGTACTATTACTTCCTTCCCTAATCTTCTTAACTCATTTCAAAAATAATTTCTTACTTCCTTCAACGTCATTTTGCATTTTTTGATCTTCTTCCGTTTTGATTTTATCCTTGTTTTCTTTGACAAGCATTTTTGGTTTTCTGTTTTTATTCCTATAATCATTTTCTAGTCTCGTCATCTGCTCATTGCTAAGACCTTCAATATTCAGTTTTCTTGAGCACGCTTGCTTTTCCTCGTTAACAGCCACACGGATTTCATCATTCCACCAAGCATCTGCAGTCTTCCTTCCTACGGCCGCTGTACTGCACACTTTTGATGCACTTTTGAAGATGTTTTTTTGTGGTATTATCCATCCATCCTTTACACTTTTATTGGCTAATTCCGTCTTCCAGTCTTCTCTATGATGTCCTAACTATTTATTCAGCTTTTCACGATATTCTACTTGTACTTCTGATTTCTGCAAATTGTCTATTCTAGCTCGCGCCTGCTTCGACTTATTAATTAATCCTCTTCTCCTCCATCCTTTACCTAGATTTATTTTTGATTCTATGAGGTGGTGATCCGTTTCACATTCAGAGCCTCTCATAACCCTTGTATCTATTACTAACCAAGTATTTGTAATAAATCAGTCTTTTTCTGAGCATGAGCTAATCAATTCCTCCCCATTACCGTTCGTTTTTGGATTTCCGAAGCGACCAAGTACCCTGTTCGTATCTTCACGATCCTCCGAGTAGGGTGATTCTTTCCCCAGGATCGCAAGTTCCTGGTATATCATTTTATGATTCCCATAGTATTCCTTTTACGTCACTACTGTTACCTTCAACTGAGGCGCAGGATGCTATAATAAATAGTCTTCTAAATCACACTTTCATTGTGACCCATACGGGATTGTCTAACGTATCCTCTTATGTGTCACGGTTGTTATGCTCCATAGCTTGACCTCCATTTGTGCTTTAAGTTCTGGACGTTCAAATGAACGAAAATTGTTACTGATTCCTTTGTAAACTGAAAACATTGCTTGAATGTTTGTTCATTCATACAAGGATTAGTAGATAATCAAAAGGAGCTTATAATGCATTTTTTAAAATTGTAGTTGGAACAATATTTATGGATAAAATAGGAGTGGAAAAAAATATTTCGTGCATTTGAACGTTCAGTATACCATTTCACCATCAGCATTTTCAATTCCGACAAAGTCAGTACAAATACTTCCTTTCCTAATTTTCTTCACCCATTTCCAAAATAATTTCTTATTTCCTTCAGAATCATTTCGCATTTTTTTATCTTCTTCCGTTTTGATTTTATTCTTGCTTTCTTTGACTAGCATTTTTGCTTTTCTGTTTTTATACCTATAATCATTTCACAGTCTAGTCTCATTATTCCACCAAGCATCTCCAGTCTTCCTTCCTACGGCCGATGTACTACACACTTCTGATGCACTTTTGAAGATGTTTTTTTGTAGTATTATCCATCCACCCTTTACACTTTTATTGGCTAATTCCGTCTTTCAGTCTCCTTTGTGATGTCCTAACTATTTATTCAGCTTTTCACGATATTGTACTTGTACTTCTGATTTCTGCGAATTCTCTATTCTAACTCGCATCTGCTTCGACTTATTGTTAAATCCTTTTCTTTCCCATCCTTTACCTAGATTCCTATTTCATTCTATGTGGTGGTGATCCGTTCCACATTCAGAGCCTCTCATAACTCTTGTATCTATTACCAGCCCTCTTAGTCTCTCATCCGCTACAACAAAGTCAATCATACTGTGGCTGTCGCATCTGCACCGATTATACGTGCTGACCATTTCATGTCTGAACCAAATATTAGTAATATATAATCCTTTTTCTGAGTATAAGCTAATCAATTTCTCCCCGTTTCCGTTCATTTTCTGGTTTCCGAAGCGACCAAGTACCCTGTTTGTACCTTCGCGGTCCATTGAGTAGGATGATTCTTTTCCCAGGATCGCAAGTACCTGGAATATCATTTTATGAGTCCCAGAATATTTCCTTTACATCATTTGTAAAATATTCTATTACCTAATAGTTGGTTTCTTTCCTCTAAATTGTCGTAATTATAAATTATTCAATAGCTATTGTGTATGTGCTACTGGGTCTTAGAGCCTTAATAACTTATAAAACTTTAAAGCTTCGCATTTTTTCTTATTTATTCTGAGTCTTTTCTTGAAAAAATAATTTAGAAACTCTTTTCTTAGCGTGGACCTGTGCCTCGCTCGAATTATCAGGTTTTCGCGAGAGCATGAAGAACTCTTCACGTATTTACGACATTCACGCCAGTAGAAGCCTTTTCCTTTCCCTCGTGGGGTATAAAGTCTCGAGAGCTGCTCGAAAACTCGTTCCAAACTAGCACGAACTTTGTCGGATGATGCGTTGATGCACTTTGGGTCTAGAAGTTTTCGATTTTGAACAATTATCGATCCTTGCTCTCTATTCAATTCTCAATTCGCCATTTTTTAAATGTTAATCTTGTACATTATCATTTCTATCGCATGGATTCGCCAGGAAGCCACTTTCATATGAAACTAGACATCCCATTCCGGATACGATTTGCGAAACATGTTCCACTTGAAATTTAAATAAGAGCTTTCAAGTCGGCGTTTGTCATACCAATTGGACGTTTCCGTATATTTTTGTTTTCCATTTGTAAAATAAGCAGAGGTGAATAAAAAAACTTGGTGTGGATAAATATGTTCTTTCTGCTTCCCGCAAAAAAAAACTCAAAATTACTCTGACCTTTGAGAACTCGTATTTTCAACCTGTGACCTATAACATATGTGTGTGACCTTTGATAACTGATCTTTGACACTGGATATTTTACCTATGACCGCTAAAATTTGACCACTGATCTCTCAACTTTCTCCTCTGACTTCTGAGATGATACAATAGGGGATAATTTCTGTATAACCTAATTTTTTAAAAATTAGTTATCATGCTCGAGATCATGCTTTATTATTTCGATTTGCTCTAATTTCCATTCAATTTAACTAAGTTTGTACTTTTTCAAATTTTGTTTTCCCATATATCTCGTTTGACACTTTTATTTTCTCTAATTTCGAATGAACCTGGTATTTATTTTTACTTATTGCTGTTTGCTATAATTTGTCTTCATCCGAATTTTTAGCTGCCGTAATTTTCATTAATCTCAGTTGGCATTTTATCGAATTAGGTTGCGCCATTTGCATCTATAATATCGACTGCACATAGATATTAAACATTAACTTCCAAACTGTCGGAAGTGGTTTAGGTGAAAGGAAAATTAGGTCAAATGGAATGTTTGAAATATTTTGATTCGATAAAGATGATTTAAATGGAAGCTTGAAAATTAGGAATTAGGTCAAATGTTCATAATTTTATCATTTTTTGGCTTGAGCCATTTTAGTTTGACACCCTTCAACTGACAATAAGGATTAGATGTAATTGTTATTATTTTTTAGGGTTTCATAGGAAACCCTTATAATCTCGTACCAGCGTCTGCCCGTCTATTACTTCCTCTAAAAAAAACTAAGCTACGACCCTGGGATTTTGTATTCGGCGCATAAAGTCATCACTGCGGAGCATAAAAAAATACTCTGAACCTTGGAAAAATTCTACTTTCTATTTAAATTCCAAATTTTAAACAAACAATTATTTCGGGGGAAAGTGGCACGTGAAATTGAGATACAAAATGAAATTTGCTATGTTATTGTTTTCTTTTTTCGATATCAGTGGTTAAAAGTAAGAAAAATTAGTAAAATTTGGTTATTTAGACCCCAATGCTGGAATCTTTTCGTTCAGACTGATTCTCTTTGAGGATGGCTCAAATTGAAGCTCCAGGAATGTAGAATTGAGCTGACAAATAAAATTTGCTATGTTGTAGTTTTCTTTTTTTATCTCAGTGATTAAAAACGAATAAAATTTGATATTTACACCCCTATGCTGCAAGCTTTTTGTTTAGTCGGATTTTCTTCGGGGATGGCTCAAATTGAAGTTCTTGGCATGTGAAATTGAGATAGAAAATAAAACTTGCTATGTTATAGTTTTCTTTTTTTTATATAAGTGGTTAAAAAATGAGAAAAATGAACATCTTTTCGAGTTTAAGACTACGCCTACGAAACCCTTACTTGAGATCGCTCGCCGACTAGTATTTGTAAAAGAAAAAAAAATTCATTTTTCTTTAAATCCCTATTTTCCTTAAATTTGAAACACTGAACTACTCCGATTTCTAAATCAAAAAATAAAAAAATTCCTCGAAAATGCCCAAGTTTGTGAACTAAAAATATTTTAACTAGAACTAGTTTCCTTTTATGAGAAACATGACCTCTTCAATGTTTTCCCTTATAAAAGAACCCTCTAAAATCACCCCTTACGGGAAAAGTTTCTGAATTCGATGTCAGGAGATCTGGGTCTTTCTTTAACAAAATGAAATAGAGAAATCGCTACTTATATCGAGCTTTATATGGGGCAAAACTGGGGCAAAACTGGGGCAAAGAACTTTGAAGTGGAAAATAAGAAGCTTAATGAGCTTGAACAGAAATTTAAAACTATTCAACAGGTAACAGATTCAAAAGAGAAGAGTTCGAATTGTTCGATGGAAAATGCTAAAGAAACGTTGGAAGAAGCTTCAAATCGGAAGGATTTCACATGTGCTCTTGCGGCGAATGATATACTGCCCCTGCGGAGAAATTAAAAAAAGAACAACAGGTCAAGGATATAGACATCCATAATGTATCTAAGAAAATTGAATCGAAAAGGAGGAAAATGGTTTGTGACCTGATCCGTAGAAAGCAATCCCAAAATCTTCGAATGTTGCTGAACCTGAATTTTCTATCAGGAAAAAGTCAAGAGAAAGGAAAGGAAAATTCGCCAATTACGACGTACCAAATAAACTGAAGAAAAATGACTCGGATGTCACAAAAACAAGGAGCGATTCTCCCATGAAATCAAAAGACAAGAATGAACAAGAAAAAAACAACCAGGATGGATGAGGAATGAACAACAAGGATGAAGAAGGAACAAACAATAAGGATTAACAAGGAGCAAACAGAAAGAATGGAGAAGGGATAAACAACAAGTATGGAAAAGGAATAAACAACGAGAACGAATAAGGAACAAGCAACAAGGATGGACCAAAAATAAACAACTAGGATGAACAAGCAACAAATTATAAGGATGAACAAGGAACAAACAACAACGATGAACTTGAAGCAAACACAAGGATGAACAAGGAATAAACAACAAGAAAGCATAAGGAACAAAGAAAAAAGGTTGAGAAGGAATAAACCACAATGATAAATAAGAAGCAGAACAATTATGAACAGGAAACAAACACAAGAATGAACAACGAACAAACAACAAGGATGCATAGGAATAAACAACAAGGATAAATAGAGACTAAACAACAAGGATGGACGAGGAATAAACAACAAGGACGAACGAGGAACAAATAACAGAGGTGGAGAAGGAATAAACAGCAAGAATGAATATAGACCAAACAACAAGATCGGACAAGGAATAAACCTACAAGGACAAACAAGGAATAAATAACAAGATTGGCGAAGGAATAAAAAACAAGGATGCATAAGGAACCAACAACAAAGGTGGACAAGGAATAAATAACAAGGATGCATAAGGAACAAACAACAAAGGTGGAGAAGGAATAAACAACTAGGATGAGCAAGAAACAAACAACAAGGATAAAAAAGGAAGAACCAAAAAGGGTAAACAAGAAACGAACACAAGGATGAACAAGGAATAAACAACAAGGATGAACAAGAAACAAACAACAAGAATGCATAAGGAACAAACAACAAAGATGGAGAAGGAATGAACAACTAGGATAAAAAAGCAACAAATTATAAGGATGAACAACGAATAAACAACAAGGATTCATAATGAACAAACAACAAGGGACGAGAAGAAATAAACAACAAGGATGAATAAGGAACAAACAACAAGGATGGACAAGGAATAAACAACAAGAATGGAGAAGGAATAAACAATAAGGATAAATAAGAAACAAACAGCAATCATGAACAAGAAACAAACACAAGGATGAACAACGAACAAACAAAAAGGATGCATAAAGAACAAACAACAAAGGTGGAGAAGGATTAAACAACAAGGATGAATAAAGATCAAACAACAAGGATGGACAAGGAATAAAAAACAAGGACAAGAAAGAAACAAATAACAAGATTGGCGAAGGAAAAAACAACAAGGATGCGTAAGGAACAAACAACAAAGGTGGAGAAGGAATAAACAACAAGGATGTATAAGGAAAAATCAACGAATTTGGAGAAGGAATAAACGAGAAGGTTGAACAAGGAACAAACAACAATGATGAATAAGGAACAAACAACAAGGATGAATAAGAAACAAACAAGAAAGATGCAGAAAGAATAAATAAAAGGATTGCCAAGGAACAGACAACAAGAGTGAACAAGTAATAACCAACAAGGATGAACAAGGAATTAACAACAAGGATGAACAAGAAATGAGCAAGAAAGATTAATAAGGAAGAAGCAAAAAGAGTGGAGAAGGAATCAACAGTAACTATGAAGAAGGAACGAAGAAAAAGGACGAACGAGGAATGAATAACAAGAATGATCAAGGAACGAACAAAAAGGATGAACTAGAAGAAAACAAGAAGGATGACCATAAACAAAACTTTTAAGTCAATCAAAAAGGCAAGCGAGCTACAAAGGCTGCAAATCTGGTGAAGACTGCATTTAGAAAAAGGCTAAAAAAATGTTTTAACATAAAAAAATAAAAAACAATCGATTCTTTCTTTTAGTACAGAGAAGAATTAGGATTCTAATAAAGCATGCAAACACAGTCTATTCACTCAATGTGTGTACACTCAAAATAGTGTTGACAGAATCATCCGACAAAATATGACAATGGAAGAACTCCTAATAATTTTTTTATTACATAATTTATGCTAATTATTCATTAAATATGTCTTGAAAATTTTGTTTTAATAAAAAGATTGTTCATGTTCACACTACACTTCCTTCTATTCTTCCTTTTCATTTACATATGAGAATATTAGTTGAAGAATTGCATGGCCCTATTTTGACACTATTTTTGTTCTCTGAAGTGAGCCCGAAGATTGAATGTAAGAACATGTTTTCCCAAAAAAGCACCCCATAAGAGAAAAGTCTGAATTTATATTCAGGACGGTAAATTATTCCCTTTCACAATAATAACATAGAAATGATGAATAAATCACTAGACCTTTCACTTGGGGATAAACCACATCACCCTATTTACCAAAATGTATCAATTCATCTCTTGATGATATTCCACTTACATACAAGGAACCAGATCGCATGGTCACTCTATTCCACTTGGACTTTATCCTTATCTCCCAACCCGCATCATCATGGGAAGATATCTTGAGGTGCGGACGATGTGGAGATGGTTGCGGTTGCGAAGGTGGTTGATGTAGTGGGAGGAGGATTTGGAAGCCGCGGGAGGGGTTGGAGGAGTCGGATGCTGTGGGGTCAGGGATGCTGGCTCTCAGGGGTGGAAAAGGGGCGATAGCGGCAGTCAGCGGGTTTGAGCCGCCCTGCACGGGTGTTGCGTCTGCTCCATCTTCGGATCACCGGTTTTACAACTTCTCTTTTCCAAGTGAAGTTTCTCAAAAGTGTGAAAATTCTGGATTACGAAAATCAGGATCACAGTATCAGGATTATCCAAATTAGGATTACCGAAAATGAAAAATCATCGACTAACCAAAATCAAGAAAGATAGCTTCGAATCACGTGTTCCTGAGTGATGGTGTCTATATAGTGAAAAGTGATCTGTTTTGGGGAAGATAATTTGTTCAGAAGTTGATTTGTGTTTCGGGAGTTGATCTCCTTTCTTGCGGATTTATGTTCCATCAGAGATGATTTATTTTTCAGTAGAGATGATTTGTCTTTGTTGATAGATGATTTCTATTGTCAGTGATTAACGGATTATTATAAAAATTCGCTAAAAATCGGCTCTAGTTAATCAAATTGCAGATTTTTGGGGAGTTGATGCTGAAATGCTTTTCGTAATCGAGCCTATTACTCGACTGAGCGGAACAGTGCTGTGACATCTGCGATAATTAACGCCCCTTCACTACCGTAAATTTGTTGTGATGGCGTTAACGTGTTGCAATTACGATTGAAGGTTGATACCCAGGGAGTTTGTTTATTTATTCTTGCTTCTGGAATCCGTTAGTCTTAAAGTTATTTTTGGGTAATTAAAAAAAAATTACCAGTTGTTTTGCATTGTGTTAAACTTGATGTTCCTGACCCAGCTCCTGACCTTGATCTTCTCCAGCTAACCTCATTTTCTTCATACTCAGTAATCATATTTCAGGGTGGCCGCTGGACCAGGAAAACAGGGAAATGACCGGGAATTTTTGAAGACCGGGAAGAATCAGGAAATGACAGGGAATTTATTTTTCGACCGGGAGTTTTTCAAATTTTTTGACGAAAAATCTATCCAGTCACTTCAAATATCCCAAATTTCATATCACATGATATAATGTAATTCAAAATAAGCTCGATTTCATTTTTTTAATGTTTCGTTTAATTGTTAACGTTTTCAATTATGAAATTACTCAGTTTACAATGCATAACTCTAAAATCTTTTACTTCAAAAATTTTCTATTTCAGATCTTCATATTTAAGCGTTCATTTTCAATTTGAAGAATTTAGAAATGCAGTGTTCAAGACTTAGATTATCAAAAATTAAAAGCGTCTAAAATTGAACTTTTTTGATAAAAAACTTTTTTAAGTTGATTATCTGACAATATAAATTAATTGTTGATTTTACAAGACGATTCTGAATCTGTTCAAAATTAGACAATTTATAGGCCTTGACGATAAAAATTTAACTGTTTCAATTCGGAAGCCTTAGTAGTTAAACAAATGTAAACGTCCGATAGAAAATTCTTAAACTGTTTTCAATTTTCGAATAATTCCAAATCAAGATTCATCATTAAAAGCTGTTGTTCAATTTTAATTCCTATTGAAATATTGTTTCAGTCTAAAATATTCCATTGTTTCGCGATTCAATTTAAAGTTCTTCAAATATTTAGCAATATTCGACTGTACGTTCAAAATGAGCAATTATAAGTCAAATATTCAAAACTAAAAAATTTGAATCTAAATTGCTTGAAATAGAAAGCCTTTAATCGTTAGAATTTCAGAGTGCTACATTTAGACTTTACAATTTTAATTGCTCCATCAAAAAAAAAATAATTTGTAAGTGAAAGTGCTGAATTTTGAATTTTAAATAACACTTGAACAATTATTAATTCTAAACGAGTTAAAATAAAAATAATTTAACTTCTAACTTAAAAACTGTTGAGTTTAAAAAAATAAATAAAATCGTTCAATTTTTAACGTTACTAACTTAAAATTGCTTAAGGTGATATAATTTTGAACATTTACAAACTTATTGATCTATTCTCCATTTAAGAGCATTGGAAATGATTGCGTGGATTCATACTTTTCAACCAGAAATCTCTGAACAGTTCAATATGTGAAAGTTTAAAATTTTAATTTTGCAGTTAAACGGCATTTAATTTGAAATTGTTTGATTGAAATATTTCTAAATCTTTCGGAATCTTTGAAATATTTCTGGAATCTTTGGATCTTTTTCAAATCTTCGAAATCTATGCGAGATCTTTGAAATGTTTGTGAATTCTTTTGAAATCTTTCGAAATTTTCCGAAATCTTTGAAATCTTTGTGAAGTATTTAAAAGTTTTCTGACTCTTATACAATCTTTGAAATCTTTCTGACATATTCAAAATTTTTGCGAAATCTTTGAAATCTTTTAGAGTCATTAAAATCTTTGTGGAATATTTAAAGACTTTGTTAACTGTTTTAAAATCTTTGAAATCTGACTGCATTCTTCAAAATTCTCGGGAAACCTTTTAAATCTTCTGGAATATTTTGAAATCCTTGGAATTCTTTCAGAATCTTTGTAATCTTTGAAATCTTTGTGAAATGTTTAAAATCGTTGTGAAATCTTTTACGATTTTTTGTAATATTTGAAATCTTTGAAGCATTTGTGGAATTTTCGAATTATTTTAAACCTTTGAAAAACCTCTGAAATCTTCAGAAATCTTTTGGAATCTTTGTGAAATCTTAAAAAATTAAATTTAGAAGTTCAGTTGAAAAGCGCTGAAATCCTCCATTTCATACGTCTGAATTATTGAGCATTCAAATTGAATATTTCATTCGCTTGAATTTTGAAACTTTAATGTTCAAAACAGTTTCACTTCAAGTGCTATAATTTGCAGTTCATTTTTGATTACTTCAATTAAAAATAATATTTTCAGCTTTATGAGTTCAAATATTTTTAAATTCAATGACCACGAAAAATTTTTGCAAACCGGAAAAAAACCGGGAAATAAACGGGAATTTGTTTTTCTTGATAAAAACGGCCACCCTGTTTTCATTCAGTAAATTTAATCTAATTTTATTTCATTTCATTCTGGGTAATTTGTTTGATGCTTGCTGAATAATTGGATCCTTGATAGAAGATTCAATTCTTCTGGTCCGATTCTAAGGAAAATTTAAAAAGGTACACTCTGTACCCCATATTGTACTTGAAAAATTTAAAAAAAATATATATGTGATATACCTGTATTTGTCAAATTAAAGTTGGAAAATTTTGAATAATAGCACTGAAATTTAAAGAATTAAAAATTGGACATCTGTGAAATTGAATTATTTCAAGTTCAAATATTCTAAATTCAAGATTGAACAATTCTACCCTTGAAGCGTTTCTAAATCGCGGGATCAAACTTGTAGAATTTGAATTTGGATTGTGAATTGATCTCGTGACAATTCGCATAATGAGTATCGCTAAAATGTTGAAATTTCTAGATTGAAAAAATTTTAGGCATCCTTGGGGAGATTTAAATAAAATTTTTTCAGTGTGAAACAAATTCTTGATGAACAATTCAAAAAATAGTAATTTAACATTCTCAAGCGTTAAAAAATCAACAGTTAAATTGGAGCAAAATCTTTGACATTAAACAATGTCAATTTTGAAACATTCTTCATTCAAAAGTTTTCAATTTCAGACACAAAAGTAAAACATTTTTAATTCGAAGTCTGAGGAATTTAACAATTTCTATGCCTCTGAAACATTTAGATTAAAGCAATATTGTTTTTCAGTAAATGTTATTGATTAAGTCAATAAATAGTACCTTTTTTCATAAAACTCTTAGTTTGAAAGTAGATTCGAATCGAATAAAAACTGTGAAAAGTGTTAATACTTTATACTTTAAGGGGAACTTCGAGTGGCTTTCAGACAACATTAAACAAAATTTTGTATGAACCTTAGAATAGGCCAAGGGGGGAATACAAACTAAAAAGTAGATTAATTTTCTGAATTAGAGAATTCTTTCTTATATATGGTGAATGGTATTGTTTGAATATATATTTTTACTCAGAACAAAAGAATTAGAATACTTCTGACAAATTGTGGGTTAAAAACAATAGAATTTTTTCCATTATCCATAAAGTGTTTGAAATGAAAATAAACTGAAATATTACATAAAAAATAATAATATACTAATAATAAAATTGGGAGATGACATAAATGGTAGATTAAAATTTGTGTGTACCCACTTCTTGAAGACATGATTTTTCATTCACATGATTTTCTATTTTAAACTTTGGTATCAGAATGACACTCCAAAAATCAATTTTTAAGTTTTTCAATTCAAAATGACACTCAGCAATATACTTTAAATGTTTCGCTTGTAATTATTGCACAGCTCGGCGAACGTTTAGGAAAAATGTGGATAGTATCGCCCGGAATTTCAACGATTTAAAGGCAACCGTGCAACTCTATCCGTGCATTCGAAAGCGAATTGACGCACATCTACCTCACTTTAACAGAACGTACTATAAATATTTTAAATAAACAAAGCCAGTCAAAAGAGTGAGATATCTCTATCATATAAAAAATCCGGAAATAAAATTTTTAAAAAACTTGTGAAGATAAAATAAATAAAAAATAAATCCCCGATGCGTGAATCTGCATCATCGAGGGAGGAACATGTCCAATTGGATTGGTCGCGATAAGTCCAATAGATTCAATCTTTCGAAGCGGACGACTGAATTTGTGAGCCTCGATTTCGTTAGGGACTGTTGGACGAAATTTCTCGAGTGAGGATTTTTCCTTTTTTTTCTGCTGCTCGTTATTCTTCGACACCTGTGCTCGGAACGTTCTGATTGGGAATAAACGTGCTATCGACCTCCCCTCCCCCCTGGTGTGTGACAGGCTGCGGCAATTGGTTGCAATTTGTCGATTTTGGAAAGCTTGACTGACGGGTGCTGGAAAGACTGTCGGCACTCTGGAGACTATCGATTTGATCCGGAGTCGATATATTCGACCGGTCACTTGAGCGGAAGTGTGACGTCTGCAACCCTTCAACCGGAAGGACGCTCTACTCGAGGAAGAGAAGTCCTGTGCATGAAAAGATAGGATCTGCTAATTGCCACTATGTACGCACACGTGCATGGAGATAATGGCATGTGCTGCTACCTTCCGACTGTTCTCTACTTAGAACGATTCCGTAAGTCGGTTTTTAACTTACATTTTTTGAATTTTTTGATCACGCACGCTCTAAACTTGTTCCGTTTGGTGAACAAATGAATGCGTATTTTCCTTTTATTAAAAAAATAGTTTAAACCGCGGTCCTGGGGCCTAAAGAGCCCCAAAATTATCAAAATAGTGATGTGCAAAATAATTCGACTTGACTCAGAACTGATATCTCGGCGTGAGTCATTAGTCGAATTTTTTGACACCGACTAAAGCTGTGATTGAATCGAAAGGAGCCGATTCGACTCAGCTCGTGAGTCATGAGTCGAGTTTTCAACACCGATTCAAGCTGTGATCAAATCGAAAAAATCCGTTTCGACTCACCTTTCAAAAAATCAATTTAATAAATTGAGCAATTGATTGAATTGTGTCGAAAATTCGACTCATGGCTCAGGTGCTGAGTTGAAGCGGATTTTTTCGAATCGATCACAGCTTGAGTTGTTGTTGAAAATTCGACTCATGACTCACGCACTCAGTCGAGTGGGATTTTGTTGGACTCAGTTCTAAGCTGTGTTAAATCGGATTCTAGTATATTTAATTCGACTCACGCAAATCACTGGTATTAATCTGAAATTGTAAATATATATATTTTGAACCCAAGAGAGAAATAATTACGTTTTAAAATAAAAATATAAAAATTGTAATCATGATTTGGAACAGGGGATTTTGGAAGAGATATCTGTAATTCTGAATTGAAAAGGAAATTTTCTAAAAGAATTATTTTAGTTCCAACTGCGAACAGCGAATTTTCAAAAAGAATGATAATTTTGAGTTGAAACGGTACATTTTCTGAAGCAATAACATATATGATATTCTGAATTGGATCCGAGAATTTTACAGAAAAAATTATAATTGAAATCGGGAACAGTGATTTTCCCAAAAAATTACAATTTTGACTTGGAACGGGAAATTTAAAAAAAAAATCAGATTTTGATTTGATACATAGAATTTTTGAAAAGAATGATAATTTTGAGCTGGATCAGGACATTTTATGAAGTAATTACATATATGTTATTCTGAATTGGATCCGAGAATTTCCAAGAAAAAATTATAACGCAGATCTGGAACAAGGAATTTTTTAAAAGAATTACAATTTTGACTTGGAACGAGAAATTTAGAATAAAAAAAAACTGATTCTGGTTCAGCGAATTTTTGAGAAGAATGATAATTTTGAGTTGAAACAGGACATTTTCTGAAGCAATTACATATATGTTATTCTGAATTGGGTCCGAGAATTTCCGAGAAAAAAGTATGATTCAAATCTGAAACAAGGAATTTTCGAAAAGAATTACAATTTTGACTTGGAACGGGAAATTTAAAAAAAATCTGATTCTCATTTGGAACGGCAAATTTCCGAAAAGAATGATAATTTGGAGCTGGAACAGGACATTTTCTGAAGCAATTACATATATGTTATTCCGAATTGGATCCGACAATTTCCGAGAAAAAAATATAATTTAGATCTGGAACAAGATATTTTTTGAAACAGGACATTTTTTTGAGCAATCACATATATGTTATTCTAAATTGGAAGCGATAATTTTAGAAAAGTATTATAATTGAGATCTGGAACCGTGAATTTTCCAAAAGAATTACAATTTGGCTTGAAACTGAAAATTTTCGGAAAGAATTGTGATTCTGATTAGGATCAGGCAATTTTCGGAGAGAACTATAAAACTGACGTGGAATAGGGAATTTTTCAAAAGAATGATATTTTTGAGTTGGAACGGGACATTTTCTTAAGTAATTACATATATGTTATTCTGAATTAGATCCGAGAATTTTCCAGAAAAAAATTATAATTCACATATGGAACAGTGATTTTCCAAAATAATTATAATTTTGACTTGGAACGGGAAATTTAAAAAAAAATCTAATTCTGATTTGGAACAGCGAATTTTTGAAGAGAATGATAATTTGGAGCTGCAACAGGACATTTTCTGTATAAGTAATTACGTATAATATGTTATTTCCAATCGGATCCGCGAATTTCCGAGAAAAAATTATTATTTAGATCTGGAACAATATATTTTTTAAAAGAATTGTGATTCTGATTATGATAAAAGAATTTTCGAAGAGAACTATAAAACTAACATGGAACAGCGAATTTTTGAAAAGAATGATAATTTAGAGCTGGGACAGGACATTTTCTGAAGCAATTACATATATGTCATTCTGAATTGGATCCGAGAAATTTCCAGAAAAAATTATAATTCAGATCTGGAGCCATTAACTTTCCAAAAGAATTGCAATTTTGACTCGGGACGCGTAATTAAAAAAAATCTGATTATGATTTGGAACACCTAATCTTTGAAAAGAATGATAATTTTGAGTTGAAACAGGACATTTTCTGAAGCAATTACAGATATGTTATTCTGAATTGGATCCGAGAATTTTCCAGAATGAAATATGATTCAGATCTGGTACTGCGAATTTTCCAAAAGAATTACAATTTTGATTTTGAACGAGAAGTCTTCGAAAAGAATTGTGATTCTGATTAGGATCAGGCAATTTTCGAAGAGAACTATAGAACAGTCATGGAACAGGACATTTTTTAAAAGAATGATATTTTTGAGTTGGAACGGGACATTTTTTCAAGTCATTACATATATGTTATTCTAAATTGGATTCGAAAATTTTCCAGAAAAAATTATAATTCAGATCTGGAACAGTGATTTTCCAAAAGAATTACAATTTTGACTTGGAACGGGAAATTTAATAAAAAAATGTGATGCTGATTTGGAACAGCGAGTTTTTGAAAAGAATGATAATTTAGAGCTGGGACAGGACATTTTCTGAAGCTAATACAGATATGTTATTCTGAATTGAAGCCGAAAAATTTTCGAGAAAAAAATATAATTCAGATCTGGAACAGTGATTTTCCAAAAGAATTACAATTTTGACTTGGAACGGGAAATTTAATAAAATAATCTGATTCTGATTTGGAACATCGGATTTTTAAAAAGAATAATAATTTTGAGTTGGAACAGGACATTTTCTGAAGTAATTACGTATAATACGAGTATGTTATTCCGAATCGGATCCGAGAATTTCCGAGAAAAAATTATAATTCAGATCTGAAACAGTGATTTTCCAAAAGAATTACAATTCAGACTTGGAACGGGAAATTTAAAAAAAATGTGATTCTGATTTGGAACAGCGAATTTTTGAAAAGAATGATAATTTAGGTCTGGGACAGGACATTTACTGAAGCAATGACAGATATGTTATTCTGAATTGGATTCGAAAATTTCCTAGAAAAAATTATAGTTCAGATCTAGAACAGTGATTTTTCAAAAGAATTACAATTTTCACTTGGAACGGGAAATTTAATAAAAAAATGTGATGCTGATTTGGAACAGCGAATTTTTGAGAACAATGTTAATTTTGAGTTGGAACAGACATTTTTTGAAGCAATTACTTATATTTTATTCTGAATTGGACCCGCAAATTCTCGAGAAAGTATTATAATTCAGATTTGGAACATGGAATTCCCTAAAATAATTACAATTTTGACTTGGAACGGGAAGTTTTCGAAAACAATTATGATTCTGATTTGTAGCAGGGGATTTCAGAAGAGAGCTATAATTCTGTAATGGAACAAGAAATTTTTGAAAATAATAATTTTAAGTTGAAACAGGAAGGTATCTGAAGCAATTATATGTAATTCTGAATTGGATCAGACAATTTTCGAATACCAATTATAATTCAAATCTGAAACAAGGAATTTTCCAAAAGAACTATAATTCTGACTTGAAAAAGGAAATTTTCACGAAGGATTATAATCCTAACTTGAAACAGTGAAATTTTTTTTAGAAATTGCAGTTTTGACTTTCAACGGGAATTTTTCGAAAAGAATTATGATCTGATTCGAAACAGGGAATTTCCTCAGTCAGGGCATGAAAATTTCGAGAAGAAATGTAATTACCAGATCGGGAAAGTAAGAAATCGACCGGGAGAAAATTGGAAATCGACCGGGAATTCAAAATCAATCATCTGGCAGGCACTCTGATTGAGTTTAACGAAAGTTGACTGTTCATTTGAATAATTTATGAATATTGCGAAGGAGAAAATCGGGAATCGACCGGGAATTTGAGATCATTCATCTGGCAGGCACTCTGATTTAGTTTAGTGAAAGTTGACTATGTATTTGAATAATTAATGAATATTGCAAACCACTTATTGCCGGAAATCAGAACAGATTTTTTGCAATAGAGTAAGGGGATCTACAACCTTACTTTGAGGGGCTTTGGCGGAAGATGTTGAAGGTTCGCAACACGTCGTTAATAAAATAAATGAAAGGTAAACTTCGAGCGTTCGCTTGGGAGGTTGTACCGAACGAGCATTCACGCAAACGGCACCTGCTTTGACTCTCAAGTGGGATAATTATAGCGTTCTTGCTTCCTACAAAGTTCAGGCCGGTAAAGTGCAACGTCAAGTACGTACTCGTACGTACGTGGAAAGACTTTATAAATCCGAGATTTACGTTTCAGGGCTCGATATTCTTACGGTTGAAAAATCTTTTTCATTGGTATGCCTCTGAGGAGAACAGAACGTTTCATGAACTCACGAATAAGATTTTTATATCAGGTTAGTATAAAGCTTCAGAAAAAAACTCAGCAAGTAGAAAAAAATGTCGATATTGGGGGTAGAGGGGATAGAGTTGACCTATGACCTTTCACGTTGACCCCTGACCTTTCACCTCTAACCGCTTACCTCTGCCATCCCCTATGACATATGATCTCTGCACTGTAACATTTCAACTCTGACTGTACTGTTGACCTTCATCGTTTGATCCCTTTGATCTGTCATCTTTGATGTTTGACCTCTGAATGAGGGGACCCTGGGGATCCCTGACCTATGTCCTCTCACCTTTTCCCTTTAATGACTAATTTTAATCATTTAACGTTTACATTTCATCGGTCACCTTTGATCTTTAACCTCTGAGGGAAAGAAGAGAGATTATTGATTTTTGGCGTTCGTCCCCTTATCTATGATCTCTCACCTTTGACTTTTAACCATTATTTTTTGACATTTGACCTCTTACTGTTTACCTCTGATCTCTCATATTTGATCTTCAACCTATTACTTTGACTCCTGATCTTTCATCTCCAACCTCTAACAGTTTACCTTTGCCCTCCCCTCTGACATACGATCTCTGCTCTATAACATTTCCTGACCCATACTTTTGACCTTTATCGTCTGATCTCTGGCCTATGACCTCTCTCCTTTTTCTTTAAACAATTAATTTTGAGTATTTGTTCTCTCACCGTTTACCCTTGATCTGTCATCTTTGATGTTTGACCTCTGACTGAGTTGAGAGAGAATATTGACCTTTGACAACGACTTTGTACCATTAATTTTTAACATTTGACCTCTCACTGCTTACCTCTGAACTCCTGTCTTTTATCTCTTACTTTGGTGTCTGACCTTCCACCCCTAACATCTAGCCGCCTGCTTCTGCCTTCCTTTCTAACATACGATCTCTACTCTATGACCTTTCAACTCTGACCCATGCTTTTGACCTTTTTTTTGGATCCCTGATCTATAAGCTCTCACCTTCGCCTTTTAATGACTAATTTTTAGCATTTAGCGTTTACCTTTGATCTGTAATCCTTGATTATTAACCTCTGATTGAAGGGAGAGAGAATATTGATCCTTGGTGCTCGACCCCTAAACTATGACCTCTCACCTTTTACTTTTAACCATTATTTTTTAAGTTTTGACCTTCTTCTGTTTACCTCTGATCTCTCATCTTTGTTCATTAACCTTTTACTTTGACTCCTGATCTTTCACCTTTAACCTCTAACAGTTGACCTTTGCCCACCCCTCTGACATACGATCTCTTAAAAATTTCAACTCTGACCCGTACTTTTGACCTTTATCGTTTGATCTCTGGCGTATGACCTTTCGCCTTTTCCTTTTGACAATTTTGAGCATTTGTTCTCTCACCGTTCACCCTTTATCTGTTATCTTTGATGTTTGACCTCTGACTGAGGGAAGAGAGAATATTGATCTTCGACGTTCGACTTTTAACCATTAATTTTCAACATTTCAGATCTCACTGCTTACTTCTGAACTCTCATCTTTTTCTCTTACTTTGGTACCTGACCTTTCACCCCTAACATCTAACCGTTTACTTCTGCCTTCCTTTCTGACATACGATCTCTGTTTTGTGAGCTTTTAACTCTGACCCGTAATTTTGACCTTTTTCTTCGGATCCCTAACCTATGACTTTTCGATTAACAATTAATTTTCAGCATTTGTTCTCTCACTGTTTACCTTTGATCTCTCATCTTTGATCTTTGACCTCTGAATGAAGAGAGAGAGTATTGATCTTTGGCGTCTCATCCCTGATCTGTGAACCTTTTGATTCTTAACAATTGATTTGTAACATTCGAACTTTCACTGTTCACCCCCGATTTCTGATTTTTGATCTCTGACTTTTATTCCTGACCTTTGACCTCCAATAGCTTACTTCTGCCTCTCTTTGATCTCTGACTTTTTACCTTCGACCCTTAAAGTTCCTTGCACTGATTTTTGTTCAAGTTTATTCCAACTTCAACTCGTTAAGTCGATCGTTTATCACACGTCAAATAATTGCCTGCTTCGTTCGATCAGTCCCTGTCGTAAGTTCCATATATCTCTTTTATACAAAGACGATAAAACTTATGGAAAATGTGAAGCAATCAGTGCGAGTTCAACAGGATTTCATTGAGGGACCTGATCTCTTGCAATTCCAAAACTCCCAGATTGCACTCTGATGTTAGTTGCGAGTATTCTTCTGACAAATCGTCTGAAAAGTACCCTGAAGGTCGATAATTGACTGGAAGGGGGAAAAAGTGTAAGGGAGGTGGAAATTCAGTTCCAAAGTCCAGACCCAACTTATAATGATTGTATATGTGGCGGCTGACTATATAGGTCTTCGACTACTTAAAATGCCGGATATCGATATTTTTCTCCCAACCTCATACTGAAAGAACTAGTTGGACCTGGAAACAATCACAACTTGAGCTTTTCCGGTGTAATTTGTAGCAGAATTATCGAGTGATAATTATTTTGAAAAACCCAGAAATCAAAAAGTTGGT
>JAUMHM010000005.1:10064518-10086225 GCA_032362435.1 Melikaiella ostensackeni | reverse complement strand
AGAAGTGAGCGGCAGATGACTACGAAAAAGGGTTTCGTAGCCTATAAAGTCGTTAATAAAGTCTTTCAAATCTCCCGCCCCCCTCCCCTCCTGCACTTCCAATCATTTCCCCCTCCTCACACACCCCTCTCCTTTTCTCATCCCGTTGCCTTCTCCTCAGTTCCACTCGCTTCCCATCACTGTCACTCCCTTCCCTCACTTCCCCTTACTCCCTCCCATTTCCTCATTTTCCCTCACATTCACTCATTTCCCCTTATTTTCCCTTCCCTACCCCTACTTCCCCGCATTTCCCCTCGCTACCCCTTTTTAATACGACGGACGGTCACCCAACGGAAACCATAAAGGTTTCTGTCCAGGGCTACAAAACCTTAAAAAGTATAATTTTATTAACGAATTAGTAATTTTCGAAAGAAGTGATAACAGACGATTCAAAAAAATATAGAGCACAACATTTTTTGATCCCTCGCCTGCTTATTTTTATTGGTAATCAAATAGGGCTTTTCCAAAAGTAGATTTTGATGATTCTTAAAATATTTTTTCCAGGCCTTAACGTATTCATAATTGTGTAACCAACTTTCAGTCGTTCCTCTCGCACTGATTCAGCAAAGGTTTTATTTCAAAATCTGAACAAGTGGATAGGAAATTTCCTCATTTTCTTTCTTTCTTTTTTCATTTTATGGCTTGGCCTCCCTATGTATTTTCCACTAATTCAGTTCTGCTGTAGAAAAGCTCTTATGCTTCCTTAGCTATTCATGTGATAAGTGCGATTTGAAATTTACGCGGAAGTGCTTATGAAGAGGCTGGAAATACAGGTGGAAGAAGAGTGAAGTTTACTACAGAACCAAACTTAAGGAAAGGGATGGGGTTCACAGATAATATTTACGTGCTCAATTTTTTACTCAATAGGAACTTGGGGCGGAAGAAAGGGAAATTAGTTGCACTGTTTGTAGATTTTAAAACAGCATTTGATTCCGTGAATAGGAGGGTGCTATCGAAGGTCATAGAAGAGAGAGGAGTTGAAGAAGGTTCGTTAGAGAAGATTGAAGAGATATTTGTAGAAACTAAGATGAGGGTGAAGACAGGAGAAAAGAAAGGAGAGGAATTCTGGACAGGAAGAGGGCTTAGGTAAGAATGCCCTTTGAACCCTCTTCTGTTTAGGGTCCAAAGTAGACTTGAAGAAGAAGATGAAGACTTAAGGAAAAGGAAAGACAGTATTGGAAATAGGCAAACTGTATTCACTAGTATACGCAGATGATGTAGTTCCAGTAGCGGATGATGAAAGAGGGATGAGTCTGATGATGAAAACATTTGTAGTTTATGTGAGAGTAGAAGATTTAACGGTGAACATGAGTAAGATTAAGATGATATTTTTTAGAAAATGAAAGCCTAGAGTAGAATACGATTGAAAAATAAACAGCGAGGTGATGGAGTTGGTGGAGGAGTTTTGCTACCCAGGTTTTTGGTTCGAAGCAGGAGGAGGAAGCGTTCTGCAGGTGAGAAAGAGATTGGGAATTGACGAAGTGATGACGACAAGGCAGAGAGAGGAAAGATGGAAAATAATCTCGTAGTTTGAGTACAACAGCTGGCATAGGATGGTTCAGAGGGAGGGGGAGCTGGAATACCTGAAAAAGATCAAAAAGGAAAGCAAATGGAATAGACTGGTGAGATTCAGAATGAGAGAGGGGGCAAGAGCATATCGTTATTGGATGCATGAAGAAGAAAATCTGTGTAGAGTATGTAGGTATGTAAAGGAATCATGGTTGTATGTTTTGGAAAGGTGTAAAGATGACGAAGGGGGAGAGAAGAGTATGGATGTGCGAATAATGTGATTTTGAATGGGAATGGTCAGGGTGAGGAATGGATAAAGAAGCTGGAAGGGTTCAGAGAGAGCTGGTTGCGTGAGGTAGGAAAAAGCCAAAAAAGGACACCCAAAGAAAGAAACTAATGAAGTGGTGTTGCGGAATAGAACCACAATTTTTAGATTGGTAGTGGTCCGCGGGCAAGGTCGCGGGCGTCTAGGATTAAGGATAGTGGTTAAGACGATATGTAAGAAATAGTTGGTAAGGTATTATATGTATAAGGATTGTCGATAAGAAAACATGTAATGGTTCTGTAAAGACTCTTACGCCCGTAAAAGAGATGTTGAGTCTTCTCATGAGAAATTCTTCCTGTTTATTTATTTTATGTCACATAATCGTGGAGAGACTAGAGTGCAACGTGGTCACGAGTTGGCTGTAGTTTGTCATTTGTCTCTGCAGATGGCCTTTCCCCGAAACAACGTCATACAGACGGATGTAATAATGCAGCACAACGTGCGATGTTCGTTCTATAGTTGTATGAGGACTTTCTGGTTTTGACGCATATACACCTATACATTCGGATCATCCACATAGTTTCTGAAAATGAATAAACGACCCTTTTAATCTCCCAAGTTCCCTTTTTAACATTCTTAACTCCACGCTAATTTATATTCACATTTAGGAAGCAGAATAATATTCTCTATCTTTACTTTATCAGTATTAGCTTTTCGTCTCTACATTTCGCTGAAAATTGAATGTTTCATAAGTTTAAGAGTTAAGGAGTTTTTCAGAAGTTTTTTCAAACCAAGAAAGTGCCAAAGTTGAACCAAATTGCAGGTTTCATTACAAAAAGCCTGTTTTTTCTATAAAAATGAAAATGTATTATCCACCCCTTTTTCGAGAGCGATATATTACGTCCTTGAGCTTGAAATAGAAGCCATTGTATAACTGTTTCGTTTCAGAAAAAGAATGATTTATATTCGAAATGGGGTAGGTCAACCCCTCTTTTCATGAGCGTCGCCGAAACAATGTCGTTTTTGAGGGAAAAAGCAAGTTTATTTTCTCCCCTCAGATAAAAAATGCTTATCCTGTGAAGGGAAAAGAGGAATTTTTCTAAAATGATTGAATTTCAACGTTTGTAGACATTTAAGAGGATCTCCTTTTGCATTGCAGATTTGACGATTAGTGTCTACTAGTCTACTAACTAGAGGGATAAATCGAAATCTCTTAGTTATCCTGATTATCACTTCCTATCGATATGCTACTCTAAATCGCGGAATAATACCACCCATAGAATAGTAGGACATGTTCTCTCGGCAGTGCTAATTTGAGATAACCAAATCCTAGAATAATTTCCATTCCAATCTCACTTTTCGAAATGGATCGATAAACTATCTTCTATTAACAGCTACTTTTCCTGTGTACTCATTATACACTTGGATGGTCATCTAGGCTTTGTTTTATTTTTGTATATCATAATTCGTATGTAATAAAGCATTATGTTTGTTCACAAGAGACTTAGTCTACTAGACAGCTTTTCCCCCACGTCTTCACCCATTTTGATCTAATAAATCCTAACCTGAAACCAAGTACAACACCCATACCAAAATTTTCTTCACCTCCGCCCATACATCACAGATACAACTCTCCCGAAACCAAAAACATCGCAAGATGAGTTAGCCTACCAAACAACTCCGCCAATCTCTTCACCTTATTTTTATCTAAAAATCCTAAACTAAGAACAATCCCCACATCCATACTCTCATTTCCTCCCCCATTTTCCCACACAATACAAATGCAACACCACTGGAACTTAAAACATTCCAAAAACCAAAAATGACGGCAAAATCCTTTACTCATTCCACCATACACACCGCATATGACTCCCATCTTTGACCACCGAATTTTGGCCTCTAACCCTTGGCCCCTCATCCATGACTCCTCACCTATTTTTTCAGACTGTTGACCCGAGAAATTTTGCCTCTAACCTATGATCATTAACTTTGACCATCAATTGAAGTGTATCATGCTGTAATGAATAGCCTTTTGATTCCCACAATCATGCTAACCCATAATAAAAACCAATTCTTAAAACAAACAGTCCTCGCCCACAGCACTCCCGGAACCCATAAAATCCCAAACCAGAAAATTGCTTCGATGATAATATTGGGGAGTGCAATGTTAAATTGTAACAAACAGTATTTTCTTTGTTAGTGAATCGTATGAAATGAATTCCAAAGAATAATAATTTTGAGATCCGGAAAAAATGTATCTCCTTCGTCAGAATTTCCAAAGGCTACAATGGAGGGTATCAAATTATCTACGTAACTTCTAATAGTATATAGCAATGAGATTCAGTTTTAATTGTTCACTGAAATTCTGAAATGAAAAGATAAATGCCAGGCGCGTTGTGAATTTGGATGTGAATTCGAGAAGGTATTGACTAGACAACTCGTAATGGATGGTTCGTGCCGAGTCAACGGACGAAGCACGGTTGTTGCTTGGTGGCAAAATTTACGGCAGGTAATTACCCCGCATTTGCATAAGGGACCACTCACCGTCACACAAACTTGAAAATGCCCGGAAATCTGCTCTCACGTTGAATTCTGTTTGTCCAGTGGACATCCGCAAATACACGTTGGTATTATTGTCAACAAGGTTACTACACGTGATAAGTTAAGTAGGCTTCACGCACTCAAATAAGGCTTATATATTCAATTAACTGCTAATTGTGAGATATAGAAATGAGTTGGAAATTATTAATTACTGTTTTAGAAACTGGGTTTTAGTTGTGTTTGATACCTCTATTTAAAATTAGATAATAGTTTATAGTTTAATAACATGGATAACAGAATACTTTAAATTTAAACCAGTTTATTGAGTAAGAAGTAGAGAAAATCTTAATTTCCACTGAGCAATATTCTATGTTAGATTCACAAAACTTCAGATGGCAAACCAAACCTAATTCGACTCATTTTCTGCAGGAAGTTCTAAATAAATCTAATTCTCTCTACCGGATCTAAATATTGGTTATTTCCATGAGAATTAGTCTGGTCACAGGTTCATAATTAACAGCTCTTCTATAATTAGCGATTCATTAATTATGCCGCTATTAACAAGTCTTTATCTAATTAATATTGACTGCGCACAATCGGATCATTATTTAATGGCTTTGTGATTTGAATTAGAGTAATAATGCAGGAAAATTGATTCTGGAGAAAATGATTCATTCAGAATTTACCCCATTATTGCAATGCCCGAATTAGTTTCATTAACTTATGCACAATACACATTACACATTACATTTATATAATTTTATTTACTTTAATATTACTTATATATGAAGATTTTTCAATTCTTTTACAACAGGAATGTATATAGTTCAATTGGTATGAGTTGTGAGACTTTTCAATTAAAACTATGATCCAATTTAAAATTTTTATTCAAAGGTTTTTCACGAAAGAAGAGAAGGTTTTTCGCATATCCAAGTGGATGAATAGCGTGATGACATAAGAACTTACATTAATATCCCGCCATGAATGCACATATACCTGCCATCGGTAACCCGCGACTTCAGATTCCACACAGTTTAGATGCGGTGCATCATCGGTTAGTACCCAGTGACGTTTTGTGTTCCATTTTTCATATAAATTCTAGAGAAACAGAGGACATCCATTTGTCTTTATATACATGTCGGTTTCATAAGAGGGTGATAAATGTCGCGGCTATAATGCGCTTACCTGCATTTCCTCTCCTCTCCTTTAACCTCGTCAGCTCTCCTTAAAAAGACGCTTCTTTTTAAAGCTCGATTTATTCTTTTCGCAAAGTGCAAAAATCTATTTCAGGAAATTCCAGTTTTTAGAGTTTCGTAGGCTACGCCGGAAAGTTTTGACCTTAGATATTTTAATTCAGACCTTTGGTCTCTTACCTGCGATCCCTGACATTTTGTCTCTAACCTCCACATTCAGCCTCTAACGTTTGACCCCTGACCCAGACTCCTTACCTATTTTCACAGACTGTTGACCCCTGAAATTTTGCCTCTAACCTACGACTCTCACCTTTGACCACTGAATTTTTGCCTCCAAGCTTTGACCCCTCATCCATGACTCCTCACCTATTTCTTCAGACTCTTGACCCCAGAAATTTTGCTTCTAACCTATGATCCTCAGCTTCGACCTCTGTCTTTCAGCCTTTTCCTTTGACCCCTGAAGTTTGGCCTCTAACCTTTGACTTCAGGACTATGATCCCTGGTGGTTTTGATTGTTTGATTTCTTTGTTCTAAAAACTAAATTGTAGTAATGCAAAATTTCATCTCTCTTAAAGTCTTTATAGCTAACTGAGGGCACTTCTTTGTTGTTGTTTCGAAAACGACGATTAGAAGGGCTCTCGAGTACGAGTGGCTAATTGTGCTATATAATTAAAAGCTGTAGGAAGAAGTTCCTAATGAAGAATGCACCCTACATCCAGGGATAAAATAAGACTTTGAGAAATCGTTGAGAACTGGTATAAACTTTGGGACGGGAAGTTGAGCCATCTCGCGTTAACATTCAATTCCTGAACTTGCTGCTCCGGAAAGTAGTACAATTATTATTTTAGCACTTTAGGGAATTCTCTCAAAGGCTTCTATTTCTGGAAAAGCACAGCAACACGAATGGGCTCCATCCGAATGTATTTATCAAACGAAGCAGCAAGTAAACTAACTTACCTCCATTTGCGATCATTAAGCAACAGTTTGGAAAGGTTAATCAAGAAGCATTTGCCAACTTTTTATCCTAGAAGAATTCCAGATTGTATTTTTTTCCATAAATACGCTTAAGATTTTCTACAAAAAAACATAATTTCGGTGACTGCTTGACATATTTGGGTCCCTTGCCCTATTTCATAATTTTGTAATCTAGCAAGTGGAACGCAATTTACGTGTTATGTTAATTTTGTGTAGTAAATTTTGATACCAAGTCCTTTCTAGTGTGCATTAAAGGACCGACAATATTGGAACATTCCACTCCGACATTTTGTTTACGCCCTGTCTCGTGGAGATGTAACCTGGATAGCAAGTAGTTACGGTGACATTGTAGTGTTGTGCAGGGCCACTTTCCGCGTAATATGAACCACCCTCGTTGTGCGACATAAAATGCGAACAGACAGTGCCATAAAGCGCTCGAGACGGGGATACTAGACGCGCATGATCTAAACTTTTTCCATCATTATCGTTCAGGATAAAAGAAGACAGTGATTAAAAGTCGCATCATAGTTTACCCTTCAAAAATTACGTTACATTTCATTATTAGTTATTAATATACTATTAAGGCAAATTCCTTTCGGGGTAGCATATCTCGTTTGGCTCTTGCCTCGTTTTACTACCGGGGATCAATGAATTTGTATGGCAAGGGTAACTAAAGGATGTTGTCGATTTACTCTTAAACCCGCTTCACTACCATTATATATTGCTTATATTGCTTTTAGAAGCCAACCATTCACTCCACACTCTTTCAGGACTTCCCAAAATATAGTTCTATCCACGTTATTGTAAGCTTTTTCTAGATAAATGCACAAAAAATTGTTTTGTTTACTCTAAAACTTTTTTCTATGATCTGTCTCAAGCTAAATATCTGATCCACACATCATATTCTTGGCATAAATCCATATCGGAGTTTCCAGATCCCTTCTTTAGTTATTCCCATGACCTTACCAATAATATCATCCATACCAGCAGCCTCACCATTCTTTAGTTTCTTAATTGCGGATATGATTTCGCGGATTTTGACTATTATTTCACCACCTACAACGGAATTGTCTAACGTATCCTTTTCTGTTTCACAGTTGTTATGCTCCATAGCTTGACTTCCATATAATTTCTTGAAAAAATCATTCATACAGTCTTCCACTTCGTCCGTATTTTTATTTTATCCTTGCTTGCTTTGACTAGTAACTTTGCTTTTCTGTTTTTCCCCTATAATCATTTTCTAGTTTAGTCCTGACCTCATTGCTAAGACCTTCAATATTCACCTTCACGTTGCATAGAAACCCAGCTATTCATATTTCTCAGTAAGATGATTCTTTCTCCAGGATCGCAGTTACGTATAATATCATTCATCGAGTCCCGGAGGGTATCTTTCACACGACTACTGTCACCATCAACTGAAGTGTATCATGCTATAATGAATAGCCTCTTAATTCCCACAATCATGTTAATTCATAATAATCTAGGAGATGCAAATTCATATTTTTTGACACCCTCTTTTTCTCTCTAATTTATGATGAGGCCGACTCCCTGGCTACCATGTGCTTTATCATCTATTTATGACCAAAGTTCTAGTCCATTTTTTATCTCCCTTGTCTCACATCCCTTCTTTGTTTCCGATACACGTAAAATATTTAGCTTCCTCACGCACATTGTACCCCGCAATTACCTTTCTTCAAGATTATTTACACTTTTTCGAGAGCGTGCCTTTCTTAAAAAGAAGTGTCAATCCTGCCCGAGGCTACATTATTATTTCTATTGTTCATTATTCAAAATATACACTCAACTACTAACTTGATGCGAGAAATGTTTTCCATAAGAACAAAATCATGTCCAAACTAAGCAGCTAATTTGTCATAAGGTGGTATGTCCGTTCGTAACGTCAGTCCCACCTAACTTCGGTCATTCAAGGGAAAGTATGAAGACAAAGCTAGAATCAAAGAAGTTATGATAGGTTTGTGTTATATACTGAGGAGGGCACCAGTCTTTTGCAGCATGTTCTTTAAGATGTGAAAAGGCCATTCATTACTTCATAAATGTGATAAGAATTCTCAAACCTGAATAAAATTTGACAAGCTCAGGAACTTTCAAAAATTTCCATTACCCTCGAGAAGTTTCCCAGATTTCCAAAAATTTCAAACATTCCCAAACATTGCTGTGGATTTTTAAAAATTCTGACAAGTTTCCAAAAGTTTCAAACATTGACATCCATTTTCAAAAATTTCCATAAGTTTCCGTAAGTCATTAATGCTTTAATAGTATTAGTACAGGACCATCTAAAGCAAAAATATAACATCTGGAACAAAGATTTATATTCTTGAAGGTTTTCAGGCAAATAAGATTTTAATTTCAGCCTAAATTATTTTTAAAAAACTAACAAGAGCTACATTTTAGAAAGCTCTCTCTGAATTTCATTAATTTTTTAATTCCAAGGGACAAATATAGTAGACGATGTGTGAGATTTAAGTTAGGAAATTTTCGTAAATTTAGAGGATGCTGGTTTGCTCTTCTTCATAATTAAGGGTCGTCTTCCGGGGTGGTGTTTGCATGTTGACACGACGGTAATTGCCTTAATTAGAGCTTCCACGTTTTATCTCTCACATTACGCCTGACTGCCTCTTCTACCAGCAAATGGGAGAGCGATTAAAAACAAATTTCTGCACCATTGTGGACCCCTCAAGATCAATAGTTCATTGCAGTCCTAAATAAAACAAAGCCTGCTTAATTGTAAATAGAAACTGTGTCAGATTTTATTACAATGAATCAAAAAATTATAGCGCGAGCTGTAGACGAGTGCTGAAAAAAGTTCCCAAGTCTTAGGAATTTGTAAAGATGAATGATGAATGACTTGTCAAAAATGTGGAACACGTGTTGGCATTAAATGGACAATTAGAATTGTGAAACTCGTCTGTGTTGGTTATTATTATTGCTTATGTTTTCAGTTCGTTTTGTGAAATTAGGTAAATCTAAACTGAGGCCAGTTAAACATTTCCGTATGCTCAAACTTATTCTGATGCCAGCTTATTCTGAATCTATTGCTGTTAAAGCTCTACCAGGGCAAGGACCGCCGGAAGGCTCAATGCCAACTAATTCAGTCTGCCAGAAGGCCGTGGCCTTTAGATTTACCAGACATTATAACACACTGTTTAATGTAATTAAACCATTTTTTAAAATTCTTAATTCATTGAAATTTAACAAAACAGAATTTTCAAAACACTGCGAATTTTTCACTGCTTTCGGGAAAATCCTTAAACATTTTTCAATCGATCTCAGAACTGAATTAAAAGAGCTTGAACAAGTCGAAAAAATTTCCAAATCGAGTGGCTCTGTTTCGCTCTAGGTGAATCCGATTCACCACATTTGATGGCATATTTGAAAATTTAATATTTCATCATCCTTTACGTGGATAATGCTTACTCCATTTCATTACTATGATTCAGTACTTCATTTTCTTGTTGATTTTAATTTGCTACATTCAAATTACACACCCTTTTCAAGAGTATATTCAAAATCTAGAACAAAAACAGTAAATTGGAATGCAAACTGTAAAATGGAGACATCTACGGAAGAAATGGTGAAAATTATAGGGCCGCGGAAATAAAAACACAAACGGAAGTCCGATATCGACAGCGGCGTTCATCTTCCCGTTTCCTCTCTTTAATCATGGCCGTCCGCAATTTGCAAGAACGATTTTTCCAAAACCAAACCGTTGGAAGAACATCTATCGTAATTTTCATTTTCTGTTCACTCAGAAAGGAGTTAATGGTGGTCTTAAAATCAACTGTCTTGCAGTTTTAATCAAAGAGAAACTTATAAAAAATTAATTATTTAAAAACCATTCGTTAAGTTAGACTCACAGCTGAGGGACCTTATTCTATAACCGACTATACATTTTTCTCACTGAACGGAGTTGGCCTTTGGATACTTTTCAAACAAATTTCAAATTTCAATTTTGAAAGTACATATTCCTATAAGAAAGCTGATTGCGCACCTTTTTTCTCTAGACAAGGAAGTTTAAGCTTCTACCATTTTCAAAGTGAACCCAAAAATCCCGTTTTTCAGAAAACAAATGTTTTTGTCTTTTTTGACCTCAACTCGTCGTAATTTAGCCAATACTTAGATTTTTTCGTTGAAATATGCAGAAAATATTCCTTATGATGTTCTACGACTAATGGAGTGAATAACTATTGAATATTTTTGTTTAAACAAAAGATATACAATTTTCATCCGAGACATTGCATAAATCATGCATTCATATCTTCAACTTAGTCTAACTTTTAATCACATTGAAACTTAAAAAATTGAAATTCAAAACTAGCAAATATCGCAAAATTTTCATTGAGAACGTTGAAGGTTAAATAATTTTTTATTGGAGTTTCATAATTAGACGATTTTGAATTATTAATGTTTGAAATTGAACAATTTCTAATTGCGTGAATCCGCATTCGAAGTTTCAATTTTTTCAAATTAATTTGGACATTTTTAAGTCGACAACGTTTAAAATCGATGAATTTCAAATTCAATTATTCAAAAATGAATGAATTCATATTTAAATTATACAGTCTCCAACTTAAACCCTTAATTTTTTAGTAATTTTAAGTTCGAAATATTCAAAATGAATGTTCCTGTGTTCCAAAATTAATGTAAATTATTCATTTCTCTCATTTGAAAAATATTCAAGTTGAATGAAGATTGTTGAAACTAATGCTACTATTTTCTCAAATTGCTCCACAATACAAATATTTTTCCACTTTGCTTTTAAACATATTTTCAAACTTCTTCGCTGATTAGCTAAAATAACATATCTGACATATCATATTTGATTTCAAAAATTTTCAAAACATTTCCAAAGATTTTGAAAGAATTTTTCAGAATTTTTAAAGTACTTTTAGAGTATTTAGAATTTTTTATTAAATATTTTAACATTTTTTTAAGAGTATTTTAAAAGATCACAAGGGATTTAAGATAATTTCAAAGATTTCAAGGGATTTTAGAAGATTTCACGAAGATTCATCTGATTTCAGAGGATATTAAATTTTTTGAAGTTTTTGTAGACATTTTAAGAGATATTGCAAATCTCATGATAATTAATGGAATTTCAAAATATTTCAAGGGATTTCTAGGGTTTTTACCAGACCTAAGCAATGTTACTGGATCTCCAAGGACTTCAAAGATTTAACTAATTTGAATCAATTGAATAAATTTTAAAGGATTTGAAATATTTTAGGGTATTTTACAAGATTCCAAGAAATTTCAACTGATTAAAAAATTTTAAGGGATTTTGAGAGGGTTTACTAAAGGATTTTCTGGGATCTCAGGAACTTAATGAAATAGAAAGAAATTTTAAAGGACTTCTAGGAATTCAAGGGATTTCCACGTATTTCATGAGATTTCATGTCCTCTCAGAGAATTTTGAAGATGTAGACATTTTTGAAGGAATTAAAAAATATATTGGAGATTTAAAGTTGTTGTACGCTGTACGGGATTTCAAAAGATTTCTAAGAATTGTACAAGATTTAAGGAATTTCAAAAATTCCGAAAGATTAAAAAAAATGGAGTGTATTTCAAAAGATTCCGAAGAATTTCTTGAGATATCAAAGAATTATGTAGGATTGTAGATAATTTCGAGGGATTACAAAATTTCGAAGGAATTAAAAAAAATTTCGCGAGATTTCAAAGATTTCAAGGAATTTGCTCGGCATTTACAAAATTTTGAGAGATTTCAAGGAATTTTGCAATATCTGAAGAATTCATAGGATTCCAAAAGAAATTTAAAGATTCCGTAAGAAAAAAAATTTAAAGAATTAAATTCAGAATAAATGAAAACTTGAATTTCTCTATAACTCCAACATTCAAATTCAACCACGAAATTCTTGAAAATTAAGAGAAAACAAGAACATCAAACAAACTCTTTTTTTTATATTGTTTTTTTTATGTTCAGTTGGAGGAATTTGCAAGTGTGATGTCCAAATTTGTTTGTAAGATTCTTTGTTTTATTTCAATTACCAAGAATTTCGCCTTTAGATTCCATAAAATTGTAAAGAAGATTTATAGATTTGAGGGGATTTGAACAAATTGGAGAGTTTTCCAGGGATTTCAGAGGACTTCAACAGATTTCAAGGGTTTTTAACAGGTTTCAGTAGACTTCAACTGATTTCAAGGTATTTTAACATTTTTGGGGTATTCTGAAGGATTTCGAGGAATTTCAGAAATTATGAAATATTGCAAGGAATTCCAAGAGGCTTTATTACATTTTATGGGATTTCATCAACTTCAAGGGATTTTTTAAGAGTTTAGGGTATTGCAATAGATTCTAAGAAATTTCAAGAGATTTCAAAGTTTTTAAGGGTTTTCAAAGAATTTCGTAGGATTTTGAAAAATTTCAAAGGATTTTTAAAAGGTATTTAGGTTATCAGTAACACTGAAAACGTTCCAAGGAATTTCTGAGGATTTCGAGGGATGTAACACAATTTACGAGTTTTCCAGGAATTTTTGTGGATCTCCACAGATTCCAGGAGTTCTTAAAATATTTGAAGAGATTTCAAGCTTTTAGGGTATTTAAAAAAATTCGAAAGGATTTCACGCGATTCGACTCCCCATGAACTTGAAGGTATAAATGCATGATTTATGCAATGTAACAGGTAAATATTTATAACTTTTGTTTACACAAAAATTTCCATTAGTCATTAAGTTTGCCGGCCGTGGAATATCATAAAGAATATTTCCTGTGAATTTCATCAGAAAATTCCAAGAATTGGCTGAATTACGGTGAGTTGAAGTAAGAAAAGACAAGAAATTTGTTTTCTAAAAAACGTGTTTTTCGGGTTTACTTCGAAAACGGCAAAAGCTATCACTTTCTTGTCCAGAAAAAAATATGCGCAATCAGATTATCTATACGAATATGAATTTTTAATATTAAGATTCTAAATTGTTCGAAAAGTATCTACGAGGCAACGCCATTCGTCGAGAAGAGAAGTTTTATTTATCAAATTTTCGTGTAAAATTATGTAAATATAACATATTTAACCCTTGTTTTTGCTATAATATTCAACTGTTGAAAATTGAAGGAAATTGAAAATTGAATTTTCAACAGTTAAAACTTCAGCAGTTAAATTCTTAGCAGTTGATTTTTCAACTCTTGAATTATCTACTAGTGAAAATAGAAGAAAATTGAATTGAAAGTTGATTTTTCAGTAGTTGAAGATTCAAAAAAGAAACGAATTTTATATCAAAAACAGGTGTTGAAAATGTTATATTTACATAATTTTACATGAGAATTTAATGAATAAACATTTCAATCCATAAAATAATTTTTTGGAAAATGTCGATTTTTTCGAAAACGATTGGCCATTTTTTTCTTGAATTTTCAATAGCTAACAATTTTTTTTGGTTGAAGATTTATCATTTTGGTTGAATTTCATCTTTTTGGTTTGAAAATTTATCTCTTTTGGTTCAAAAGCTTATTATTTGGTTGAGAATTTATTCATTTTGTTGAAGATTTGATTATTTTGTTGAAAATTTAACAATTTTTTTAAAAAGTCATTTTTTGGTTGAAAGTTCAACTGCTTTTTATGAGTTCGTCTCTCTGGCTTATAAATTAAACTATTTTCCTAGAAAATTGAACTATTTTTTATTTAAAATTATAATCTTTTTGGTCGAAAGTTAAACCACCTGATTGACTCTTGAACTACTTCGTTAAAAATTCATTTTTTTGTCTGAAAATTTATCTTTTTGTTGAAAATTCCTCTTTTTGGTTGAAAGTTCAACTTTTTTGTTGAAACTTTGTCTTTGTAGGTTGAAAGTTGAATTATGTGGTTGAAAATTAACTTTTTTGTTCGAAATTTATATTATTGGTTTAAAAATTCAACTACTTTGTAGAAAATCCGTCATTTTGTCTTGTAACTTTAACAATTTGGTTGAAATTGTATTTTCTTCTTGACTGAAAAATCTTTCTTGGTTAAAAAGTCAACTCTCTTATTAAATTTCATCTTTTTGGTCATTTTTTTAAATATAAATTTCTTCTAGTTATCTTTATCGGCAAAAAAATCAACGGTTTGGTTAAAAATTAATCTGTTTTGGTATTGGTATTTTTGCACTACTTTTCTATTCAAAAAGCTATTTTTTGACTGATTTAAAAAGGCGTCTGTTTTAATACATAAATCATTAAGAAAATCATATAAAATAAATATTTTTATTCATTTCATAAACAAATAACACTATTACAGAAAAACGAAAGATTTTTAGTACTAGTACAAACCGACGGCAGAAGCTGGGTGATGATTCTCGACTTGTCGAGATCTTGAATGTTAAGCACGGACGGGCGCGGTTAGCGCTCGGATGGGTGACCGTTCGGGAATCTTGCTTAGTTGTGTTTTTCACTGAGCTTATTTACTGTCGAATGGGACTAAATCCTATAATGACAATCGAATCGTTGAAACAAATCAATTATTCTTGTAAATTTCATTCGTTTATATTACCGTGCTTTAATTAGAGAATGAGACCGAGATTGTTGCCAATCTGTTGATAATTTAGCCACTTATTATTATTAATTATTATATTCATTTATTCTCTGGAGGAACAACAATTTGAGAATAGCCAAATCGAGGTTAAACGTAATTATGATGTGAATCTGGCTCGCAATTGTTTTAAGAAATTAAGGTTCAATTGACTTGTTAAAACAGCATCACGATCTTGTTATAATGGGATGGTCCAATCAGCTTCGTTATACAAACTCCTCACGCTCCTCCGGCCATTGGCCGTGTTTCATGTAACGGAGCAAGCATCTTCTCTCCTTCTCTCTCCTTTCCTCTCTCTTCCTCTCACTGAATTTCTCATTCTCTCTTCACTGCACAACTAAGCGGGCACATTCTAGTAATCTCTCCGAAGGGGTTGCTCTCCGGCCAAGAAACTGGAGTTCTGGCTACTTGGCATTCGAACTCTGGATCGATTATTTCCGGGACAAGAACGCTTGCTATGTGACCATTCAAGATGACTTGAATATAGACATCTTATTGCCAATATTCCTCGACCACTTACTACTTTGGATGTTCAAAGTATTTCCAGTTAGTTCAAATTTGGTTAGCCGGATATTTGACCCAAGTGCATGTCATTTACAGAATTCTTAAGTGATTGGTTATTACGTACACTTCAAGAAGTGGGAAATAAGTTTATATTCCCTTTTATTCATCAAAAGATGAGGGAAGTAGATTGGATTTTTATTCCATGTATACCCTTCCTGGGTTTTTACATATCTGAAATGCCGTACGTACTCAATCCTGTGGGGTTTTTTTTGTCAATCTCTAAAATCACCTAACGTCTATAGCTAGTTTTTAATAAGAAGCACTCGCATTCGCCTGAAAATTTGGTCAGGAGACTGGAAAACTGCACAAAACCATAACTCCCGAGCGCAGCCAGTTACAGACAGACGACTTCAGATGTATAAATTCGACAGAATCGAGTGTCCAAATCCATTCTCGGCGTTAAACCTCCTGTTCGACATTAGTTAAACGCAAGAAACCACGACTAAGGCGAGAATCCTGAACGGTCACCCATCCGAGCGGTAACCGCGTCCGTCCATGCTTAACATTCAAGATCTCGAAAAGTAGAGAAGCTACTGCCGTCAGTTTAGATTTGGAAAGTATGTTTTTTTATATTTTCAGGACGTTATTCTGATACAACTACCGCAGAAAATTCTCTTGAAATAGTTTCCTGGTCCATCCTTTTTTTTTTAATTCAGCTGAACTACTCGATGAAACTCGTTTCTCGCCTCGGCAAGTTTGTAGGGTTGCAATAAACGTAAACTTGTATCGTCGGGACGTGCCTTGTAAACATGTTTTGTGCACTAAGCCGCATTTCTTGAGCGAATTTCCGTGACAGGAGAACATGTGTCATCTAGCAACGCCAACAAGGTGTTATAACTATGGCAACTAGGAACATTTGTTCCAAGTTTATAACACGTCTCACGAGCCGTAAATTTCACATAGCGACCTATCTTAAACGTTGACCCGGTCTTAATACTCCATTCCGCGCGTCTTAAAATCTGAGACGTTCATGCTCGATTATTCCCTTTGTGGGTGCTTTCATCCTTACGACCGAGTAGGGGGCGATAAAAATCCGGAAGGAGAAGAGTTTTCCTATAAGAATGAGCGATGTCTTCATCACTCGAAAATATATTCTCTACTCGGTGGAAGAATGTTCTCTTGAATCTGAAATAATTAACACTTTCGAGCAAAATGATAATTTTCTTTAAGGGGTGAAAATTCACTTCGCAGCCTTTGTATTTTCGTAACCTTTCTAGTTCCTAGTTCTTCGAAAATTCGTGGCCAACGATTAGAGTCAAGTGTACGCGACACGCAATATGCGCGTAGAAAATCCCTAGAACCTGAAAAATTCTAGAAACTGAGCACAACCCTTTCCATACATACAGAACGCCAGAACCAGAAACAACTCTTAAGCCCTATGCACACAACCAGCTCCACAAACCAAAACTTTCCAAGAACTGCATACAACCTTCAACCCCTCCACAAGCAACACCCCCGGACTCAAAAAATCCTAAAAAATAAATTACCAACAAACCTCAGAACCCAAAACCTCAGACCCCAAAAATAAACAACTCACGAATCCCAGAACCCACAACAAGTCTCAACCCTCCCAATCTTTGTATACACACAATACTTTTGCGACCTAAATATGCCGAAAACAACGCCGAAGTCCTTCATACCTTCCACTGCCTCCAAACTCACAAAACCCCTAAAATCACAAATATTTCAAGAATCAAACACAACCCACAAAACGTCAACACACAGAACAAGCCCAGAACCATAAAGAACTCTCAAACTCTACGCACACACCAACCTCACAAACCAAATCTTTGCAAGAACCGCTTACAACCTTCAACGCCTCCACACACAACACCCCCTGAATTGAAAAAGTCTCTAAAAATAAACAACTCTCAAACCCCAGAACCCGAAACAACTCTCATCCCTTTTAATCTCTCTACACTCAATACTTTCGGGACCCAAATAGCCTGAAAACAACGACCAAGTCCTTCATACCCTCCACTGCCTGCGTTCTCAGAAAACCTTCATACCCTGCACTACCTCTACACTCACGAAACCCCCAAAATCATAGATATGTCAAGAATCGAACACAACCCACAAACCATCTACTCACAACAACCCCAGAACCAGAAAGAACTATCAAACCCTATGGACGCAACACCCCCACAAACCAAAACTTTCTAAGAACCACATACAGCCTTCAACCCGCTTCATACACAACACCCCACGAACTCAGAACGTCGCAAAAAATAGACAATCCACAAACCTCAGAACCCGAAATAACTCTTAACCCTTCTAATCTCTCTGCACACACAATACTTCCGGGACTCAAATATTCCAAGAAAATTCACAAAATCCTTCACAGCCTCCACGGCCTCCATACTGGCGACACCCCCGAAATCATGAATAGCTCAGGAATCAAACACAACCCTCAAAATGTCAACACACATAACAAGCCCAGAACCAGAAAGAAGTCTCAAACCCTATGCACACTACAACCCCACAAACCAAAACTTTTTAAGAACTGAATACAACCTTCAATCCCTTCACACACAACACCTCCCGAATCTAAAAAATCCCTAAAAATAAACAACTCATAAACCTCAGAACCTAAAACAACTCTCAAATTTCCCAATCTCTCTGCAGACACAATAATTTTGGAACCCAAACATCCCTGAAACAACGCCCAAGTCCTTCATACCCTGCACTACCTCCACACTCACAAAACCCCCAAAATCATGAATATCTCAAGAATCGAACACAACCCACAAACCGCCTACTCACATCAACCCCAGAATCAGAAAGAACTCTCAAGCCCAATGCACACAAAAAACTCACATACCAAAACTTTTCAAGAACCGCATAAAATCTTCAATTTCTCCTCACACAACACCCCCTGAATTAAAAAAGTTCATAGGAATAAAGAACTTACAAACTCCAGAACCCAAAACAACTCTCAACGCTTCCAATCTCTCTACACACAATACTTCCGGGACCCAAATATCCCGCAAACAACGCACGAGTCCTTTACACCCTCCACTGCCTTCACACTCACAACACCTCCAAAACCATGAATATCTCAAGAATCGAACAAAACTCACAAATCTCCCACACACAACAACGCCAGAACCAGAAAGAACTCTCAAACTATATGCACACAACCCCGCCACATACCAAAACTTTCCAAGAACTACATACAATCTTCAATCCCTCTACACACAACAACTACCGAATTGAAAGAGACCCTGAAAATAAAGAACTTTCAATCCTTCCAATTTCTACACACACAATACTTTTGGGAACCAAATATTCCGAAAACAACGCCCAATTTCTTCATGCCCTCCACTGCCTCCACACTCACAACACCCCTAAAATCATAAGTATCTCAAGAACCAAACACATTTCACAAAACATCAACTCACACAACAAGCCCAGAACCAGGAAAGAACCCAGAACCAGAACCAACACAACAACCCCACAAATCAAAACTTTCTAAGAACTGCATACAACCTTCAGTCCCTCCACACACAACACCCCTCGAATTAAAAACGTCCCTAGAAATAAACAACTCTCAACCCTTCCAATCTATCTACGCACGCAATACTCCTGAGAACCAAATATTTCAGAAAAATTTAACAAATCCTTCACAGCCTCCACTGCCTCTACACTTGCAATACTCTCAAAACTAGAAATATTTCGAAAATCGAACGCAACCCACGAACCGTCTACACACAACAACTCCAGAACCAAAAAGAACTCTCAAACCCTATGCACACAACACCCACACATACCAAAGTTTTCAAGAACCGCATACAGCTTTCAATCCCTCCACATACAACATCCCCCGAATTAAAGAAGTCCCTCAAAGTAAAGAACTCACGAACCCCAGAACCCAAAACATTTCTAAACCTTTCCAATTTATCTACACACCCAATACTTCCGGGACTAAAATATTCCAGAAGAATTCACCAAATCCTTTACATCCTCCACTGTCTTCTACTCACAACACTTCCAAAATCATAAATATCTCAAGAATCGGACACAACCTACATACCGTCTACATACAACAACCCCGGAACCAGAAAGAACTCTCAAATCTTGTGCACACGTACGTGAGGATGACCTCACGTACGAAAACTTTCCAAGAACTGCATACAACCTTCAATCCCTCCACACACAACACCCCCCGAATCAAAAGAGTTCTTGAAAATAAAAAACTCACATACCCCAGAACCCAAAACAACTCTCAACCCTTCCAATCGCTCTACACACACAACACTTTCGGGACCCGCATAACCCGAGAAGAACGCTCAAGTCCTTCATACCCTTTACTGCCTCCACACTTACAAAACCCCTAAAATCATAAATATCTCAAGAATCAAGCACAACCCTCAAAACGTCAACACACACAACAAGCCCAAAACCAAAAAGAACTCTGAAACCCTATGCACACAACAACCTTACAAACCGAATCTTTCCAAGAACCGCATACAACTTTCAACCCTTCCACACACAACACTCCCCGAACTCAACGCATTAAAAAAAATAAACTGCTCACAGACACCAGAACCCAAAAAACTCTGACCTCTTCCTATTACTCTACACACACAGTAATTATGGGACCCAAATATAGAAAGAACTCTCAAACCCTGTGCACAAAACACCCTCACATACCCAAACTTCACGAGAACCGCATACAACTGCATTTTAAAAATATAAATGAACAAAATTATCATTACGGCTGTAAAACGTACCATATGTATTCTAAAAATTCCTCGAAAAGTTCTTTAAAATTGCAGAATATAAAAATTTTCGTGAAATATCTTACCTGGGGTGACTTCTAATGATGTTTTTTGAAATACGAAAAAATTGAAGGATAATTTTTTCAATAACGTATATTAAGAAGTATGCCTCTGTAGTATGAAAAGACTATGTGAGATGGTAGTGTCTTAACATAAATATGAGCACTTACGTTGGCTTTTCTCTTCTTGGTCTTCCATTTACTAATTAATTTGTTACAAAATTTTCTCAATTATAATAAGTAAGTTTTGATGATTGAAACCAGACTGTTCTGGACCCGCAACAGTAAGTCTTATCCGGACTTTAATTTAGTAAAACTTTTTAATAGTCTGGAAGTTGTCGGAGTACATATTTTGATTTTCTGCATTCGCAAGCTTCTCTCGAATACTGAATAATCATATTTTGACACAAATCATGAAGTTTTTTGAATTTATTTGTTAAAATCTCCATTAAGCTGTATTTTTACTAACGAGTTTTGAATTTTATTCCTGAAATTCTCATTCAGATTGAATCTAGAAAATGCAAAACCGAAAAATCAAAATAATGGCCATGTTCTACAATTTTTTCCCCTATAGTTTTTGTTTTATTCAAATTTACGACAACACGAATCAACTAAAATTCAGACGCGGAAACTTTTTTTTCTTCGTTCCAAGCTTGTATTCACAGAATTGCATTCGTAATGAATGGAATTTTTTCCGCGTGCAGAGACAATGCCAGACGACTAGCCAGCTGGCAAGAAACGAAGTGCATTTATTCACTGGCCTTCGATGGCTGCCAGTCTTAGAGACGGCTGTTTTAATCCCTTTTCATCAAAAATTGCCGCATAGAACGCAGAATAGAAGCGGAAAACTCGAAAATTCAATTTTATAATATATTAATTAAATTATCCAGTGTTTAAATTACGATTCATTTTTTGTCAAATTTTTATCTGAAAGCTAGGCAATACACATATAAACTTTGTAAACGGTTATTAATTCATAAACAAATTACTTCCTTAATTTTCTTATTCATCTCATCTCTTATACATATTTCTTTTCCTCTTCTTACACTTTTGCTTGGGAATTTTCCCTCAGTTTTCTCAAGTAACTTTTTCACAGAACCAACTTCCATTCCAGAGAAAAACTTTTTCAAACAAAACGAATTGTATTCAATTTCCATTTGCATACTTGAAAGATGCGTATCTCTCGTCTCAGGTAGTACAGGACGAAATAAAAAAGGTGTAGAATTCAAGTTTCTTGAAAGTCGAGTGTCAAATCGCATTCGAAATATTCTTGGTGTAAATGAAGCTTAGCAGACAGGTGAATATGT
>JAUMHM010000005.1:10053810-10064418 GCA_032362435.1 Melikaiella ostensackeni | reverse complement strand
TAATGCACCTAGTAGAAACATCATCTACATTTTACGTATATACTAAATTCTTCTTTCTTTTACACTTAACACACGTTTACATCTGCCCGTTTTAGAGCGAAGCTCCGTCATCCCAGGCGATGAAAGACAAAAAAAATAAAAATAAGAAAAAAAACGAATCACGATCGTTTACCGTGACCTTTTAGAAGATCAAAGTGCTTTGCGTAGCCCATAAATTTCCTAAAGCTACGAGAGATCTATATACATGACCTCGACTTGACGTCTGGAAAGATCGTCTCTCGGAAAGGTTCTTAAGAAACGAGTTTTCCATCCATACCTCTTGCTGTTTACGTCGAGCCTTTACTTCCTTTTTATTATAAAAGTTCTGAATTTTCATCAGATATTTATTACTTTAGACTCATAGATCGAAATATTGGGGAGTAGTTGTATAATGTTTTCTAGGAAACTGGAATTTTGTGATTCGATTGGAAAAATTTGTTGTCGAAATTTCCTTTGAACAGATATCTGGAGTATTATGGATCCATAATTGTATAATCCGTCCCTCTGTCGTATAAACGGCTATTTTGCAAACTAAAAAGATGCCGATAAAACGCGTAAATCATGCATGCGTTACAAAAAAGACTTTATACCGCAATTTTGATGCGCCTTTCAGAGTGCGCATCAAAACTGCGGTATAAAGTCTTGATGTAGAGCAGGCATGATTTACGAGTTTTATCAGCCTCTTTTTAGTTCTGAAAGTAACTGTTTACACAACAGGAGGAGCGACAGCGAATGCTCATGTGCAGAGTACGATTATGAGCCCATAATGCTCCTAGGAGTATTGTGGACTCAGAATTGTATAGTCCATCCCTCTGTCGTGTAAAAAGCTACATTCAGAACTAAAGAGGCGCCGATAAAACGTGTAAATTATGCCTGCGGACTTCATACCACAATTTTGATGCGCTGTTCAAAGTGCGCATCAAAATTGCGGTATAAAGTCTTTATGTGACGCAGGCATGATTCACGCGTTTTATCAGCCACTTTTCAGTTCTGAAAGTAGCCGTTTACACAACAGGAGGACCGACAGCGAATGCGCATGTGCGCAGTATAAATATGAGCCATACTACTCCTAGGAGTATTATGGACTCATAATTGTATAGCCCATCTCTCTGTTGTGCGAAAGGCTACATTCAGAACTGAAAAATCGCCGATAAAGCGCGTAAATCATGTCTGCGTTACATAAAAGACTTTATATCGCAATTTTTTGCGTTGTTCGAAGTGCGCATCGAAAGATTATCAGCTAGAGAACGCTAATTAAAAAGCTGCAAAAATTTGAAACCTCCGAAAACATTTTTAAAAATTCCTGTACACTACAATATCAAAACTGTGAAAATAATAATTTCTTAACAGGACTGCTTTCTTCAATCGACACCAAATTAATTGTACGTTTTCAGGGTCCCAATACACTACTTTTCAACATAGTTCCAGTTTTAATTCCCATAATTTTGTTTTTTCGACTCACTCTAGCTGGCAGATTTCGTCTGTTTTAATTTTCCTCAACCGCAATAATCTTTTTGTCCATCCTGCACCAAATGTATGCCTTTCCATGCACGTTAAGTGTGCGCAAAGTGACTTTTTTCCATTCGCAAACAAAGCGGGTGCAAAGAGTCTTTTTGTGCCCGTTTCTTTAGTCTCCGTGCGAAAAGCGCTACTTTGCGCCCGCTTCGCTCGAGTGGAAAACTTCAGCCTCGTGGAAATTGCCAACTTCACGCGCTTGATAAACGATATACTATTTATTCTTAATATTTTTAAAAAAAGTAATAAAATAAATGCCGATATAATGGGAAGGATCTTTATGCAAGAATAAAATCCCATTTCCATGTGAAATCTTTCGAAATCTTTGTGAAATGTTTTAAAATCTTTTGACCTTTTTGTCTAATCATTGAAATTTTTGTGAAACCTTTTGAAATCTTTTGAATCTTTTCGCAATGATTCACATTTTGTGTGAAATATTTGAAATCTTTCTGAAATCTTTTGAAATCTTTTGAGATCTTTGAAATCTATTGCAATCTTTTGAGATCCTTGAAATCTTTTAGAATCTTTGAATCTTTGAGATCTTCGTGAAATCTTTTGAACCTTCTGAAATCTTTTGAGATCTTCAAAATCTATTAAAATCTTTCTGAAATCTTTGTGAAATTTGTAGAGTTGTTCAAGAACCAAACCTTAACGGGACGGAACTAAAGTCTATGAAATCGTTTAAAATATTTTGAAGTTTTTGTGAAGTCTTTGAAATCTTTGTAAAATCACTTAAAATCTTTCGAAATCTCTAATAAGTCAGGGATATCGTCAATCGCCCTCGTTTCTTCTTTCACTTAGGCTTTTCTCGTCCGGGGACGAAGCGGGCGCAAAGTGGCTTTCTATGCGGCCTCCGTGCGGAAAATGCTACTTTGCGCCCGCTTCAAATGCCCTCAAAGGCAAACTTTGGATGCATGTTATGGAAAAAATATCGTGTGAATTATGGGCGAACGATTGACAATCCCCACTCGTGTGATTTACACTCGCTTCGCTCGAGCGGAAAACTTCAGCCCCGTGGGAATGGCCAACTTTACGCCCTTGGTACAAAATATACTATTTACTCTTAATCTTTTGAGAAAAATAATGAAATGAATGCCGTTATGGTGGAATGAGCCTTCATGCAAGAATAAGATTCCATTTCCATCTGTTCTCTTTCAAAATCTTTGTGAAATGATTTAAAATCTTTTGAAATTTTTGTCTAATCATTGCAATTTTTGTGAAACCTTCTGAAATCTTTCAAATATTTGTGAAATGGTTTCTATTTTTTGTAAGATATTTGAAATGTTTGTGAACGATTCGAAATCCCTGTGAATCTTCTGAAATCTTTCGAGATCTTTGAAATCTATTGAAGTCTTTTCAAATCTTCGAAATCTTCTTCAATCTTTCAAGCTTTGAGATCTTCGCGGAATCTTTTAAACCTTCTTGAATCTTTTGAGATCTTCAAAATCTATCGAAATCCTTCTGAAATATTTGTGAAATCTTCGAAATCTTGTGAAATCTTTTAAAATCTTATGGGAACTTTGAAATATTCTGAAGTCTTTTGAAATCTTCAAAATCTTTTGGAATCTTCGAATATTTGAGATCTGCACGAAATCTTTTGAAACTTCTGAAATCTTCTGAGATCTTTAAAATCTATCGAAATCTTTCTGAAATCTGTGTGAAATTTGTGGAGTCGTCCAAGAACCGAGCTTCTTCTCATTTAATCTCCTTGCGGAAAATGCTACTTTGCGTTCGCTTCAAATGCCCTCAAAGGCGAATCTTAGGTGCATGTTATGGAAAAAAATATCGTGTGTATCATGGGCAAACAATTGACAATCCCCACCTGTGTGATTTGCACTCGCTTCGCTCGAGCGGAAAACTTCAGTCGCATGGAAATGGCCAACTTTACGCCCTTGATACACAATATACTATTTACTCTTAATTTTTCGAAAAAAATAATAAAATAAATTCTGTTATAATGGAATGAGCCTTTATGCAAAAATAAGATTTCATTTCCATCTGTTCTCTTCCAAAATCTTTGTGAAATGATTTAAAATCTTTTGGAATTTTTGTCTAATCATTGCAATTTTCGTGAGACCTTCTATAATCTTTCAAATATTCGTGAAATGGTTTCCATTTTTTGTAAAATATTTTAAATGTTCGCGAAATATTTGACATTTTTGTGAAATCTTCTGAAATGTTTCGAGATCTTTGAAATCTATTGAAGTCTTTTCGAATATTTGAAATATTTTGGAATCCTTGAATCTTTGAAATCTTCGCGGAATCTATCAAATCTTCTTAAATCTTTTGAGATTTCAAAAATCTATTGGAATCCTTCTAAAATATATGTAAAATCTTTGAAACCTTCGTGAAACGTGTGTAAATATTTTGGAAGCTTTGAAGTATTTAAAGTCTTTTGAAATCTTTGAAATCTTCTGGAATCTTCGAATCTTTAAGATATTCACAAAATCTTTTAAATCTGTTGAAATCTTTCGAGATCTTTAAAATCTATTGAAATCTTTCTGAATTCTTCGTAAAATTTGTGGAATTGACCAAGAACCGAAGTTTTTCTTTTTTAATCTCCGTGCAGAAAATGCTACCTTGCGCCCGCTTCAAATGTCCTCAAAGGCGAACTTTAGATGCCTGTCATGGATATGAAATATCGTGTGCATCTTGGGCGAACGATTGACAATCCTCTCTCGTGTGATTTGCACTCGCTTTACTCGAGCGGAAAACTTCAGCCGCGTGGGAATGGCCAACTTTACGCCCTCGATACACAATATACTATTTACATTTAATCTTTCGAAAAACATAATAAAATGAATGCTGTTATGATGGGAAGAGTCTTTATGCAAGAATAAGTTTCCGTTTTCGTCTGGTCTCTTTCGCTTTGTGAAATGATTTGAAATCTTTCGAAATTTTTGTCTAATTATTGAAATTTTCGTGAAACCTTCTGAAATGTCCGAAATGTTTGTGAAATGATTTACATTTTTTATGAAATATTTGAAGTCTTTGTAAAATATTTGAGATCTTTGTGAAATCTTTTGAAACCTTCCGAGATCTTTGAAATCTATTGAAGTCTTTTCAGGTCTTCGAAATCTTTTGAAGTCTTCGGATCTTTGAGATCTTCGCGGTTTTTTTTTGTCTTCGGAAGACTCTTGAGATCTTTAAAATCTATTGAAATCTTTCTAAAATATCTGTGAAGCTTATAGAGTCGACCAAGAACCGAACCTCAACGGAACGAAATCAAAGTCTATATGAAAACTTTTGAAATCTTTTGGAATCTTTGTAAAAGCTTTGAAATCTTTGTTAAATGACTTGAAATCTTTTGAAATATTTAATAAGTCAGGAAAATCGTCAATCGTCTCCAATTTCTCTTTCTTGTCTTTTTTCTGTCCGGGGGCGGAGCGGGCTCAAAATGGCTTTTTGCACCCGCTTCTTTAATCTCCGTGCGGAAAATGATACTTTGCGCTCGCTTCAAATGCTCTTAAAGGCGAACTTCAGATGCATGTTATGGAAAAAAGTATCGTGTGTATCATGATCGAACGATTGACAATCGGCACTCGTGTGATTCGCACTCGCTTCGCTCGAACGGAAGACTTCAATCTCGTGGGAATCGCCAACTTTACGCCCTTGATACACAATATACTATTTACTCTCAATTTTTCGAAAAAAATAAAATAAAATGAATGCCATTATAATGGAAAGAGTTTTTATGCAAGAGTAAGATCCCATTTCCATGTAAAATCTTTCGAAATCTTCGTGAAATGATTTGAAATCTTTTGAAATTTTTGTCCGATCATTGGAATTTTGGTGAAACCTTCTGAAATTTATGTAATCTTTGGAAAATTTATTACAATTTTTACGAAATACTTGAAATCTTTGTAAAATACTTGCAATCTTTGTGAAATCTTTTGAAATCTTCCGAGATTTTTGAAATCTATTGAAGTCTTTTCAGATTTTCGAAATCTTTAGGAATCTTTGAGATTTTCGCGAAATCTTTGGAATCTTCTGAAATCTCTTGAGATCTCAAAAATCTATTGAAATATTTGTGAAATATTTATGAAATTTTTCAAATCTTTATGAAATCTTGTAAAATCTGTTGAGATCTTTGAAATCGCTTAAATTGTTTTGAAATCTTCAAGATCTTTCGTCCGGGGGCGGAGCGGGCTCAAAATGGCTTTTTGCACCCGCTTCTTTAATCTCCGTGCGGAAAATGCTACTTTGCGTCCGCTTCAAATGCCCTTAAAGGCGAATTTTAGATGCATGTTATGGAAAAAAATGTCGTGTGTATCATGATTGAACGATTGTTAATCCCCACTCGTGTGATTTGCACTCGCTTCGCTCGAGCGAAAAATTTCAGCCGCGTGGGAATGATCAACTTTACGCCCTTGATACACAATATGCTATTTACACTTAATCTTTCGAGAAAAATAATAAGATGAATGCTGTTATGATGGAAAAAGTCTTTATGCAAGAATAAGATTCCATTTCGAATCTTGGGGATGAAAGCTCTTGGGACAAATCAACAAGTGCGTCAAGGGTTTCTCACTATATTCTCTCAGTTGTCTTAAGGTGGGCGGACAGTCACCCTTGAGTGCGATTTTGCGAAAGGGTTGTTTTTTTCCGAGACTTGCGTGCAATGTTTTGCAGTTCATGTTGCGTCGGGATGTTAACGACCGCGCGTCCTAACTCACTTAGCATAGAAGAGGGAATGGAGCTCGTTAAGCCAGAGTTTGTGTATAATTCGCCGATTCGTCGGCCAAAACCAACCCCGATTCATTATACGACAACATTCAAATCCGCTTTAACGGCTTTCTTTCTTTCTCTCTGAATCCCCACTTTTACTCGTTTTACTTTCTTCTCTCTCGAACCTTCATGTTTTCATTTTTCCCTTACCGGAAGTTCGAATGAAGGGAAATAAAATTTCAGATTTTTAATGAGTTTCCTTCATTTTTATAATTATTTCAAGTCTCTAAGTCCTTTTATGGAGTTTCCGTGCATTTCGAGCATCTATGAGTCTCAAAATAATAGAACAATTTTCTTTTCAATTGTGGATTAAAAATAAATTATCGTATTATAATTCGACCTTTTTTCGTTTTTATTATAAACTGATCTTTGATCATATTTGTTGTATCAAAACTATAAAATTCTATAGAGCCGCATGAGTGATTCCCAAATTTTATTTTTCTTAATATTTATTCAACGTAAATTAATTTAACCGAATAGCGATTTTCTATAATTTTCATTTATCCTAGGGGCTAATTCAGCTAATTTTTATTCTTCCCAACTACCATTTGTCATTATTTTCATTTTTCCGAATTAACATTTGTCATAATTTTTATACTTCCGAATTGCCATTTGACATCATTTTCATTTTACCGAATTATAATTTGAAATTTTTATAATTTCACCTTATTTTTATAATACCGAATTACTGTTCAACATATATTTTATTCTTCCGAACTACCATTTGCCATAACTTTTAGTTTTCCGAATCATCATTTGCCATAATTTTTATATTTTCGAATTGCAATTTGACATAATTTTTATAATACCGAATCACCATTTAACATAATTTTTATTTTTCCGAAACACTATGTGATATAATTCTCATTCTTCCGAATGAGCACAAAACCTAAAATTCATCTAAACTAAATACCATCTGTCATAATCCTCATGTCATCGAAACTGCATGTAACATAAATTTCATTCTTCTTAAAATGGCGCCCGGCATTCTGATTGGCTGAATAATGCCGCGGAATTCGAATCAGCCAATAAGAATGCCGGACGCCATTTTAGGAATAATAAAATTTATGTCACATGCAGTTCCGACAAACTGAAAGTTCCGATGAACGAAAGCTATAAAATTCTCTAGAGGCGCATGAGTATTACCCAAATTGTATTTTTCCTAATATTTATTTAACCTGGATTAATTTAACCGAATAGCAATTATCTATAATTTTTATTTATCCTAATGGCCAATTTAGCTAATTTTTATTTCTCCGAACTACCATTTTTCATAATTTTTATTTTTCCGAATTACCATTTGTCATAATTTTTATACTTCCGAATTGCCATTTGACATAGTTTTTATTTTACCGAATTATAATTTGAGCTTATTATAATTTGACTTAGTTTTTATAATACCGAATCACTATTTGACATAAATTTTTCCGAACTACCGTTTGTCATAATTTATATTTTTTCGAATCATCATTTGCCATAATTTTTATATTTACGAATTAAATTTGACATAATTGCATTTCAACGAATAATAATTTGACATAACTTCTATTTTTCCAAAACACTATGTGATATAATTCTTATTCTTCCGAGTAAACGCATAACCTAAAATTCATTTAAACGAAACACCATATGTCATAATCCTCATGTCGTCGAAACTGCATGTAACATAAATTTCATTCTTCCTAAAATGGCGCCCGGCATTCTGATTGGCTCAATAATACCGTAAAACTCGAGTCAGCCAATAAGAATACCGGAAGTCATTTCAGGAATAATAAAACTTATGTTATATGCAGTTCCGATGAAATGAGGATGTGACATGTGGCGTTTCGTTTGAATGAATTATAGGTTATGTGCTTATTCTGAAGAATACAAATTATGTCAAACAGTGTTTCGAAAGAATAAAAATTCTGAAAAATGGTAGTTCGGAAAAATGATAGTTCGGAGAAATGAGAATTGTGTTAAATAGTAATTCAGTATTATAAAAATTATGTCAAATTATAACTCGCTAAAATAAAACTTGTGTCAAATGGTAATTCGGAGATATAACGATTATGACGAATGATTGTAGATTATGGATAGGTTATAGAAAATTGCTATTCGGCTAAATGATTTTGGGTAAAATTAATATTAGAGAAAATAGAATTTGGGGAATATTCATGTACCTCAATTCTCTATACTGTATCCTAAAACTTTTTTGTAAATAAAATAATAATATAAAAATTTCATAATATCGTATTAAACCGACAGGGTTATGGACTATGGGGAGAACACAATAACATAATCACTGACCTGAATCACTTTATAGCCACCTAAGTTCATTGTTTTCAGGGAATTGAGAAAAATAAATGAACGGAAAGAATTGTAAATGGCAGTGAGAAAGAGAACGGAAGGAAGAAAGTCGTTTTCTGGACGATTTTGTCACGAAAGGATGCAATCGGCGTTATTTACTCAGAAGCATTTCTAGTGGAACCTACATTCTCGAATCATTTGCTCTGGCTTATGGAAGCTTTCGCATATTCAGTCTTGCAAAAGAGAAATACCCGCTAAAGTCATAGTGAATTTTAATTTCAAATTCAACTAAACATTATAAAAATTTAAACAAGTGAATATGAGAGCATAAAGTTAAGGCCCCGGTTCGTGACATTCTAAGAAGCTGGAAAGAATAAATTCCTATTCGAATGCGCCAAGCAATATTTGTATGCAATAAACTTTCTTCTAATGTGAAGAATAATTCATTTTCAATCGAAAATGTCATTTAAAGCGAGTTTAAGGATGCATTAATCGAATAATTAAGAATTCAAACGAACATACATGATGTGCCGGTTCGTAACCCCCGAAAGTCCTCTTTGAGCCAGTTCGTAACCCAATGATGAGCCGATTCGTAACGGGCTTGTCAATGCAAGTGAATTCGGGATTGGAGGCTATATTCAATTAATTTCACAATTTTTTAGCTTTTGTTTGACGGAGTTGATTTCTTGAGACTCGTCAAAGTTCACACTAACTGCCATCAAAAGCAAATTACGCCAAGTGCGTCAATTCGTATACTAACATCACAATCGATTCGAGGACTGTCAATTTCTAAATTTCGGTGCCCGTTCGTAACCGACTCAGAAGTTAATGTATTGCTACATGGAAAGCTACTTACTCAAATGATTGCACTCGAAACAAGACGAACGTTATCACTGTCCACTGGATTGCCACTTTTTTCACTCACAATACACCGAGCTTTCAAGTTTTGTGGAGTCATTTTAGTGGTGGTCTTATAGTCAGCTGCTCTGAAAGTACATTGAGCCACGGTAGAGGTCAGAGCGCAACGTTTTTATTTCTTTTTCGAATTGATGAACGCGACATAATGCCTATCATCTCATATTAGTTTTGTATATTTTAATTTTTACTTTGAAAAAAAATCCACATCAGCCAACAGTTCCTGTTGCATTATATGAAAAACTAATTTATACGCTTGCTGGGTTACGAACCGGTCGGGGGTTATGAACCGGGGCCTTTATCTTAGTCTTCTTTGAATAATTTCTTTCTTAATCCCCACACATTTTTCATTACAGTGTCTGCTCTTTTAACTCTTTCATTGACGTGATCCCTTACATTCCTATTTTTTAAAAATAAAAATCCTAGGTTCGTTAACTCCTTTTCTCTTTTCTGAATTCCTGCTTACTTTTATCTACTTTGAAAAATATTATGAAAATAACCCAATAAAAAACGACGGCAGTAGCTGCGCGGTGAATCTCAACTCGGGCGGAATCGCGAGCGTTAAGCCATTTCGAGCGCAGTTCGCATTCAGATGGGTATCCGTTCGTGAAATGCGCATAGGTCGTGTTTTCACCTCGTTTTCACCCTACTCGGGAGCAGGTTTTCTGCAGTTTTCCTCTCCCCTGGCCAAGCGCCCAGGCAAATGCAAGTACTTCTAATGAAGTCGGATACAGATGCGGGTTATCACTGGGCGTGTGAGTGATTCATACAGTGATTCTAAGCCCTCCTCAGTAAAGTAAGAATTTTCACAGGCTCTTACTCGCCGAAGTCTTGCGGCGTGGACTTATAACGAACGCCCTTGATTTCGCCGGGGGTTCTGAAAAAAAGTAGAGTACAATAGGTTTTTGAAAACTCTCAGTGCTATGAGAGGTCCGGGGTTCGATCCCTGAGCCGGTACCTCTGGAAATTTTTCCTTGTACTTTTACCGAGGTTCTGGTGGTTCGGATTCCACCTTAAGCTGTAGGTCCCCCCATTATGCACTTAACTGCAACCCAGCCCGTGGATGGTGGGGTAAAAATTATACCAGACTACCCAATATGTCTAATTATGCATATCACTCTC